>JBCFXI010000256.1:83347-124210 GCA_038496175.1 Ampulex compressa | reverse complement strand
ATCAACCTTTATTAAAAAAATCATTTATTTTTAATTTCAAAAAATTTCATACGGTTTTGCTAAAGATCATACACGTTGCAATTATAATACATACGCACATGGTATTATCAAGTTTATAACACAGTTTGTAAATTTTCGATGCCCAAATAAAATAATGCTCAAAAAATAATTCAACCCATACTCAAGACATTATATTCCAAAGAAAGCCCAGATTCCTTTATTTTTATATATCTGCCCAAGGAAGAATAGACCTCTTCTCTCCACCAGATTAAACATTTCGATATACATAATCTTGTCATGCACTTCATTCAAGCACAACATTTACATTGTGTCTTTTCATCCCTATAATTTTATAATTTTTTCACATTTTCTATTTGTCACAATATGTAAAGTACTCAGCCCTCGTTTATTTCTCTCCTCCCTCTTCCACTTCGGGCTCTTTTCTTATCTACACTCTGATGATGATAATCACAAGCTACAGCCCAAAAGTTCCGATACGTCGTATGCGATAATCACATTGGCGGACTGCTGGCGACGTGTCATTAAAGCGAAGATCCGCAAGGAGTGGCCACCCTTCTTTTCGAAGTAGCGATAGACGAAAAAGCCACCACTCTCGTTACGCCTCTTTCTCTGTTTCTTATCCAGGCGACGGCGCACTTTCGGCTCTTTCTCCTTCCCGTTTTGTTTCCACGTTTTGTTTGATTTCGCTTCGTCTTCGAAAGAAGGCCCACCCGTTCCACGGATACGAAGAAGCATTGGAACAATGCTTCAGTGGTTATCGGAAGTTGTTTGCCGACCAATTAGGATAATGGTTTCGCCTTTAGCCGGCCCATTTAAGCGTGGTACGATGATTAATCCGAGAGAGAGATGAAAGGACAACGGAGCTCGGTAATATCTTTGGTCGTTCGCAAACAATGCTGAGGTTGGAAGGAATAAATGAATTTTATCTCGGCGCGCAATCCACCTATAAAGGACAAAGATAGTACGCAATGGCATTCGGTATGTGGACGCATATCTTCCATCGAGGATAGGTATTTCAATGCATTATATTTTATTTCGTATGAGATGCCTAATTAGAATTTTATCTCTTGCGTATAAATTGTTTTACTAAGGTTTGCACATGTTTATTTCGTATAGCTGTCGATAAGGCATAATAACTTTATATAATATTATATCTTGCATATTAATCTTTTCACACATTTTAATAGAATTTACGTAATATGAAGTAATTTGTGCGATAATTTTAATTAATCATTCGCTTTACGTATATGTCTTTTAACATATTTCAGAATGATTTTGTCAATTTATATTTATGATATCATAGTTTAATATAACTTTGTGCATATATGTATATTAATGTCATCTGTGCTTATTTTGTTATACACGTTATCGTTGAAAAAGGCTTAAACTATCCTTTTCTAATAAGTTTTTACTTATGAAACAGATAGATATTGTGATCATGTTGTTAATCGTTACCGTAATAATAAAAGAACATAAGGTACTTGTATCTATCTTTCTGTTTGAAGGATATTAAAAAAGATTTGAATATACCGACTTGTATAGAATTAAATCATAGAATTGTATCAATTAAAAATATTTGTACATAATCATACACGAAAAATATTTTAAGAAAAAAGATCCGACAGATCTGTTTCCTCTTGCATGATCTCAGATTACAAAGCAGAAAACGCGCGAGAATTACGACATAAGCCAAGCGGTAAGAAGTAGAGAAGGGAGTCTCAAACGTAAGGACATCAATCTCCATACGAAACGTGTTGCTGCCATCCCGCATTATTTGCGATGCACTCGATTCGATCGCATCTTCTTGTATTTTGCCCCGATTATATGGCAAAGCATATTTCTGTCTCTACAAAGTGGAACGGCCGTATAACGCTTTACATAAGCCAATCGGTACGGAGGCGAGAAAGTGCTCTCTATTGCAAATACGAACAGGGTCAACGATCTCTTTTCGAGGAGACACTTGCCGTTTATTTGGTTGTGAGATAACGACTAATAATAAAGCTTTATCCGTTGCCATGCGTCGCGACACAGGAGCTTTCACTTACATCAACGAATACACGGGAGAAGGCCGTTCTGTTTTCAGTCAAAAGAACCCCATTACATGGAGCATGCATGCCTAAAGTAGCTCTTGACCTTTTCCACTGCCTCTCGTCGTATCGTCCTCCCGCTTTCCTGTACTTTTTTCCCTTACCGTGTCTTCCGTCATTTGTTCTTATTTCGAGCACCTTCCATGATCACGGCGATTGAGACTCGATGCTGCTACCATTGCATGGACTTTTTTCCTCTGAGAATATAAATCAAAAGGTATCTCATCGACGACCTTGCGCGTGTTTTTTCAATACGAGGAACTATATGGTCTCAGATATTTTTTTTTCTAACAATCAGGATCAGTATTTTCTTAGCGTTGATTGACAATTGTTAATAAATAATTCTGATTTTATTTGTTTATAGCGTTACCTTAAATAGGAATTTGATGATAGAGGTTTTGCATCATTGTTCCTTATATTGGTTTTTTTTTTGGGTTATCGGCACCAATTGCTAAAGTTATTTGGCCTAGTATAATATACTAAATAATAATATATATATTTTAACAATATATTATATTGTTTAACACGTTGGCTGCCACGTCAGTCACCGGTGATTGACTCTGAACTTTCCATTTAGGCTACATCAATCATCGATAACTGACAATACAAAGTAAGATATAGAACTAAAAAAATTACAGTGCTTTAATCAATTTTAGAAAATTCCAGGATCGCATCATTAATGTACTTAAATATTTTTTACCAACAAATTTTAATGGATTTTATCGAGACACTGCAAACAAAAAAATGATTGTGTTTCTTTGAATGAATGTCCATAAATATCTCTGTTTAAACGTAATTAAATTGTATTATAATAAGAAAAACTGGCCCTAATATGTCTATACCCCTGCATCGACTAAGTTTGCATTGCTATACGCTTGGCATTGCTGTACCACAATATTAGCGCACTTCTAAGCAGCGCGCGTGGTCTGACGGAGATTCCCTTGTAAATGCGCGTGGTGGTCAACGAGTTAAGCAGGGTCCCGAACCACCACAGTTACAATATACACGTCACGTGGAAAAACGACAGATAATGGGCGATATTCGAATCCGGCTCTCCCGCGTGGAAGTCCAAGCTTCTATCCACTACACCACCCTAGCTCTTCCCTTATATTGTACCTCGGAACATTATGCAGTTTTTTTTTATGCGGTCTTATACATTTTATGATAGTTTCTCGCATCATTTATCCATGAGAAAGATTGGAAAGTCCTTGCTTATCTTTCTTCGTTATTCGTTTATTACATTTGTTACTGAGATTCTTTTATCTAGAATCTTTTAATGTTTATTCTAAATTACTGAATCTATAATATAAACATGTATGTACATATACAAATTCTGAAATAATACGAGGAATTTAATCCTGAATTATTTGAGAATTCTAACTTTTAGCCATTATCCTTTTCTGGTCGTTGTTTCAAGAATTTTGCATATGCGAAAATAGCATGTTGCTTGCAGCATGCTTTCACGCAGAGGAAAATTACTATGCTGGACCCGCACCCTGCGGTGGGCCACGATGACTCGGCGTTTGTTGATCGATACCACTATTCTCACCCAAAAAGATACAGTCAGGATCCGTTTATAAATACGCTACGTGCTTGCGGAGTCACTCGTGGGTAACCGCATGGATACGTGACGAGCCGTCGAAGTGACTCGTGACATCCTGCTTTACGTCACGCTTTCGACAGTTCCGAGAGGATGACCATCTTTGCGGAAGGATCCGCTTCGTAACGACCTACGTTATTCTGGCATACTCTCTATACGCCAAAAGTCGCTTGAACCAATTTATTTTACACGCAAATATATGATTAAATTGTTTTATGAAGGATGACAATTGTAAACTCACTATAAGTTTGCTTAAAGTGTTAGTTTACCTTGAATTTATTTAAGTTTTAGGTACATTGGGCAAAAACAGGTACTGATCTTTTTGCACGTAGATTATAAATTAAAATGTATGAAATCTGCTTATGTAGACCCTGTCTTTTTTGTTAAATGCCAATGATAATAATATGACGTTTTTATTGAAATTTACTTTATTCTTGACGCATTCGTTCCTTACTTCACAATATCGTGGTAGCCATAATTTCGCACCTTTCGTGTTACTCGCGATATAATTATCTTTCGACGTGCCTTTTAAAACGCAATATTACATTGACGAACGAGACGCCAGTGGAAGCAATTTCAAACGGAAACACGATTGTTGTTTTGTTCATTCCTCGTGTTTTCCGGATATACGGCTCCATCAGCATTGCCGATTAACCAAACTTTGCCCACGGACATTTCCAGTAGATCCATGACCTTCCTCTATCTTCTCTTTCTCTCTCTTTCTCTCTCTCCCCCTCTCTCTCCCTCTCTCCCTCTCTTCACCATTTTCGGAAAAAGCATCGGTTTCCCTTCCGCGCCGCTGTTTCGCCTGTTCTTCACTATTCCCCTTCTCCCTTCGTTCAACAGCGGGAAGTCCGAATTAAGGGTAATTGATAGCCGCGGCCGATGCACAATGGAGTTGGATACGTAGTCGATAAATTTTAATTACGGTGCATTCGATTCGTTGCCGGCGCTCCACCTCCCGCTCCAAAAAGTGTTTGGCCTATCCATCCTGGAACGGCCGTTTACTTTTTGCGCGATCTATTTCACCGTCTGCACCTCTGGCCATTAAAGAAATATAGAGTTTCTGCCACGCTCAGTTCAATGTCGCGCGCATGCGCGCACCCGCCGCTGCCACCCAATGATGCTCCCCGTGCGTATAAAAGTTATTCAGTTACAGCCCCTAGACGGGGTATACGTTTCTACTTGCCACGCATAATGGTGCCCTACTTCGTCTTTTATGACGCCGGTACTCCCGCGGCCCTGGGAATTTTTGTTCCTTCCGAATACAGCCCGCCGGTTCCCTCGGATTTATCACCGCGGAGAGGGGAATTGTTTTTCTATGCAGGTCGGATCGCGGTGGATGTAACGTTTGCTTAAAAATGCTTGCCTCGGGCTTTTCTCGTGGCTCAACCGGGAGAAGTGCAGGGTTGATTTTCTTCGTGCATCGCCGATTTCATTCGCTACCTTCATTACCGCGACATGCGCGGGTGGTAAAGTATGACCTGCGATTGATACGGAATTGGAGGAGCCTTGTGATTCTCACTGACCGATAAATGGATGTATTAAGTAAATATAAGGCAGTGAGAATTTATAAGGGCCAAAGAAATATATTTTAGGAAAAAGCAATTTACATTGTATCGATTTTACGTTTCCTTAGATTTTACATAAATTATCTACGAATTAAAGGATATATTATATTGTTAATAACTATGGTACTCGGTGACGCACTGTTCGTCACGAATTTATCTCCGTACATGCATCACCTTCAAATAATTACTTCGTCGACTTAGTTTCTTTCAGGCCTCATCCCTTGACTCTGTATCTATTATCCTAGCCTATAGTATTTAATCTTTAATTTGTAATAATCTTCTGCATTTCTCTTATAATTATCAGTAGATTTTATAATATAACTGAAGGGAGCTCATAACGAAGCTGAAATATCGTATGAACACTAAATTGGTCCTTTTTCCTTTAATTCTTAAATCCCACCTACGTTGGGATCAGTGCCTGCTAAGACCACGCATTTATACTATTTATTTAACCGAGGAACAGGATATTTAGGAATCATGATGTCATATTGTAACAATATATTATATCGAGGTAAGGCAACTCTAGGAGCATTAGAAAAATTCGAAGTAAACATTGTAAACTAGATGGATGAGATTTTCAAACACGCATTATTTGTCAGTATTTATGGGTTAGGTTCGGTCATAAGTCTAAAAGGAACTACGCAATATTTATATTTTTTTTACACATATTTATACGTTTCCATTTTGTTTTAGTATATTATTATAATGTTCACTACTTCATGAATAATACATCTTTTTCTGATAAATATATCCCTCCAGTTTATTTTTTCTCTTTTCCTCTATTCAAAACTTAATGTTTCGAAGTCATTTTTAATGGACGATATATTTATTAACGACCTGCTTATAAAGATTAAGAGGTACGTTAAAAGCGTGCCACGCATGCGAAGTACCGCGACTTGCAAAGTAGGAAGTCATAAATTTCGAGATTCTCCTGCAACCCACAAGATTCATCCCTTTGATCGTTCATTCTCCCATCGCAATGGAAACGGACTCACTTTAATTTTAAATTAGAACTATCGAAATTAATTAGAAATGTGCATTTTTAAAATTTTAAATTTCTTTTTAAAGCCGAGTTTAATAGCAATAAAGTGTTTATGATATTTGTTGTGGCTGTAGAACAAATCATATTATCGCCGAACTACTTGTCCGCGTTTGCTTACACAGAAAAATGTGAACTCAGAATGAAAATGATAAGCTCTGTGTGAAACACATTTGCTCTATGACACTACATTTATCTATACGTCCATTAAAGTATACCTAAAATTGTTGCATCATCATTAAAAAGAAATAAAGTGAGATTCTTTATCCTTGGTGGTCATATCCAGGATTTTTATTGAAAATCAATTTCTATGCCGAAAAGGACGATGCCTTTGGATCTGGTAATATCAGAATAACGACGTGACAGAAGCAGGAACGAGGAACGTCAGAAAAAAAATTCCAGGCCAGTGGTCCTCAACCTTTTTGTGATATAATGAACGCTTAAGATTATTGGCAATGCCACATGCAATGTTTATCTATTTGAGGTAAATTCTTAAACGGATACGATGAAAATATGCATAACACGGTAAATGATTATCTATGCATTTATTATTGTTTTAAACTTTAGGGAATGGAAATATCAAAATTATAGTTTTTTTTTACTAGACAAGTACGTTTGTTGTTCGTACATTCTGCATATTCGTAATAATGTAAAAAATTATGTGAGCAATATGCTTATAAAAAAAAAACGTTTTAAATTTGCCTTTGTTACTCGTTTTATACAATTAGTGTTAGTGCTCAACAAATGACAGTAACGGCTATTATAATCATCATTTATCATCGTACTGTAAATATGTGATCTATATTGTGTAATTGTATCATAATAATACATAATTTTACATTTAGCTTTTTCTTAGGAACTGTGCAATAAATTTATTGAATTATTTATTGAAGATTTAAGTAACAGAGTCTTTCATGTTCTGTTTATAAAAATTTATTTCTTGTTATTTAAATTTGGAAACATCATTCGTACTTAACTCTTTTGCATCATAGGTGTATATATACGCGTAAATTTTCTAATCAATATTTCTCGAACGCGTATTAACGCGAAGATTTCTTAAAATCGATTGTATAAAGTTAAAAAATCCTGAAAATGGAACATGAAAATTACTCAAAAGCCGGCAAAGATCTGGTATGTAGTAATAGATTTTTCATATTTATGTCTTATTACTAATTATCTCCGCAGTAAAAAGAAAATATTTCAAAGGTTTTTATCTGCGCTCTAATCTTTTTGTAGTTAAAATGCAGTGCTAAACATTGACTATGCCTGGGAGAAATACGTGGATAGCAAAAGATATTAACATTTTTATTTTGTCCCCCTTTTCCTTAACCCATTAATAGCCACAATTCAGCGAAAGTGAATTCGACTCATTGTGCAATCGATATGTTATCTACAAATATTGATTGAAAAAATAGCCGAATTCACTTTCAGCGACTCCGCGTGGGGACATGCGCCATTTATTTAGACCAAGTTCAATTGTAACACTTACGTGTATCACGAGTTGACGTATTTCCAATATTTTTATGTCACTTTAAACTTGCGTCCCATAAATCGGACAATGGCAGGTATTGGGTTCAAAATATATTTAGTATACTTAGATATTTCTGAAAAGTGTCTGGTAAATTCCGTGTCAAATATATAAGTATACGGTGTTTTAACTCTTAAATGCACGAAGAGCCCCATGGAGTACTAACTACATAATCATTGATAAGAAAGAAGTAGAGACTGATTTAAAAAAGAAGAAGTACCGATTTTCATGTAATTATATTCAATGATTAATGCCTCAGCTATCAGATGGCTACTGGTTTGAAATATTTATCCCGCGAATACTGAGTTTTTACATTATTTCACTTGACCACCTCGCCCATTCACCTCATCTTGGGTTATCCACAACTTCCAACCATAGAAAAGATACCTATATTTCAAAATATTTTGCCCATTATTGCGTAACTATTTCTTAGCATATTTATATATAGAATAAAATATAATTTAATTTCCACTTTGCGTACAAAATAACAATTGCACATTCCGTATACACGATGCACCCTGCACCATCTGCAGGGTGCAGACCCTTTATGTTCTTTTGTATATATATATAATAAATAAATCATATTTTTCATTCTTTTTTCCCGTTCATTCACAAGCTTGCTGACATGAAAACATTTTTTTCATAATAAAATGGTTAAATCATACATTTGAGGGTTAAACAAAAATCCAGGAAACAGTCGGTAGTTTAGCGTTAATCGGACGTTATCAGTCATGGTCAAAGAGCGATAGCATGGATACAAGAGTACGGGTTTGGGGATCCCTGCCGTGGGCGGTATCCACAAAGAAGTGCCCCCAGGAGGCAGCGAAGGGACAGCCGCAAGAGCGTAACTTCGGGACGGTTTTACGAGGTTTTTATGGCTCATTCCGTGCAAGGCATATGTCCGCTATCGCAAAGTGATCTTTGTTTTACATCCGAACGACCGCCGCTGCCGTGCCGGCGGTTGCAGCTGATGTTTTACCAGAGTTTCTCCACCTACGCCCATTTCCGCCGTCTTCGCGGCCAGAGAGAAAGAGAAACCTAGAGCAAAGCAGAGAAAGGGAAACAGAGAGAGGAAATGGAAAAAGATTAAGACTGAGGGTGTTAGAGGGAGTGGGAGAGAGAGAAAGAGAGAGAAATGGAGGCAACCAGTTGCAAGCTGGCTCGCATCCCGCTGTTTTCTTTGATTCAACCCGGCGCAAATTCGCCGACGCTTTTCTTCCTCGTAGGAACATAAACGTATGTACGTGCACGCGAGACAGTTTTATGCCACGTGCAGGAATCAAGGTTCACTGCGTGGCTTTGGATCGCTCCGTTCGAGGATCGTATCGATTTTCGGAAGGATTAGCCGGTAGGTCGCGAGAACTTATTCAGTATGCGTATTCTTATTAAGTAATATACTTTTATTAATTAAAGTTACGACGACTATGTATATTTTGCGTAATAACGATCGAGTATCTTTCGTAAACGACGGAATAACGATCGCGGTTTTGTACACTATACGTTACGTTATACTGGGACTAACGTAGAAACCTTTTGTGCACTACATTCAAGTTTCAGTTAAATCAAGTCAATATCAAATACAAATTTCATACAAGTTTCAATAAATCAAGTCAATGTCAAATTTCAAGTTTCAGTTAAATCAAGTCAATATCAAATACTCGCACAGTGCATGAAAAGTCATGCCACTGTGTAAAAGAAAGTTCTTTCTCTTATCAATACCTCTTCCTTTTACTTCCAAAATACATAGAACGTTAGCTTATCGTAACATAATAGCTCACTTTGCAAAATTTCATCGAAAATATTGAGGTAATAGAAACGTTGTTAGTTTTAAAGCCGCTCATAACTGTACAGCATAATCGCTGCATATTGATCTTCCATCGAAGCATGCGATAAGTAAACCGACGAAGGTTGACAGTAGCTGAAGAGTTCCCACGTACTTGACGATTCCGCCTACGTGTCATTAAGCGTATTCCAAGAATTATCCGGAAGATCGGAGAAGTCTCTAAGAAAACTTCCACGTCGAAGACCGCACGATAGCTTCGTGTTCGGCTTGAAGGATGTTCATGACCAGGGTGAATGTGGGCGGCGTTTATCTCCGTGAAGAATCACTTTTAAAACGCACGTAACCTATTGCCAGAGGCTATCGAACCTGATAAAAAATAGGACCCTTCCTGAAACTGGAGGTTTTACTTCGAAATGGATATTGTTATAATCGAAGATTTTAAATAACAATTATTCAGGTTATGGTGCAATAAAATCCTTCTGTCCTTTACGAGCGTTAAGAAGTCAATATTTTGGGCTGATGTGTAATTTCGTAGTGTTCTTTTTTCATTGTTTTATACATCGTTTTAAAACCTTAGCTTTTTTTTTTGTAAAGAACAGATTAAAAATAGCAGAGTGTCAAATGAGGAAGAAAAACACTTCGGATATGTGCCTATGTTGAAATTTGATTGGGGATTTTATTGCTGCCGAAGCTTCTGGAACCATTTGTAAAGTATACAGAAAATACGCAACTAGTAAAAGCTCTACAAGAAAATGATTTTCCTCTTTTCCAGAGAAAGATTTTAGCTGGGCATTCCATAATCTTTACCTGTTTACTAAAAAAAAGTATTAAAATTAAAAAATTGGTGAACTATTCAAAGAGGGAAAGCTTTGTAGTTATATATAGAATGCAATAATATTAATTTTTTTTCTTGGTTAAACCTGAAAGAAAACGCTACAAAATATGCACGAAGCCAATAATTCAATTGTCTTTGCTTACAAAACAGATTCCTCATTCCCTTCTAAATGTACAAATTTGGTAATATTACATATAATCGCTTTCGGATCTACAGTTGAATATAAGCCACCTACTTTTCCATTACACATAATCTGCGAAATCATATCTGGATGATTATGCCATAATTTTTTATTATGATTATGCCATATTAATGATTATATTTATTTATTTATTTATATAATTTTACGGGCTCCGACAGGTCTGAAAAAGGTTACAAGAGGAAGTTGAGGTGCTTTCCTATATAAACCAAATATGTGCTCTACATATCAAAGTAATTTCGGGCGCGTTAAGACAATTCAACCTTGGAGGAAGGGAATACACGATATACTAAGTTTACACGTGCGCTAGAAAAATGAAAAATACTTATATAACGAGATATGAAATGAATGAATTGAAGGAAAATGAATAGAAAGATACTTATTCAACGTATAATCTCAATTTTTTATTACACTGAAATGTGTAACGCACAACGTATACGTTCAACCCGAATCCCGAGAAACATTTAACTTATCTCATAACGATTGATTTTAACTCGAAAAACTTTAATTCTGTACTACTCTAATTCTCTTAGAAAAATATTGATGAAACAATTGGAAGCATTATCTTTGTCAAACACATAAAAAGAATAAACCTTCGTGAAGTAAATTTAAAAATTATATTTCCCATGTCATGCTCGATACAAATCGGTATGCATGGACACATATAAATATACAAAACGTAACACGTTAAGGTGTCAAACGCAGTCGCAGGAAAAGTAAACGTGAGCAGTGCTTATCTTCTCTGCGCATCAGTTTCGAAATGCACGTAACCGATGTCCCAGATTTTTCGAATCCCTCCCTTTACGAGGTGTCGAAGTCGATGCCGCGTAACGAGGGTGAGACGGCGGTGGAAGACGATAATTAAGGATCCCCGTGACAATTCTCGTCGCCGAGTTCTAGAGAGTTGCGTGATGTTCCGTTGCGTGACTCCGTGCGAGCATCGAGCTAACTGAGTGGATACGAGGCCACGACCCCGTCATTATCGGTAGATCGTGTTAAACGCGTATAAACTGAGCACCAAAATTCCACTGGCGTTAACTAGGCATAAAATACTACTTCTGCGTACAAAATCAGTGCCAGCGCATGATGTTCATTCTAGACTAACGCTATATAAATTGGCAGAGTTAGTTGTTCAATTCTTTATAATTGATATTTGTTTTTAACGTGACACTCGTATTTTAATTTTTTTTTTTCTACGTAATCTTGGGCTGTTGATGAGAAGAAAAAGAGTTATACGTGGATCGAAAAGTAAGGCGACTTTTTGAATTTCGCGGGATACCTGCACTTGATTTCCGTTTTATTTTTCTTTATGTTGGTACACTCGTTCCGAACATATGTCCCCACTTTCAGTTATAAGGGGTGGATCATTTGATGAACAACGGGTGACCCTTTGAAATTATAATTTGCAATTAAACAGTAGCAAGCTTAGGACATGAATGGAGGGTTACTTTCAAGTTATCGTGGATTGTAGAAAGTTAACCTGTTAGCACCAATGTGGCACGCGCATATATGCACAGTGAAACAGTTCTTAGTCGCGTCTGCATGTCCACGTTTCGCGGTATGTAGAATGAAATTGAACGTACAATGCTATTTGTGTAACACAAAAAGTGGCGAGTTATGAGTCAGGTATATTTATTTTGACAACAGATGCAATATGAGTGTCACAATATTCACGGGAAATAAGTACTTACTATGTGAAAATGCGATGTTTTAAATAAAAATAAAAAATATCGCTTGGTTTGCTAAACCAGTACCGATACGATTTAAGAAATCACGCAGAAATTTCATCTAAGTCTTAATTCGCTAACATTCACTATAATTCACACAACTTACTATATTTTCTTTTTGAATGTTTTCAAACACGGGAAAACGTTGAGAAAAGACAAAATATACTATTGTCCAAAATGTTTGTAATATTTTTACTTCTAATATTTTCTAATTATTTATTATATCCGTTTGTTATTTCATATTTTTTATAAAAATTATTATATTTATTTGTTTTCACACCGCTGTTTTGATACAATAAAAATAATCAATTATATACTTTGAAAATAAAATTTATAACCAAACAAGGTAGGTATGATTATGGAAAAACAACAGTACGATTCAGAACATCGGTATTCTAAATCGTACTTTACAATGTTTTCTAAAATCACACAAATCACACTAACTTTATTTCATGCGCAGAATGCCCATTTAGAAGGTTTCTGCAAAGATAAAAGTATAATCGCGGACAGCAATTTTAATAAAAATACGCGTTGCTCAATAGATGTATAAAAAATCCCTTAGGCAGTCGATTTTGGCAACTCTCCCCCACTTGAGAAGCAGTTCCAGACTTCAAGTGACCAGCGAAGAAAACAGGCGTCGTTATCAAGGCCCAGGAACCCGATTATGCCTGGATAAAATCTTCGGGCTCGCGCCTCGTACTCACAAAGAATCATTTCGCCGAGGAGTTCCCCCGGCTTCTGAAAAATTCATCGGGCAGCGCCATCAGCGCGCTCGCGCGCCCAGAAAAAGGGGGAGCATTAGGAGGAAGATAAACACGAGTCTGCGATCCTTTGAACTTGACAAATCGGGGAGGGAAGGTCAAGAAAAAGGGTGAACGTACCCCGGTGGCTCTCGGCCGCCCAGCGCATTATACCCAGCAGTCGCGCCTCTGGTAATGGCTCCTTATGATTTAGCGAGAGTGTTTTCTTAGTTTTCGCGAAAGTGGCGCCCGCGTAATCGTTTGTCAGGGCCCCGGCGAAATAATAGCCGCCCTCGTGGAATTTCCACCCCAGCGATATTTCACCATCATCGCCATTAACCCCGACGAGGAGGAGTGCCGCGCGGTTTAGCAAAACGCTATGCGTGAGCGCCGCTTCGCGTCTCTCGACTCTCGAGCCGCCGTTTTAAACCTTCGATCGGCCAGCAGCGATCGATACTGGCGAGAGACGGGGATGCTGTGGTGTTGGTAACGGAAGCTGAAACGTCCGCGTTACAGATCCTAATTCAAATCTCGTGCATGGATTTTGGATTGATTAAATTTATTACGATCTTCGGTTGTACAAGCTCGTGGACTATGTAGCTTGCGCAACGTTTCGACCACTGTGCGTGATCCTGATCAAGGTTTGGGCTCTAATTTAATCTTTAAGTTTCAAATTTGATACCGGATTTTTAAATCGAATTGTACACTTGCAATTGGTTTGTTAAATTTGGCTGTATGTATGTTAGTATTGTATAATGTTCTTTTGAGCAAAAATTAAAACAATAAACGTCAACTATAAAAATTGTTCAAATAATATAACATTTTGTTTTTCCGGCATATTGAACGAGTGACATGTTTGGAAAATCAGGCTTCTAAGGGTTAATGATATTCGTAAATGAATGAAAATATAAGGTATGGTTCTGTTTTGTGTTATCGGTCTCGTGGAGGGACGGCAGGACCGATATACATCCTCTCATATATTTTATGTGGCTTCGTTTGGGTGTGAGTGAAAAAATAAGGAATATAAACATAAAATGCGCTAATGTAAGAGAAAAATAAATTCAATTAAATCTGTCACGTTACTGTGTCATCGAGGTGTAGTTATTTGAAGACATCCTCCACCGGAGCGATGGGTCTTTAAAGACGCCGGTTAAAGCGATATGTCTTCTCGAAGGAGCGCCAGCAGATTGCTAAGTGCTAAGCGCTAACTGCTAGTGCGTTTTAAGTTTGTATTCCTCATTTTTTCACTCACACTCAAACGGAACCACGTAAATCATTTGAGAGAACATACATCGGTCCTGCCATCCCTTCACGAGAACAATAGCTCAAAACAGAACCATAGTTTACGTTCTGATTCATTTTTTAATATCATTAAATTAGAGCTCTGAGCTGTATAAGGGTGACGCATAGTGGTCGAAACGTCGCACAATTTATATAGTCTACGAGCTTATATACCAAAAATCTTAATAAATTAATTTACATCGAGACGAGTGATCACAATTTTTTCAGATTCTAGATTAGTTTTTGTGTGGCGGAAACACCAGTACAGCGGTATAGAGTGCACCTTGAAGCAGTTGCTTGTAGGTCAAATAGCTTGAGCAATCGGGATCAAAAAATAAATCAACAATCCGATAAGTAATGTGCATGACATGAATTCCAATGGAAATTCCAATGAATTTTAATTTCAATGAAATGGGAATTTAACGGATTTTACAAGGAAAGGATTATTATTTAGGGTGGTTTCAAAGTGGGTTTGGTTTTCATAGGTTAAAACGATCCTCGATAGGGGTTGGACGCGTACAAAGAGCGCGAAGATGTAAAAGTGCTAAAATAGTTAAGCCCAGCTGGTTATGTATTATCAATCAGGGCTGACCATAACGAGGTTAATCGTTAACCTTTTTTAAGACTTCCCGAGGCTTTACAATAGCTAGTTTATTCTTCGCCCTTTCGGACGGCTCTTTCACGAGCCACGTGAAATTCCAGGAACGTAGAGCACGGTTGCCTTCAATCGTCGATGACCCACTTCGCGACTTGCCTTTTAGACGTTTTTCCCGGAGTAGTTTGCGCTCTTATACTCCCCGAAAGGCTTTTCTCTTTATAGCCACGCAAAATCTGATTTTAGTTACCGTGTCAGGATAAGATGGTTCGATCTAAGTTTGATTTAATAGGTCAGGTCTTATTCTTGTACCTGTATGAGGTCAAGAGATTTAATCGTTTGCCACTCCAAATGCATCCTCCAGACATGAATAATATCTGCTGCCCTGCTGGATATATGTATCGGGTAGGTAAAAAAGTAATTTCGGTATTGTTGTGTGAAATAAAACTCATATTTTCATATTAAGAATAAAGTTTAATCAACGATTTATACTCTGTTTTATTCGACGACCTTTTGCCATCTTTATGACAAATATATCATTCCGCCATCATAAAACTTCTGGTCTTTATCAGCGAAATATTGAACCAAGTGCGATTCGAAAACCGAAAATACTTTCTTGCCAAGCCAATATATATGTCTCTCATATGTACTTGCATTTTTTTTTTAATGGTTGGCATCAATCGCAATAAAATGTAACCCAGAACCTATTATTTTAAGATGAATTTTGAACTATCAGATCTGAACCATGTTTACTTCCCACGAAAAAGCATAAAAGTAACATAATCTGAAATCAAAAAAAGCTAATGAACGAACTTCGAAACTCTATAAAAATCTGAACCTCTACCTACTAAAAAAAAATAAAATTTGATTTCAATAAAAATGAAAAAAATAATGTTATTGTCGACTACCCTGTTTTTTTAATCAGTTTTTTACATTAAGTTAGAAATAAGGGATCGCAGTATATACCAAAACTAATTATAATCGAGTATTTATGTCATGAGTGTTTTCGCTTGAAAATATTAATTAAATGGCGTTGTTTGTTGATTTAGTGTTTACCTTTACTTTCAAAATAGTTTGTTGGAAAATGAAGTGCGATGCAGCAATTCATTTTTTTATCTCACATACATTACGATTTACGGTTACACTTTGTAAGCGTATATTTTGTTTAAAATTCTTGGAAGTATCGTGTTACTATTGAATAAGAGATAAATTCAGGTTTTATTGGATTGAAATAAATTTTAGGGTCATTATTCAGTAGTCGAAACTGTCTAACTGCTCACAACACTACTAATGTAACAAAATATGAACTAAACGTAAATATTTCACTCCCACGTTACCCAACATGCGTGTAGGTTGACGCCGTTAAATAAACTGAAAATTCTTTCTAAGTATTAGACACTGATCATTCATCCTTTTTAATCCTTTTTTAATCCATCTTCTATCCAAGTCCATCTCGATCTCTCTTCTGCAGACATTTGGCCCAAACGGTGTACTACTTTTTCTCTCCCTACAATAACTTGACTATTTAATGCATTTTCTTACATAGCATAGCAAATTATGCAATATTAATGAATAACTTAATTACTTACCTTCGTCATAATCGCCACGTACTAGTAGCATATCAATGCAATTTGCACGAATTTACATGGATTATCGTCGGACTATTTTAACACATATCATTTTGAAAAAGCGCCTATAGACTTTACAATATTATTTCAGACACACCACTGCGTAATATTCAACAGTACTTCCTGCACCGCAACAGTTACCTTCGATCGTTATACGAACTATAGTTAGCAGAAAAGGATACCGCTGGAAGGGACACGCTGTCGAAACACTTCGCCCTAATGTTTACGATAAGCTTAATTAAAATAGATACTTTAGATACGGTTGTTTAATTACCCGTGCCGCGATAAACCCATAAACCTCCCGAGCGCGTAAAACTCCTTAATTATGGGAGCAGAACCGAGATAATTCCCTTCCCATTTGCGTCTCTAGCATCATGCCCATAGTTCGTTAAACTTCGGGCGATATTAAGAAGGTTAGCCGCAGATCTGGCGCTTATCCACGGTTGTGATCTTTTAACTTACGACGAGCACGTAACGACGAGAGGCCGCGCCATTATCTAGACTCCTCTTCCTCTCCTTTCTTTTCCCTCCTCTCGCTCTCTCCCTCGCTCTTCCTCCCTCTCTCCCTGGGAACCTGGAGAGGTTCTCCTTTGAGGCGCGAAGTAATTCCAAAAGAAGCGGTAAGTGGCTTCTCGCATAAAGAAGCTACGTGACCCGGCGGGCCGAGCTTTCTGGCCGGGCCAAGATTTTCTCGTATACGCACAACACGAATCAGGCGTTACTCTTGATTCGCAACAGCCGGATCCCCACGTGTGCCCCCCCCCCCCCCTTTCGTTCTGCCACCTCACCTTCGCCCTCGTGCCTGTCCCCCGACCCCTGTGAAATATCGATTTAATTCCGGAAGACCGTTGCATTCTGCCGCCTCCTTCTTCGATCTTCTTCGCACGTACGAGTAATCTACCTTCGTGGGGAATCGTTAAATTTTTCAGGACCGCTCGTCCATTACGCGCACGGTCCGCTCCGCCGATAAGATAAAAGTACGAGCGCGACGTTAAATGTTTCGGGAAAACTTCCAGCGCGGTGCTTCGCGTGCCGTTTTATCCCGAGGTGCACTTTTATCTCGAACTTCGATTTCAGGTTGGAACGTGTGCCTGTAAGGCGATGTGGGAGTGCGTGGCCCGCCGGATAGATGGTGAGCAATGTGTCCGATAAGTTTTAACTTGGACGTAGGGTCCGAATTGGAGTTTAGCCGGTGGAGTCAGTTGCGAGTGCGTGTGCCTAGAAAGATAATTTGGCGGTCGGTACTTTGGGAGCGTAATCGAAATTTGATCTGTGATAAGGATTATGCATAGGACAATGATGGAAAGGTTTAAGCACCTGTTTAGTCCTCTTGTCCTGCTAACTGAAGATTCACGATGCAAAAAACTCATATTTTTGTTAAAGGAAACCATCAACGTTTGTGATGTGTTAACGGAATCATTGTCTTGGATACAGGAGGTGAGAAATAAGTAAACCTTACATGGCGATCTTACAGCTCCTTTTACAGGAATCAAGTATTTACTGGTAGATACTGTAACACGTTGTTTCTTTTGGAAGAACGTTATATTGGGATGAAGAGCAGTTTTGCTTTAAACAAATATTTATTTAAAAGCAACGTTTGGGACGCTTTTTCAAGTTCGTTTTCGAGTTGAAGAACAAATGACAATAGGCAACGGCTGGAGCAATACCACGTACAAAGATGTTATAAACAGAAATATATGTGACATTCCTTTGGAACGAATGGAATATATAGGTAAATCTAATATTGGTGTATACAGTTATCGATCGGTTTTGCGGGAAGTAGCTGTTAACGATCGAAACTAGAATAATCTCAGACAGAAGTAGTAAATTAATCAATAACAAAAAAAAAAGCAACGTGTTGTAAAATATGTACACTATAATAATAAAAATAAGAAAAACGGAGGAACTGAACTGTAATATACATGGCGTACTAAAATAAAATAGAATAATTCTAAAAATAAAAAACAATAAGGGCAGAGAGAGCCTTCACTTCTATATCCCCGCAAGACCGTTAGACCGATATTTTAAACTAGATCTAAACTCTATTTCTTTCTCGATGTCAAGTGTCCAGAAGAATGTTCTCCAACGCTTTCCTCCTGCCTGCGTTCAGACACGCTTATATCCAAAAGTTTCATTCGAAGCCCAAGCCGTGCCTTTCAAGAACCGATCCTGGAATCGACAGAAGCTTCATCCGTATGTTGCAACCGTCTTCTATTAGGAACTTTGCCTTCGAGTCAAAATCCAAGAGGCGGGAAATCTGGACAAATCCGCGGGTTTGACTCGAATTTGGCAAAAAATGATGGGAAATTCCCATTGCGTCTATCTTATGGCACATCTGGAGATATATAGGTATTCCGGTTGGAGAACGTCTTGCGGAAGGTTATCTTCTTCTCTATCCTTCTCCACTTTTCCCCGTTTCCTCCTCGGCCCACCTCGTTCCACATCAGACCCCGGGGAATGAAATAAATTCCGCGTTTCTGAGAAATTGGAGAGCCCCGGGGGTTGGAAGACATTTTCCTCGGACCCCCCGAAAACTCCTTATTCCGCGTCATCTGCTTTTCAATCAAGGTCCCGGGTATCGGGTGCCATGCGAGGGACGAGGAGAAGAAGATGATGGTGAGGCCAACGGAAAAGTCGTCAGGCGCCTTACTTTCGGGTTAAGGATAAGTTGATATTGGCCTCGTAGCGCCATCGCTTCATGGACCTCGTGCCTCCGGAGCTCGTCCTTAACTCCCTCGGATCGAAAGGTGAAGAGTTACGACGTTGACCGGTCTCTTGATTCGAACTCTCTTCTTCTTCTTCTTTTTTTTCCCTACGTTATTACCCTATGATCACAGCCTGGCAACAAACCGCTATTGTTTTTGAAAATCGATGTGGGAATTCGTGAAATTACTTCTAAAGTTTGGAACGATTTATGGCGGTTGGTTCGTTTCTTTTGCTTTCAGACTCGACTTTGTCCCACCGTGCGGTATTGATTTCGTGATTTATGTTCCACTGGCATTTATTTGTGCGGTACATTTTAATGGTTTTAATCGGTGCTTTGGATGTAGGTAATAGACGGCTGAAATTTATAATAAGATATTGGTACGCGATATAAGTATAAGCTGTACTGTATATCTGTACCATAAAAAGGGATGATACTAATAATATTTGATTTGACATTGATACTTGATTATTTTTGCTGATCATTTTCATCCTTTATTCATCCTATGTTATCATATGTTGAGCATTTATTTTACTAATACTTATAAATGAGTGTTAATTGCGTTTGTGTTCGCGCTTATTTGAGAAAGCTTGGAGAGTATGGAGAGATGCGCTAACAGGCATTAATTGACACACGAATATGAATTAATACCGAGTAATATAAGTGTTTCTTAGACTAAAATGTTTATATTTATTTTCAAATTTTTAGTATTTGTTTTTTTAGTAATTTCAGTATTGTATATCAATATCAATAAGTGTATTTGAAATTGGTAGAAATTACTAAAATTACTTTTTACAATATTTGAGTAATTTTTAGTAATTTCAAATATACAGTAAGTTCAAATAAATAGTAAGGCAAAAAAAATTAGATTCCTTTTATTTTCTCCGTTTTGCGTTTTTTTTTTCTTTTGGGTGAAAGCGATAAATGTAGTTTACATACATATATATTTTATTGTGATTATATTACGTATTTAGATTTATCACAACTTAAATCCAAAAATATATTTACTACGTATTTATATCAGATGCTACTCGATTGTGTCTTATGCGATTAGATGTTTTAATTGTTTAATCTCCCTGCCTTTCAAATTCTTCCTACATTGCGCAGATTGAAAACCTACCATTGAACAATACAGCGTAGTTACTGGAATTCAGAATTTGTAATATAACAAGTGCCCGACCCAGTTAAATTCTCTACCATTGCTTCATTTCAATGCCTCAAACTTTTTCACTTATTTGTCCTTAAACAATGTAACATTAAACAAACCCGTTAAAAGAGTCCGATAAAAAAAATAAACAAAGGAGTCGGTGTACATCCAACACGTGGGCCCTACTGCCTGGCGTTCGCCAACCAAAGTACAGCGAAGAAGAATAAATTATATATTCGGTAGAGGGAAGTATTTTCAACAACAGCGGGAAGAATAAAATCTTATTCGGGGAAACTCAGGGGCGTTTTGTCGTCGAGTTCGTAGATGCAAGTTTTGCGATTTCGCTGGAGGCGCGATAAGTAAAAGTTTCCTCCCTCCTCGCCCCTTCCTCTTTTTTATTCCTCCCAGGCAGAGAGTTCCTCCCGAAGTTTATACTTTCTCCACCTTCTTTTCGCCATCCGGCAACCCTTGTCTCTACCACAATTTTAGTTCAGTTGGCCGCCAGTCACGCATAACAAATGACCGCCCCCTCCCCTTTCCCTCCCCCCTTCCTCTTCTCTTCATCCCCTACTCACGATTCTCGACAAAATTTATTTCCCCCACCTCCGCACTTTTTGTTTGGCCAGTAATCGTAAATATGCGCGTATAGCGAGTTATCGATGAAAGGATATTTCGAAATGTACGGTGGGGGAGCGAAGAGAGGAGGCGATTGTAGCCGATGCACGACTATCATTGCGAGTTTTAGGAAACTGCATTGCCGACTGTTTTCCGCATACTTCCATGAAGTTATTCAAAGGTGTTTTATATCCTATGCGTCTTTTCCCGCTGGTAATACGCGGATCCGCTTGTGATGGAACTGAAGTGCTACGTGCAAGCGCGCCTCTGCTCCTCGGAGAGGCATTCCCGAAATGTTGGCAATTTGAGGAGTACTCTCAATAATTTTTTAAAGTTAAAAAGGTCTTAAACCAAGATTCCTTAAATTTTATTTATGTTTGCTTATGTTTTTGTGAGAATGCGACTTGAAAAATGGGTTTATTGGACTTATTCGCGAAGGGGAATGGTTCATTAAAACTTGGATAACTCATGGGTTTGTTCATGTGTTTAAAATTCTCTACCTTTTGCCTGTTAATAATTTTGTTCTATTTTTGTTCGTTACACGTTAGAATGGAATTTTACGGTAATATAATGCTTAAAAATTCTTATTTTTTGCCTTGGAAACTAACGGTGTTTTCTGAAATACGAAGCACAAATTGTTCATTATATTGTCTATTTCACCTTTTGAAAAAAATATTTGCGGTGAAATCATTTGAGGACTAAGTATTTATTGTAGCTTTAGAAATCTGTGAAAGAAAATTTACGTGGATAAATCCCTATGCAGGATCTGAAAAAAGTATTCGCGGTGAAATTTGAGAAATAAGTATTTACTGTATCTTTAGAAGCCGTACAGAATTTTCTCGAAATAGTTCGAAGCAATGTGTTGCTAAGACGCAGATTTGTAAGCGTGTTTAAAACCGCCATTTAAAAGCTGTTATTTTATAAAATATGAAAAACCTTTTGAAATACTTTATCTAGTATTTCTTTTTTGACTGTAATACGCATTTCTATGTGCTCTGTATCCAAATCTTTGTTCGTAAAAACAAATTCGACTTATATCCGCTGTCGATGATATTTATTGGCTTAGAAATACAGCAATTGTATACATTTATTAAGGGAACAAAGTAGAAATAAACTAAGAACGTTTAACCAGTGTTTGTTATATAATATTTAATAGAAGTTTAGGAGTTAAAAGGATATACAAAAAGAACAGAAGGTTGAGAAACAGTTGTAGTAAAAAAAGGTTTATTGCGCGCGAGTTGTTCCATCCCAAGTCAGAGTCTGTTAATCCAATATTTCGCAGTAGATGCTTTATTCTATGCTTTCTTCTTCAGAGTCTGCTAGCCCTGTATCAAAACTTTATCTTGTAAGCATCAAATTTAATTTTTCTTTATACCACATAAAACCCAGTTTGTATCTTTCATTTTTTCCCACTTTAAACGTAGTACATTAAGAGTAGATGCACATAATATTTGAAAAACAGCAAATCGTTACACAAACTGTCTTTGAAAATAATATCGACAGTTAACAATGTGAAATTTTGGATACATGGATAGTTAACAATATAAAACAATATTTGCTTAGAGAATATGTAATTTTAACATAAATTGCAGTTATTCGATGTAATTTTTCTATGCGCATGACATATTCTTCCTCTATAATATCACTCAACTTTCATTTTATTTTATTCAATTACTAACCTTTACTACTTTCTCTCGTTTCTAGAAGCGTACCTATTTTTCTTTGACTATCGATTATTACTCACTTCTCCTCTTCCATATTCGGAACATCTAGTGGGCAAAAAGGAACTGACGAGCCGAGAAGAATATAAAAAATATCCGTGGTACGTAAATAGCTTTGCAATAAGGAAGCATCTTTTAGAAGAAAAGAATGGTAACAGTTAGACACGGAGACAGAAAATTCACACGAGATGAACCTTGTGTGGACAGATTTGCTCTACTTTCACGTGAAGCATATTCAAAGCTCCTGCCCTCGTTATTTCACAGAGCATTGCGAATTGCCGGAGGCTAACAACACCCCGAAAAGTTAGGCGTGATATGCAGGTATAATTAGCGGAGTTTAGCCATTGTGGAAAGACAGAGGGAAGAATATAAATACGCATATCAACATACACATTCGGAGTTGATCGTATAAAAATTAGTATTAAGAAAAATCAGAACATCGGAAAAAAATGTTTAACTTCAGAACGTTAGGTTATTATAATATTTGGTATTTATACTACATAAAAGTATATCGTACTATTATTGCTAAATTACCATAACTTTCTTAAAAAAAAAAACTTGCTTTATCACTACATAATAACATTGCCTCCATATTTTACCGAATGTTATGTTTTAAAATGTTTTGTGTTTAAAACCTATAAATATCCCTTTAAGCGATTAAAAACAAAAAGAATCATAAAACAATGTTGAATGGTGTTATGTGTTTCGTATATTTTTTCTGTGTATATTATTATACACACTATACATTTTCGACCACGTAAACTACACGCCGAGTTTGTTAGCAAAATTGATCACTGGTTTTGTGTACATAAAAGCTTAAAGTAAACTATGATGGTGAGAAAAATTTAATTCCATGAATCAATTTTTAAATACCAAATCATCTCCTATTAATTATCACAACATTGTTTTGTTCTTTCCACGTAGCTGTAACTCTGTATAAACTTGAAAGTTAATAATTGACTTGAATAGCAATCAAAATAAAAATTAGTTGGACTAATGAACGATCGATAACACCAAAATCGGAGATTGGAAAAATACCTATCATATATGCCAGAGGAGGTAATTAAACTTGTACAGTGTCTTGAGTCGTACTCCCATGCGATTCTTAAATCTCGCTCTCAAAAAAAAAATCTCGTTCTAATGCTGATATTTGACTCTTTTGACCGATAAGTTCACCGGTCACTGACCTATCCAATTTTCATTAAAATCGTTCAAGACAATAAACAAAACTCCTCTCGACCGAGACTCTTCCACGAACATTTCCGATTATCCTAAACTCGTGAACATCTTCTCACGTAACCTGTACTCCGCTCCGGGCAACGACAAGGGGCCATCGTAAGAACGCATCGTTGGACGATGGTCGCTCGAGTAACCTCGTCCAGGGGGTCACAAGTTCCTCACAGTGATGGAGGGGGTTGGCTCTCTCCCGAGAAACAATCGAAGCCCCGGATGCTGGTCCCTGCAGCGGACGCGACTCCTAAGGAACAAAAGCCTCGGAGGATCGACGGGGACTAAGGAAGACGGTGGAACCAATATGTAGCCCAGCTCCCCCCTCAATCCCCCTCGAACCCTCGGCGAAACCTTTGTTACTTGTTAGTGACTTTTATCTGGTCGCCTCGGGTCCTCGATTTATCTCGCCTTTCCCTCACTTCCCCCCACCGCGCCTCACTATCGACTACCGACAGCTCGCAGTCCTGAACTTCTTATTCCGGATTTCAGGACCGCGCCGAGCTCTCCTTCGCCCTCTCCTTGTCCTCTCCTCGAGCGATGGAGCCGGGCTCCTTTTATCAGCGCCAACTTAATCCCTCGCACTGCTTTTGGCGACCGCGACGCCACGCGCCTTTGGGCGGTCTTTATCACCAGCGCGACTCCAATGACTACTTCGATTTGACGTTGGCCCCGTGATTCTCGCCGTTATCAGCTGATCCACTACCGATAATCCCGGTAATCCCTCGGTGAACCTTTGGAATTACCTCTATCGGGCACGCTGGGATAAAGAAGGATCGTCTCCGTGGCGGTTTTAAGAGAAGGTCGAGGAATAGTCAGGGAATGACGGATGGAATTCGAGGCCGGAGGGTATTCTTGGGTACTTTTGTTTCTTGTGTGTGGAGGGACGTGATTGTTTTATTACGTCATGTTATTGTTGCGTTGGCGAGGTTGCTGATGGTGGGATAAGGGTGATTGAATCTTATAATTATATATGTAGAATCATCAAAGAATAGTAGGCAAGGTTTGATGGACTTTTTATTTATTCGTAATGTAATTTTTGGCAGGGAGTAATATGATTATTTGATTTGAGTGTTACTGATTAAGGTGCGATGCGAGCTATAGGTTGTATGATGTAGGTATAGTAGAAAAATATCTAGAGTCGTTGCACAAGATTCGAACCTCTATCATCTATTTAAAGATGTTTTTATTTCTCGTTTCAAGTGGCAAGAATATTTTGCCTGAGAATTACTTATTAAAAAGAGGTACGAAAATCATGTTTTACTATATGTGTGGAAAGTAAAAAACAAATTATCTCTGGAAACGTGAGAAGCTTCTCTATATACTGCTGCCCTAACTATCTTTTCAATTGTTTATATTTTATAATAGAATATATTTTAAATAGTATATATTCTTTAATAGAATTCGCGCTAAATAACATACGAGAAAAGAAATTTTCTAGAGAGAGAAAGAGATAAATCGAGCACTTTTATCAATCTCAACTTTTGTAAAACACTAAACAATATTCAAAGGTTTTCTTATATATTCAACATACATTCACATCATCGTAAGTAACATGCAGAAAATGATTTTAAAAAAAGTGAAAAGGGTTATGTAGTCTACAATCCCAAATCTTATTCACAGATCTGAAGCGGTAGCAAAAATGCAAGAATACTTTGAACTTATAGTTCGGATTATAGGACCGGGCGTTATTTTTCGTACCGCATTTTCAACGACTGACGGGTTGACGGGAGACACAGGTGCGCCGTAGACATCTGTCGTTTCTCCCGGAAGGACGAGTACGCACGCCTTCGGGCTATGCGAAAGCGTTTTCCACGTTCCAGAAACGATGCACGGTACGTTTTGAAATCCGCATGTAAGTTTGGCTGGGCGTTGATTGCCGATCAATCATGACGATCGAGAACAATGCGAAAAGTATTACGAGTTTCTCCGAAAGCTTTGTTATCGACGGAAGTTTGATTTATTGGCGTGCCTCGGGCTTGACAGCGTTTAACTCTCGTCTTATGAGAATCGCTTTTTGCGTGCCTAGCGCTGGATCCCAAAATATTGTGCAGGCCGTGTAGGAAGTTTCGTGCCGAATTTCGAGAATGCGCAACATTCGTCAGTGTCCGTATCAACGCGCGACTCTTTACCGCGCGTGGAACCTATAGATCACCGTCATCTGTCATGGATGACCCAAAAATGTGACAAATGAACGTTGTACGTTGCAATCTATCGACGTTGTAGAAATCTGGTTTTACATCGAAGTAAACTTACATTGTTCGGAAATATTGTGCGATATATTACGAAGGATCAAGACACTCTTCTGCAGTCTGAAGTTTTAGATAAATATGGATACGTATGAAAGTGTTGAAGATTCTATTCTTATATCGGCAAACGTTATTACACGTGTTTTGTTTTTAAGTAATGATTCTCAGTTGTTACTTATGTGTTGCAGTTTTATATTATATTATAAATATAGTGTCTTCGAGTACTATGTGATTCTCGATAATATGAATTTAATGTGTTATTTATGGGGGCAAGTCGAAAAAAACGAAAATAGAGATTTCTTATGTTCTTCCTACTCTCGTTTAATCGGTATATCTAACGAACCGCCATTGGTTATTTGTAATTACTTAATCCATCGTAGATTAATAAAAATCGTCAGACACATCCAACTACTTTAATCTTTACAGAAAGAAACCATTTGTTTTTCAAGCGTAATGTAAATTACACGTACAAAGACGTTTCTTCCTTTCGTTCCTCTTTATCGTAAGAAATGTGTTAACCAGTTCATGCATTATAAAATACTGTTTTTTATTTATATATTCTGTTATTACATTAAACATTAACAGTAAGGACTGCCTGAGTAAGTGATTATCAGATATTTTATTACCCCACAGAAAACTCAACCAAAGGGTGACCAGGTAACGAGCTGATCAAATAACCATAAAGTAATCGAATTAGGTAAAAATTAATTAAATCCCGGAACAATCCTCAACAGGATAGTCAACCCCATCCTTGTCGCATCGTCCCACCAAACTGGCATATCAATGCCAGAATAGCCAACGTTCTTCCAACGAAAAAGATTTTTTGTGTAATTTTTTACCTTTTCTTTTTCTTATTATAGTTAATTTTGTTTTTAAATTATCTTAAAATGTTTGATATTAAAATGACAAAATTTTTTGTATCAGGTTAGGTTTCTCTATTTCCTTATTGCTCTTGTGTTATATTATCAACTTTTTTTTAACCAAAACCAATTTTTAATTATACAAACTCTTTATACGGAAAATTAGAGAAACTGATGTTTTTAATTCAATTTTCGTAATAAAAAAGACTCGAACATGAAGTGGTTAAGCGCGTTTCTATATCGAAAGCCGTTCGACGTGACAGGATCATGAATCGTGTCGGCTCAGGAAGACGAGTGTTCCTGTCAGAGCTAATACGGGCCGCCTAATATCCGGTTATTTTTTGTAAAAATCATTTGGAGTGCAGCAGAGTCGTACGAGGGAACGACGTGCTTAAAGAACAGATGAAACCTCCGGCGATGGGTTCCCCGGTGAGCTATGGCGTGCGCTGATAGCACGGACAGCGTGATCAGTCTTCCATTATGCCCGCGTGAATGAACCTTTATTATCCGGGGTTCCGCCACGAAACCTGCGATTGGGGTCATTCTTATTGCTAGATCGGTACTCGCGCTGGTGTCTCCATGGCAGAATACAGAAAAGTTGACCTTTCACAGCGCGTTATAGAATCAACCTGTTTGCTCCCAGGGGACGATTTATCGTCGCTGGGAAAGGAAAAAAGACTATCGTGTGAACTTTTTATTAACCTTTAGATAACGAATACCGCCATTAAGCCGATATTATAAATGCGATTACACATGCGCGCGTTCGTTAAGGATTAAAGTCTTTTCGTCGCGATTTGTTTGCAGACGATCGTGACCTTATGTGCGGTGGAAATTTTTTTGATCTCGTGGATCCTTTGTTTCCACGATAATTATAGTTGCTGTGTACAGGTAAAGGAACAGAATGAAAAAAAAGTTTTTCTCGCAGTAAAGGCCGTTTATTTTACTCTTTTCAGCAGAAATGTTTATTTTTTAGTGAGAAAATTAAATTTTGAAGGAAAGCAATTTAGAGGTACTTAGTAGATTATACGGATGTTACCAAATGGTATTATTAGGCTGGAAAAGGTTAAATATCTAATTTTATATGAATTACCTTACATAGAGTTTCCTGCTATCTCGTTTTATACGCATTTGTCAAAACGACTTATCGAACTAAACCTGTGACTTTCTTGATTTCTGGAATACTCTGGCATATCGCTGTACTCTCGATATTTCGAAACGGTAAAAAATTAACGCAACGAGTGCGTTCTTGAACATTCCTTATCCAAACTTATGTTTCAGATATTAACCAATCCTACGTTCTAAACATTAAAATATTTCTTAATATTAAAATATAGGCTTTCAAGGGACGTAAACTATTCTCAAGGAAGCAAACTATGCGGTTGATTTACTACGGATGTTTTACATCTTTCTCTCCTACTCTTCCTTTTCTTGAGACTTAGGTCCGTGTATGTAATATGGAACATAGCCATACATATTTCATACATTTACATTAAATGTGTTTTATTATGATATTGCATATAATTTCCTTATTCGATAAATTATGACAAGTTGAATTCGTTATTTCAGAGGTGAGGATAATGGAGGATCGATGCTTTCGCATAAGAGTTAAAGTTAATATAGTACTACTAATATTGCAATCGATTATAAAGAGTGAAAAAGGTAACGTGACCACCTTATCTTGTTTCGTTGTTAATGCCATAGAATTTTTTTTACGCGTAACAGTTTGGAATACACTTTATAACAGCTATGTTATATTTTTTATAAGTTACGTTCGCGTTAAATGTTCAAAGTCACTTTGCGTTTTTATAGGTCAACGTATATTTAAAAATAAATGCAGCTGGATACAATTCAAAGATTCTGTTATGATTCTGTTACAACTCCCTTATGGCTCTTGAAACAGATTTTCTCTTTTGCTCCGATTTTCTCTCTTCTTCCCAGAGGTACCGCCTTGCGAATGTATGCGCATTCACAACTTGTTTATTCCCTGCGATGGTACGCGGTTGCACATGAATTTATATTCTCAATGCACATCGAAAAAAATTACGCAAAATGCAACGTATTTTCAAAACTTGGAAATAAATTTCTGTAATAGTAATACTACTGAAATTATATTGCATGCTAAAAAAAATTCTTTGGTAAAGCTACTAACATCTGTAAAAATCTTTTGTAAAAGTAATCAAGTACAATTACGAGATTACAGATTGGTTATAAAATTGCACATGGAAACTTTATAAAGAAAAGGAACACGGAAACTGTACCCATTGTCAGATAAAACATGCGGTTAGGTATATTATTTTTTTCGTAACAACTTCATAACACAAAGAAGAGTATATTGCAAATTACAATCAATTCGAAAATTGTCTTACATGGTTTCGGTATAATCAGGAAAAAGATTTTTTTAAATGGTTGTCCTTTATGTAGCTATTTATGAAATGTTAAACAGCCATAAAATATGAAAATAATACATTAGTTTTGATATGATAAAAACGTAACACGAACGTTGCTACCGCAGCACGACACATTATGAATTCTTTATGGATTTTCATTCTTTAATATAGTCTGCTACCTTATCCGAATAGGATTTTTTAATGAGAAATCTAATAATAGCTTATTCGCTGATGTAAAACGTTTTTAAATAAAAAAAATATTTGTACACGATTTTATTAATCCTTACTTAGTTGTACATGCCTGGTCAAGAATTTTGGAGATCACGTAAGATCACAGGCTTTCAATGAAATTCTAAACAGCCTTATAAAAACAATATAAAATACCGTTTAATAATGCGTCTAATAAAAAGACCAATGAGTAATTAATTACTTTTCATCCATTATGCAAAAATTCTTATTACTTCCAACGTTTTTAAATAAGTCAGATGTTTATAATACTTATTACAAAATTTGTCTGCTTATTAGGCAGATTTTTCCATTTTGCATCCCTTTCAAATACCATTCTATTCATATTTATTTCATAGAAAACAATTACTTTCAACTGTTCTCTCCAATTTCGGAACTATAGAATAAACTTATACACTAACATAGCATTGCATTTTATTTATGATACTTATAAAATACCGCCTTTACTTATACCAAGCAGCTGTACCATTTTTAATTTCTACATCCCGAATTTACAGATAGCGAAACTCTTTGATGCATGAAAAACCTGTTTGCGTGTCCTACAGCGTATTGGAAGGATAAGTGGCTAGATATTGTTACATTCTCGAGAGAGGACCAAAATTGATTTTTTGCCTGAATTTTGCGGTCGACCTCCTCTTCGAATCGGTCTAGTTTTGTATCAAGTTTCTCGTCGATTGGAATCTTGGACGAACCTATCGAGTTTGTTTTGCGCCTATGATCAGGAGACGTTCGCAAATTCGCATTCAGAGAAGGTAGTTGATTAACAACGGAACTGCGGATGCAGTATGAACCAGGCCGATTAAACGCTGCCTGGAGATGGAAGGTTGTCCATGGGCGGTAATGTATAGATCATCGATCCCATTTGCCACGGTCATCTATTCGAAGCCGATATAGACACTCGTGTGGCGAATGGAAACAGTGCGATCCCTCCTCGAATGCATTTCCTTTTACTACTGGATTTTGCTCTGATGACCAACCGTCGAAAGAATGGCCGGTTCAGGATTGGGAAAATGGACTCGATGCTCGAATAGTTTCTCTGAATCACGGACAAAACGTGCGGTGAGCAAAGCCGCAGGAAAGCCTTTTTGTACGTTTGCTTTTTCGTCGTCGACCGTGAAAGAGATTCGACCCTGGATTTGACTGGCCCGGGTTACATCTTGAATCGTTAATGTTTCATCAGTTTCTCAAAAGAGGAAATACAGAGAAATTAGTGGAACAAAAACGTGGCAATGAGTTCGTTTTATTTCCCACTCATTGATTTCATTCCTAACGTCTAATACAGTAATTGCTTAATCCAGGATCTACTGATCGACCTTGTATTTTAAATTTTTTATACCTGTAAAAGTTTATGCTACGTCTCTGACGCAGTAATAACGAGGGATGTTTTTTGATTTCAATTAGGTTTCGACCTCCTCGTGCTGTTAGGACAATGCAGCGTGACACGTAATGTAAAAAGAGCAGCAACGGGCAGGGCTTGTCCTTGAGACTTTTCCTTCCTCGAGATCAATTCCTTGAAACTAAATAGAGCATGATTCTGTGTTGATGTTGGAAACTTTCAGGAAACATTAAGAAGGACAAATGCATTAATCTGATACCAAGAACCTTGGTCTGGAAATGTCTCCTTCGCAAGCGACAAATAGAAGTTGTTTTGGGATATCTAGGAACCTGAAAATAGAAGAGCGTATAAATATCTGTATTTTAATTCTCTGCAGTTACTGTACGTACAGAATATTTACACAAGCCATAATTACAGTATTTCCATATACACTTCAACGTGTAAACACAGGCTGTTACGGAACAGCACATCAGATACATATTACACCGAGACATTTTCGGATCAAGGTTCTTTATATCAGAGTAATGTATTTGTCCTTCTTGATCGTACCTGAAACTTTCTAACAGCATAACAGAATCACCCCGTGTATATATTCATTGTTTTTATATTACTACGCCTCGTGTAATAATGTAGACAGCCTTCCGAAGGCTCATAAGTATCCCTGGTGTTTTATGCTTTTTATTCCCGTCAAACATCCAAAGTGCAAAAGCTCTCCCAGAATGATCAGAAGTAAGATCATAAACTTCAGAAGCGGGATCACAACCTAATAGCTCTAAAAAAGCTCAGTGCTGAAATAAGAAACCCATCTTTCTGAAAAAAAAAAAAAAAAAAACTTGAGTATTGGGTTTTCAATCACATCCCTGGTATTTTATCGTTTCCATCCCTTACAACTTCAGAAATTGGGATAAGAAACTGTTCACTTTTGTTCTCACATACTTTCATAGCTCCTTCGGAGTATCAATCGATCCCCAAAATAATTGACGAATAATCAACAACAATGAATTTTGCTTGCCTGTATACTTATACAACAAATCGTGTCATATAATCTTCTTTTCAGAAAATATCGATATGCACAAATAGACTATTCTTCAACGTTATTGATTTACGCTATTTAAATAACTACTATTTTTATTTACATTATTTTAATACTAATATCCCATGCGAATAATTCCTGACGATAATACTGACGATGCTTTTCTCGTTTCAGGTAAGTCAAGATATCGGCCTCGGCCCATTCCCGCTCCACGTTCCTGATCCCAGCGTGAGTAGGCAGTCGCTTTATTCCGGGCCATAAATTTATTCTAACGATAGCGGGGCGAAGTTTGCAAGAACGAAACTACTGTCGTTCGTTATTGCACACGGTGGCCGTGCGCGTTTCGTATTCTCTACAACACTGACCGCAATTAGTACGAAGAGGAAAGTTGGTTAAGTGGACTTTGTTGGAACAATGTTCCCAGCCCGGTTGTTATCAGACTCATTATCATTAGACCGCTTTTCTATCTCTGTAAAGAGCCGGCTCACCGTATCGAATGCGCCGGAGCTTTTTACCATTTTGCTGCGCTGACTGCACAGTATGCGTATCCTTTATTTGCCTTGCTTTCATCTATTAACCGCCCTCATCGCGCGGTTTACGTCCATGATATTGTGCTGTTTTGCCGCAGAAATCACGGATATTACAGCGGGCGTATCATACGATATCCAGGTCGTATTAACACTCTACCCACCGGAAGAGTAAAACACTTTGCTTGCAAACATTCTGAATACGGGTCACGAAATCGTGTCGTTTGTTGTAAATAATGAATAAACAGATTTATATGTTGTATACCGAGAAAGGATCGATAATGTTTTGAAGTACCGCTGTAAATGATGCGTTACGGGATATCCGTTATTTTCAATTTTGTTGCTTTAGCTGTAAATTGTATTATACTTGTTGCTGCACTTAACTGTAAAGGTTTTCATAAATAATCAGTTTGTTACTAACTATATTAACACTAGATGTACAGAGTTCGTTATTTTCACACATTTTTAATGTGTCGACGAAAATTACAGAAACTGTTCGCTTTTTCTTCTACCGTTTGAGCTGACTATTCAAATTAACTTTCTTTTAAGCCTTGTAATTTTTAAATATTTTATGTCATATATGTATCTCTACGGACACTAGGCAATTTGAGACAGTTGCACATTCTATAATAATCCTAGTAAATTAGCTTAATTCGTGAAAGCATTGATTCACTAATAAACATAAACGAAATTAAAAGGTTCTTAGAAGGTGACTGTGAAAAGTAGATATAAAAGTACAGCGAATATGTTCGAATTCGATATCTCAAATCTCATGTAATATATGTTCTTATTTTACATATTTACGTTGGATGAATTAAACAATAGTTAGCCCTGTTATAAACACGATGTAAATACTTTAATAGACGAGTAAATATTGTCCATGAAAGCCAGATATAAATTCATGCAATATATTTCTTAGAACGTTATGCATTGAGAGAGGAGGACGGCACTTTTATCATTTAGAAAAATTAGGCAAATCCAAAAATATCGCTAAGGAGCACTTAACAAACATTTGTAAAATTAGAAGTTAAAAATGAATGTATATCAGAAATAATGAGATATTACGTATTTAGAGTACATGCGATTCACAAAATGACAGGAAAACATACTCCAAAAGCTGCGTTTTTTCAATGGCCTATATCAATATCCTTTAATATCATAAAATTTATAGAAACTGTAAGAGATACAGATAGGCGTTATGCGACAGATCGTTCGCTCATTGTTAAGGAGATATTATGAAAAAGACAATCGTTGAAAGAAGTGTTGCGAGGCGTCAGCGATAGAGCACAGATTAATGTACAGACACGGTTTATTAAAATATATCATCGTTCTCATATATGTTCTTCTCTGCTAAAACCTCTTACAAAACATATAATATTACATCCCACATTTTTATATTAACAATTGCTTAATGTACAAATTCCGTTGGGATTATTTAACATCTGCCAAACTAATCAACGAATAACTTATATCACAATATACATGCACTTAGTAATATTCTTGGTACCTGTTCCTTACAGATACGTTCTACTTTCCAACGTAAGAAATGAAATAGGGCGGCAAAAATGACTAGATTATTTAGATTTGCAAAAGTCATCTTGGGACTTAGCGGACTTGTAACGATCAGGTTAACGTCCTTGAAGCTAGGAACGCAACATTTCAAGTTAGATAGGAAACTGTCGGTGTGCCCTCTCCATCGGCTACCCCGCGCGACCAATCCAAACTTCGGCTACCCAAGAACCTTGTCATTATCAGATAAGGGTAATTGGTAGAATCCACGGTAATCAAGAATCGGAGAAAGTCGCAGTGATGCGGGATACGTGGATGAAATCGTGAAGAGGGTCAAACGGACGGCGGGACTCCCGCGACGCTCGTTCACCCTTCGGGTTCGACCTTCGAAAAGGAGGAGCCCCCACATTCGTTGGATGAGCAAGATCGTTATCGTACCAAACGAACGCTTCGGAAAAGGGGAGCACCGATCTTTGCCGCGATTCTCATCTAGTCTCGCGGCCGATTTAACCTTTGGCGACGTAGCTGTGCCTGGAAAGCACGTTCAAGTTTAGATCTACGTTCGCTTGCTTGTTGAGCTATTCGTCGCATGTATGCATTGAAAGTGCGACTTGGGTAGGAATCACGTGGAAAATTTTCTAAGCCTGACGAGATGAGATGCGAACTTGTATCTTCCGTATGACATAATACTGCTGTTCTTCTTGCTCAGTGAATCGAATGATAACTTGCGTGAATTATGTTAGTCGTTAATGAGCAGTTAATTCTCACACTTCTTAAGAATTTTTGCACTTTCCATCTGGTTTTATTGGAATAAGAATTTCAGTCGATATAACGACATTGTGTGTAGGAAGTACCGGTCCAGTTATCTGAGTGTTCAATTTTTTTTCATGTCTTTTTTCAAAGAGATGGCTTAATTAACCACTTTATATTTTTGATTTTCAATTTAATTTAATTCTTAACGGTTTATATCCTTAATTGGTTATAATACAATATCGTTCTGTCGACCGAAATTCTTATTCTAACAAAACCGGTCGGAGAATTTAGAAATTCTTAAGAAAGGCGAAAATTAATTGCTTGTTAATGATAAATATGGTTTACGCAAATTGTGTTCAATAGTTCAAATTCACATAATAGTATCACGAGCAATAAGATTACGAATGCCTATGTATTGCTCTTAAAGATGATATAATATATAGCAAACCCCAATTCCTATTATTTGCAATATATCAATATATATCTACGTAAAATTATTCGCGAATTAGCACCTGTGCCACTTAAATATTACCTCCGAAGTTTAACTTCTTAATAACCTCATATATATTAGCGTGAAATACCTAAATTAGAGAATATCAATATTCTCCGGTGAATGTCGACGCATACCAAATATGTCGGTGAAAGGCCAAATTATCCTATTTTTGCATATATGAGACATTAAAAAATTGAATTTTTCTCTTAACGTAATAAAAATATTTGTATTCAACATTCACAATCAATGGATTCTTGATGTCTACATTTGTCGGTGTAAGTGAGAAAAAATGATCTTTAGCAAATACTTCGTACATACATCAAGCGACAATGTTAATGCTGACATTCACCAGAGCATATCGACATATTCCAGATATCGGTCTTCCACGATAACAGATATAATTAATACACCTCTATAAGATTCCAGAGGTCGTCTTCTCGAAATTCATAAGGATCTCCATGTCATTCGACATAAGATATACATACGGTCTAAAGTAAATTTACATTCCCAAATTCATTATTAACACTAAACCTACTAGCCACTTTCTGGACGTATTTACGTATACCACGTACATTCTTAAAGAAAAGGGGTATTAAGAGTCATCGATAGATGGATAGAAGGATTTACACTCTACGGTAGAATCATGGAAAATTTCACAAAACACTCGATTACGAAGTACAGATATTTTTCTAAGAAACCACTGACCCATCATTTTGAACGTCCTGGTAACTTTAGTGTTATATCGAAGTTGTCATAACTCTCTACATACTTTCTAGCTACGATTGAATCGCAATCATAAACCTTGCCCCCGCTAGGGAAGTAGGGTTCATACATAAAAGGTCAGTATCCCGGATTCTGGAGAACTCTCGAGGTCCTAATGAAAGGGGGCATTTTTCTACCGATCGATTTCCTCCGAAAGCTCATTAGTACCGTCCGTGGCACGAAGGGTTCAAGCCGGCGGGATTTTTGGCGCTGCCTTGCCCGCTACGTGGATCGAATTCCTTGGGGATCCGTAGGGACTCCAGAATTCTCGTAATATCCGGCTAACGCTCGCACGGACCGGCGCCGACCGCCGAATTCAAAAAGGGATTCCGTGCGCGCGTAGGACCGTTTCGTCGCTCGTGCAACGTCGTGAAGAAGATGGAGAGAGACAGCGAGAGATGAAGGGAGTGTGTGTGAGCGAGTAACCGAGAGAGAGAGAGAGAGAGAGAGAGAGATAGAGAGATAGAGAGATGGAGAAAGAGGGAGAGGGAGAGAGAGAGCGTAAGAGCAAGCGAGAGGAGTGAGGTCGCTCTCGCACTACCGAATGACAAATGGAGACCGCAAGATTGCGCCTCCGACATCCAATTAGCCCGACCTTCCCCTCCGAGTTCGCCTCTTTCCTACGCCTCCACCTCTCCACCGCCCAACCACCCCTTTCAGCCCACCCTTCCGGACGTCAGGTGCAGGACACGCCAGCGGATTCGGCCTGTAAACCAGCCAAAGAGCAAGAAGAGTCCATCCCAGGGGACGTTTAATCAACAGAGTCCAAATGGCCGAATTCACACGTCGCCGGCGATCGCCAGTTTCGAAGGTGCGATCCACCAAGGCTGGCTCTTTAATTCTCGTTGCATTGGTCGTTGGCTTCGCTGCGGATCTTTTTTGATGTTATAAGACGGGGAGGAAAGGGTGAGGGAAGGTATTGCAACGTTTCAACGCGAGTCTGCCTGTGAGCTCGTGAGTAAGGCTGGTCAGGTTTAGTCTTAGACGTGCGAACATTCGCTTATGTTGGAAGTTTTGTATATAGCAATGTCGAGGAGACAGGAGTGCTTGCGAGAGGTAAATTCTGTCTATTGCTCTTGAGTGTGTGTAGACGAGGAAAGTTGGTCTTTATGGCCACGGATAGGGTGTGTGTTACGAGATATGAAGACTCTGTGGAGTGTGAGGTTTCTTGATGTAGTGGATGTATAGTTTAGTGATTAGATTGCGATTAGATGTGTATTTTTAGCAATCTACGAGTCGGTGTTTGTTGCTGAGAAGCTTTACTTCCGGAGGAAATGAAAGAGTGGTTTTCTGAGCGCATCTAGGGATTTTGTTGGATTATCGCGCAGCCCTTTCTTGTGTGTAGTCACATTGTTTATCGATAATGTCCTGATAGCATTTTTTGTTACAAATTTCTAAGTTTTATTGTAGAGTTACCAGACGAGGTTTGGGAGTAGCTCACATAAAACTATACATAATGTAATATACGACTATGTAAAATCACATATCACTTAAAGAAAAAATTGATTTTGTTATCGTATGTGCAAAAAGTGGCGTATATAGCTTAGTTTAAAACCTTTCTTGACCATAGATTCAAAACAATTCTTGAAAATAAATTTCTTTCTGCCTAGAGGCATGTATCAGTACTTCTCAGCATATGTTGAAACGTATTCAGTTTCACTTCAATTTCAGCAGTTGCAGCTGCAATTTTAATCTAATACTGTTAAAATCTTGTAAAATTCTGGTATAACAGTTTTTACTACTTACAAAACCATGATAATTTAAAAATAATTAAAGAAACAATGGGAATACATATTAACCCCTTGACATACAAATAAAACTGGATTTAATGCGCCTAAGAAAGAGAAGGTTTTATTTTGAAATTTGGAACGTTATATAACATTTAATCAGGTTGATATATAATGTTAACGGAGTCCAATTACTCATGATTTTTACTAAACCAAAATATATCTAATAGGGCATTCGTCGTGCAGGATCACTGCTATACCAAATACTCCTTTCAATGTGCTTCTACTTGATTGACCAATTTCTGAATGCAACTCTATTATTAATACTATTAAGAAGGCCGAAGTTTAAGGCATCTTAAACATTATAAACCAACCAGAATAAACACACGAGTAAAGCAACCGAGTAGTCTAATAATACACCACACAGAGTCCGCTGAAAACAACTCTTGACGAATTAGACTCGTCAAAGTCTACAATGGCACATGTAATGAATGACTGAATCCCAACTCCTCATTGTACAATACATTAAGGCGTTAAGCTCGCCAATGTCCCTCGTCAATACGCTGCACGGAAAGAAATAATAACCTAAGATCAAGAAATCAAACGATCCTCCACTGACGGCATATAACGATAAGCATTTCGAGCAAAACCTCGAATTTCACCGGGCTGTAGTCTTGTTCGGGCCTCGCTTTACGTATTCGGTTAGACGTGGACGCCAGTCGAGGAAAGGCGGTCGGGGGCGTCGAAGCGAAAGGCGGTCGTCGACTTCATAACGGAAAAGGGCCGCCGCCGGTAGCCTGCTCGGAAAGCAAAGCCCTCAATTGACGTCGTTCTTCCGCGCGATAACCTTGCAGCCCCGATATCGCGCGTTTGCCGAACGATCGATTTCCTCAGCCCTTCGCAATGGAGCCCTGATCCTTCGCCGGAACGGCGCTCTCGGAGCCGAAGTCAAATGCATCACGGGCTTCGCGATAACTAGAGCGCGAGAGTTCGGCTATTATTTCATCCGGACGATCCTGCACCCCGGCTTCTTCCGTCTTGAAAGGGAAGTATGGTAATCTCTCAGTGATTGGAAGCCTGACTTGGATATTACACAGCCGATAGAACACGAAAGATTTCCCATGGCCTCTCGCGAATCCACCGGTGCTCGCTGTTGCGCGGTCCTTTTGCTCTCGGAGTTTTGAACCTTAACCTCTTAGGTACGGCTGAATTTTGCGCGGGGCTGTTTCTCCGTCAGCCAGAGTTCGACGCGAATTACGCGCAAACGATACGGCGCTGCAGTGCGTGAGGGACAATGCTGTTCTCTACGCGAGTACATTGGAATGGAGTTTTTGATGATTATTATCATTTTTGTTATAGATATGATACGTATACTTTAACTTGAATACATTATTTTAATAATTAATGATTAATATTGCAATTGAGTATGATACTTTAAGGCACGGTGCGGCACATAGAGGTCACGTCGCGCTCTTCTTTGATCGTTCAAATCGTTCATTGAACGTACGATGCAATTTCGTAACGCTTTTTTAGATTTTTTGAACTTACGGTACGATGGAAAAATAAGAATAGTAACTGGTATGAAATGAGCAAGTGGCATATTTATTTAAACGAACAGCAACAATTCACACCTAACACTGGCGTATCAGAAACAAAGATAGTATTCTGTCTGTATATTATGGACACCGTTATAAAACGTTGTGAAGCCGTGAAAAGTGTGTAACAATACGTATAAAAGCGTGCATTTAATTCAAAGCATGAATGAGTGAGTCACGAGAGGGAGCATGTATAATGACGCGTCGTAGTATAAAGTGACACTCACGAAAGCCACTATACTGGCGCGTCGTTCAGAAAGATGGCATTCGCGAAAGCCACTATAGTGTGGCATGGTGCCTAAATCGTTAAAAGAAATTATTGTAGAAATTAAAAGAAATGTTAAAAGAAATTATTGTAATATTCAACGTGTCTACGTACTTTATTACTATAACAGCGGACAGTTTGTTACTTGTTATTTGTTTGAAATAAAGCCTGAAAATCTTAGTTACATACTCGGCTTTTTGGAGCGATTGCGTGAGTATTGGAAAAATAATAGCAATGCCTTATTGTAACGCAAGGAAAACAAGTGTTTTTTACTCCTTTATAAATTTAGCTTAATCCAAAGAACGAAAATTACTTATCAATTACGAAGTATGCGTATTTGTAATTTTCCTTCATAATTTCATGTTAATCTTGTTATCGTAAAGAATGGGAAAATAAATCGCAAGAAAAAAGAACACAAGTATGCATTAATGCTTTCTGTTTTGTATGGTTGTTTCAATGCGCTTTTGCGATCAATAAAACTGGATTATTTTGATAAAATGGAACACAACAGTACATATGGAACAATCCGTTCTAACTACTTTTAATCTACTTTGAACCTATTTCTACTTCTAATACCTTACTTCTAACCGATACTACTACACTGTTTCCTAAAAGAGGACAATAAACAGTTCAACGCGTTATTTACAGGAGGAATGTAAGCCATGTAAATTCTACACGTAACTTTTCTTTCCGAGAACAAGAAGCTTTGAATCAGCATTACCAACGCACATGTGTATCCATGTATTTTACATATTGAGCAACACTTTTTGAAAATGATGTCTACTTTCTAGTTATTCATACCAAGCTTGATTGAGAGAAGCACGATTTAAATCTGCTGACGGTTACTGCATTGATTATGTCTGGTTTGTATATTTTCTAAACACTTAAATCTTTCCGAAACGCATACAAATACACACTTTTAATGCATTTAACATACATTTAAATTGAAAAACGTAGGAATTTTACATTTCGTTACAAAGTAGTAACAGTGATTTGCAAACAAAACAATTGAAATTTAGCTTTAACGAATTTCCAATCGCTACATTTTCTTGAGAAATTGCGTCGTGTCGCGA
>JBCFXI010000256.1:0-83250 GCA_038496175.1 Ampulex compressa | reverse complement strand
CGTGGAATTTTACATTTCGTTACAAAGTAGTAACAGTGATTTGCAAACAAAACAATTGAAATTTAGCTTTAACGAATTTCCAATCGCTACATTTTCTTGAGAAATTGCGTCGTGTCGCGACTCGATTTAGCAGCTTGCCCTCGTAACTTCCATCGCTGATAGAAAGTGAACTTTGAACAAGCAGACCGTACTATCGTTGGCGCCACAATGTTTAGCTTTTAACTAAGAGCATGTCCGGCGGTAATAAATTAGTATGTTAATTGTCGCCTTTGTAATTATCCGAAATTATTGCATAATTTAACCTAAATTCAGGTGGATAAGGCGAAGCGGCTGGCGGCACTTGACACGAAACGAGGTAACTTATTAAATCGTTGCCTCGTTGATCTCCGATCAAGGGATTAAATTGCGCATTACAACGTCGCCTTAAGCGCAACACCGTTTTTAAATACCTACGAAGTAGAACAAGGCGCCGTTTTTGCAGAAAATCTTAACGTAAATTTAATTCGTATCTCCCTACAAAAAGGTATTTACCTTAGTTGAAACGTAACTCGAATATATTTTAATGCATTTTATATGTTCGTTAGAACAATTTCGAAACAAATAATATTAACATTAAAATCATTTCTTATTAATAATCTTCAAACTCTTTCCCAACTTTAACAATCAATTATCAATAATCTCAAACTCTTTCATTACAATCATTTCCTATTAACGCCACAACTACGGAAAACACAGAACAGATGCATCTCTAATTTCATAAAAAAACAATCATCCAAATTTGCGACAACAAAAAATTCCTCAATTTTCGGCAATACTCTATCATTTAACCGTGACACGTGGATCCTTAAATAGATCCATTCATTATTCCCCTTCGTACCCTTTTTTCTTTACAGCTACCCACAGTACACACACATACCTCAGAATAATGGTCGCCAGTTCAACGCTTCACTTCAACGCCTCGTTATCCACTCGTTAACAAATGCCACATAATTCGTCAGGTTCGAGATCCACCTCGGTCGGTGACCCTCAGGTCCAATCAGAAGTGGCAGCTGAAGCTCGGAGAAACGGACGATCCGACAAGGCTGAATCCTGGTTCGCCAAAGGGGGAAGCGCGATAAGCGCGTAAAAGGAGCTCCGTGAAAACGCAAGCCGGCGAGAATTCGGTCATATCCGGGGTCGCAGACGTAACGAGACGGTAAATCTTCGATGGCGGCCAAGCGGGTGGCGGTGTTCGGCGTGTGGCATGTGGCAGCCACGTTCGCTCCTGTTCTACGTACGGAGCGAGCGGCGCTGTTACTAATTGCTCATTAGGTCGGATCACAGACATTCCGATCTACGCGTAGCCCGGCGTTTATTTCTGGCCGGCCGCGCACGCCGATTTATCCAGCGATCGTTGGCGATTAATTGACAGATCGATCGTGTCCCGCCGTAAATCAGCCGCAAAAGGCCCTGCCACGCCACGACGGCTCCTTTCGCATTAAATCCACGGCCGCGCGGTAATTCACTCACGCCGACGAGCTCGGCTATTGGAATCTTACGAACAACGATCTTCTGACGGCAGATAGTTCGATCTTGAATCTAATAAAGCACGGTGGACCCTCGAATAACGGAGCACTCGGATCTCCATTAAATGCGACCGAATATATCATGGTAATTTACAATATAAGGTCGAGAATCAATTGGCGAAGGTCGATCCTACTCGTGACAGCTATGTAATGTAATATGCACGCTATTGTTTGGGGTCGATGTTGCAGGACTGATTTGAGAATTTAGAGTGAGACATTATTATCGTGTACGTTAGGAATATACATCTCTTTGGATATGGTCCTGGCGGGCAATCACTTTTCACACTTATTAATTTCTCGATTTGGTTTTAATGGAGTTTAAATTTCAGTTGTCGGAACGACATTGCGTGTGAGAAAGTCAATCGTGTTTGTCCACTTGGTGCGTGGCTTAATAATTAAGATTTATTCAAATTTAGGAACTAATGAAATAGAAAATTTGGAATATAAAGTGGTGAGTTAAGCTATAGCATGGAAAAAGGTGTTGAAAAAATTGGACATTGAGGTAACTAGACCGGGATTCAACATTATTATTATTATTATTTTATTAACGGGGCAATCAACCTCTTGGTATACAATATATACAAAAACATTATAAATAGCAATAGGTATTGTTACACACTTCACAACATTATGAAACTTATTATTTCTATTTTCGCATTTAAGTCCCGCTTTTTGTTTGATTATATCCACATTTCCAAACTATATCTTAGGTGTGTTCCACTCGATGACAATGGCTTGCTGCTAACGTGTGGCACACACGCATAATTTTGGAATGGCCACCTTTAAGTTATATGTAAAACACAGTTTTTCTTTCTCGCTGGATTGTGGATATTTAGTACCTCATATATTGGTGCCAATAACAGAGGTTTCTTCTTGTTTCTTTATATCTTCTTAATACTTCACTACTATTGTTTTTTATTATTATATATTCTTATAAATGTTTTTTATTGCCTTGTACACTTGAAAAGCTCCTCTGTCATAAGGATGAAACGTTGTTATAATAAGGGATTCTTCTTATCCTCGACTTTGTTGCTTGCTCGATTCAAGACCGTTGGCTTTTGTGTATTAATAATAGCAGATTATGCTATAAGTAGATTAAGGAGCGAATTATTTGGCAATCGTGTCGTTGCAACATCAACTGAAGGTTCACGTCGCGTTTGCACGAGGACGAGTGTGGTAAATATTGCTGCGAGCCGTAGGCGAATAAGCGACATCCACACGAATCCTCGTGTCAATGTGACATAAGCCTTGAAGCACATGTTGTAAATCAGGATTGTCAGATTCACTACATAGTCCACCTGGAGGGCATTTTAATCCTTGCAAATTCTGCTTTGCGAGTAATTGCACTTTTTAATTGCACTCTGCACACTTTCAGGTTGCGTTGCGTAATGGCGTCGTGACTGATCAATATGAAGTTGATCCACATGAGCGATTTAAGTTAAAACTGTAGTATAATAATGTACTTTCGCACAAGTGCAGTAAAGTAAAGCGTATAGTCAAGGCTGAAAATATTGGGCACATTTGCAGCGACACACAGCGCTTGAAACTTGAACTTTCATAGCAGGTATTGCAAAAATATAATTATCAGAAGCAGAAAGAATACACAGGTTACAAACCATGTCTCTTAGAGTACCCTTTAAAGACACTAGGGATTAATCAAATATATCAATTTTTTGCTGAATTGAATTAACATGACAAGTCAGAAAAACAATCCAAACAGCCATATTGCGTACAATGTAGCTCAGTATGCAGTAAAAGTAAATTTTGAAGGTATCTAGACGGAGCATTTAAGAAAAATATCTCAATAATCTTAGAAGAAGATATTGTGTTTTTCTTGACTTATAAATTTGTATCTATATCATCAAGAAAATGTTTGAAAATTGCGGTGGTGATCAAAAACATGATGTTGTGAGGACTACGCTTCACATACGTCATAAAATAGAGTTGTATTTAGTACTTTTGTAAGATTTAAAATATAAGCAACTCGAGGTAAGATCTGTCACCCATTTCAAGCACGGAGTCATGTGACTCGATGATTGGCCAGTGACTCCATATGAGTAAGGATATAAAGAGCGCAAAAAAATTGCACGCGGCACTCAGCGTCCGATCTCCGCGGACTAGCTATCAGACGTGCATTGTACCGCGGCAGCTATTAAAAATAAATCTATACAATGTATACATAGGCACTCCTAACCTTATTGCTCCTGACACTATGAAGACAACTCGCGTGAATTACATTGATCATTGACGAGCAATTAATTCTCACACTTCTTACACATTTCTAAATTCTCCATCTGGTTTTATTGAAATAAGTTGTATATAAAAGATATTCAAACATTTATTAGAACTCTATTGATCGAAAGTTATGTGGATTAAATAAAACAAATAAAGAAATTCGACAGACTATCGAAAATTTGCCCGAGAATCTACTAATATGTTTTAAAACATCAATTTCTTTGACACAAAACCAATAAAATGTTCCGTCATAATTCGATTTTGAGCGATTCCATCTTCACAGACACGCTCAACCTTTTTCTTTCGCATCGTGTTAAACTCGAGTTAAACCGAAACGCATTAGCTCCACGATTTAATAAAAGTCATCGATGTAGTAAGCCTCGATGTCTCGCATGGTCCAAGATTCGCCCAAAAATTCAAATAGGCACGGTTCTGTCGCATTCCAGCAAGCGCACGGTGGAAAGAAAAAATACCCGGTAGACGGGCCACGATATTCTAAATTCGGTGGAGGTAAACTTATAAAAGTGACATATGCGACGGTACAAGGCGACAGCTGTTTTCTGGCACTGCGCCAATATCCTCGGCCGTACGTAGCACCGAGACTTACGGTAGCAAAACTGAAAGGACTTGATACCGTTAAATACGCGCTTAAATGTACCCACACGTCTTCTTTATGGCAGCCGCCTTAACAATGCGTACTTCCCGTGAATTACAGTCTCGTTCGGGAACTTTATGCCACCGCGGGTAAATCGTCCGAGCTATTGGTATTTCAACGTCGCAAATCAAATTTTCCCGTACTCTTGAGAGGACTTCATATCGTTATATACACCGTTATACGTAGCCAGAAGTTTCCTTTATCGCGACTGCTTCGACAATGTGTAAGTTCCGTGAATTACGGTTCCCCAGCCGGCAACTTTGTGCCTTTAAAAGGAAACCTTGTGCACCGCCGGGAAAGCATCGGGTTGGTTATTGTGACGAATCGAATCCAACACACTGATACGCCGATCGCCGAGTACTTCGTACAGTTTTTTGTTTGGTTAATCATTTTGCGTACATTTTGGAACTTAATATAGTTCTTTATTTCGTAGAAAGTAGAGTTTTGTGGCATAGTATGAAACGGTCATAATCTTGGAAATATTTGCCGTTGTTTTGGTCAATCATGCTTTGCATTTTTGATTGTTAGAAATATGGAGAAAATGTTTAGAATACAAGTGTAATTAATTAATTAAGTACGCTTAATAATTAATTTCGACTCGAAGGTAATATTCTATTGAGTTTGACTTGAGCATTTATCGATAAATTGAAAATGATTCACCATGTATCATCTTAAAGTAATAGGCGGGGCAATTATTTAGCATAAGTATTTATTACTCGTAAAATCGTTGAATAAAAACAAGTAATGTAATTGTTCTGGATTATCATAGTTTTTCCAGAAGCATATTTATACACAAATGGCTGTATTGATCGTGTGTGTATTCATTATTTAGAGCAGTAAATGTCAAGTCTTAAGTAAATAGGCAAACAAAAAAATTTGTCGGCAATGAAATAAGTCGATTAGCAATCAGATAACAATTATTTATAAGATGCTAATAAGAAACACCAAAGAAAATCTTAAAAACCGTTAATCACCAGCCATGTAATAAGCTAAATCAACGCCTGGTTAGAAATGGGAAGTTTAGACTTTGGAAGTGCGCCAAATTCAGGATTGCGAGTAATCCAAAACACCAAACTCCACGTAGAATTCTTAAATTTAATGCCTCACGCTCTCGCGCTGCGGGGAAAGAAGAAAGATATCACGATGTACATAGACGTTGAGAAGATATCTTTGCGAGAGACGAATGGCGCAAAAGGAAGACAGATACAGCTCTTGTTACATAGGGTGTCTCAAAGTGAGCGGAAAATATCTAAAAGCTTACTTCAGTGGATCGAAACAATAAAAAGGCACATTTACATTAATGTATTATTGGATTTGGTTTTGGAGTTACAGCGGAATTGATTTTCATTAATGGTTACTTTGAAGAATCAACCTGGTTACTCTCATAAGATATGCTCGAAATATAACCTCGTCGTATCTGAATATAAGTTTACAAAGATTTGATCAACGACCAAATGAATAACACGAAATGTGGTGTATGAGTTGTATGTGTGTGAAATTATTACACGTACGACGTTTAAAGCGAAGGAAGCCGTTCAAGTGTATTTATGTTCATAATCTAATATATTTTTTGTTATCCCTTCTTTTTAAATTAATTATTATAAGTATTTACTACAGTTTTTGTAGTGAGTGGTAATTTTTTATTTTATACGACGTGTATACCCATCCACAACACCAAAATAAAGTTTTGTATTGAGATGTATACGCGTTAAACGTAGGTAACTGATTAACTTAACTGTTCTTTTTAAATAGATTAGTATGCATTTCTATTAAATAAACGTTTTGCTCTTTCATATGTTCATCTCTACATACGCTTATTTGTTGGAAACGTTGACGAATTTTATCACAAAGAGTTTCAAACGATGTTATTCGCTGAAAACAAAGTGAAATAGAGTATATATACATATAAACTCTCTTTTATAATATATATATTTTTTATATATATGTACATGTAAAAGAGATATATTGGGTTGATAAGTAAGTAATTACTAATTTGTGATTTTACTTTCCAATTAACGGCAAATAAGAGCTGCGTAGTCGAGCGTCACAATTTGTTTTTACGGTAATGCAATCGAAGTATGAACTGGGAAAACAATATATCGGAAAGTTGACATTTCGAATATGTAAACATACCTAAAAACTCAACCAAAATCATCCGACAGTGAAATCCGTAATTACTTACCAACCCAACAGATATGTGAATTGTCCCATAGACTATGTCCAACAGATATATACGTATAACGTCTATATGTAAAAATAACTTATACACGTATATACGATCTCTACATACATAAACAGCTCTCTTCACTGCTTTAGCACAAGGAAGCCACCGTTAAAATATTTCCTGCTCCTTGTTGAACACCCTGTACATCTTCGCCACGGACATATTTAATTTCGCGCCATTAACAATCCAATCCCCTCGACCGCGGTAACAATATATTTCTCGAGCATGCCGGCTCGCCGCCGGCCCTACCTCTCCTCCTCTCGTGCCGCGATGAGAGATACTTCGCCACTCTTTATGCTCCGGATAAGCCTCGCCTTTTGCTCATTCCTCTTATTCCTAAAGATAGCAAAGGGGGCCCGGAGGATGCTTTAGAGCAAGATTTGGTAACGTCCCCGAGCACAAGAGATCCTCACTTTGGGTTGCGCATAGCGAAGACGGCCGCACTCTTGCGCTTGGCGGGTGGGGGGGGGGGGGTGATGGGGGAGGGGGTAATTAATTAGGAGATGCCGGAACCACCTTCTGCAAGGTCCGACCCACTTACCAAGGGAGGTTGAACACCCTTCGGGGAGAAAGGGGCCAGAGATGCGCCGTATGCGGCGCCCGCGTTCCTCGTTACTTTCCTTTTCTTCTTCGCGAATTACCTAACGATCCCGGATGATTTAGGGGAACACCGTGGAACCCCGTCAGGAGGAGGTCGACCTGGTTTCAACCGAATTACAGGCAAAAAAGAGAAATGTTGAAATAATGGCTCCTGACGCTCGTAATCCTTTAACGTTGAAACTAATGGAGTAGACTAAATGGCTGTATTTTCTTGCGAACGTTCTATGAGTTTTTGAGGGTGCATTTGGGGATAGATTTTGGACGTCGTGTTTCGATTTACAAAGCCTTGCTGGGAGTGATTAATTGAATTTGCTTACTCATCTTCTTTGCTCTGTTTTTTTTTCTTTGTAAGTAGGTACTTTTGGTATAAGTATTGCGTTGGCAAGAAAGTATTTTCGGTTTTCAAATATAGGTAGCTATTAGTTTTTTGCAGATAAGGACTAGATATTTTATGAGTAGGGAATTGTGAAGTTGCAAGAACGATGGCAAATGAGCATCGAGCAAAATAGGAAATACACTATTGATTGAACTTTATTCTTTGTATAAAAGTATGAGTTTTTTTATACTACAAAACTGAAATTACTTTTTTGCCAACCGGATAGATATGTTTGGGCGATACTTGCTGGCATTAATAGTTGTAAGTATCTATACACGTTTTTTTCTCTATTTATATTCTTCTATTTCATTTTTCTGCTTTGATGTTGTGAAATATCATAAACAGTTAGTCTTTTATAAGTAACGACGAATTGTCCGCATTCTGTTTAGATATAATTCGATTGCGGAGCTTCGCCTTTAATCGTTTACGCATTACCCCATTTGACACGGTTTAATTTCTATTTGCCATATAAAACAGATTTATATTTGAAAATACCACTAAATCATACATTGACACGAATCTGGTGAATATTCAAGAGTACACGAGTATTCCATAAATACGATTTGATTGCTTTTCTTTGGCGTCTATACATCCCTTTGTTTAATGTAATCCAATTATTCCTTGTTACGCAGGAACAATCGATATCTGAAATTGACACTAGATCGTTTATCGACAAAGGCTTATTCCTATTTTTTTTTTTTAATAGAATCGATTTACATGATCCCTCCTTCACCATCGAGTAAATCAAGTGCGGTCGACGTATAGGAAACTGCACAACAATCCACATCCACCGAGATTCCGAAACAAAGCCATACGAATCGTTTGCTTTGAGCCACCATTTGGAATTCAGTCGCGCGGATTTTTTGTTCCAGCGTCCTTTGTGCGTTCCTTTAGAGTGCTCTGATTTTAATTGGCGCGGAAATCAAGGCCTTTTCTTTCTTTTCCCTTTTCCTTTTTGTCTCCTTTTCCGTGCCTCATATTGGCACGCGTGCTCCTACAACTAGCGCGGATCTTCCTTTTGATTACATTTGCGGCTACTTACTTTTCTTCAACCTCCGTTTGTCGACCGCTGCTGACTTTCCTCGCGGTGACGCCAAAGAGGGTTAATTAATTTAGAGATGCCCCTCAGGCGCGACCTACATGGACTCCTCCCTCTGTCCGAAGCTGTAAAAGCAGCGGAAGACGGTGAAAGGGATGTGGCATCTTCGCGAGGAAATACGGACTCCGAGTTCCTGATAACCAGAGCTTTCCAAAATCCTCTAATTAAACGTCAGGTGTTAGGGAAACCTGCGAAACGGCAATCAAGGGTCGCTTTCGTTTTGCTAGTGTTTAGCTTTGTTAGTGTTATTGGTCACCTATGTCTGATATAAGGATAGAATCGGTGATGAATTATCTTGTGATTTGCGGACGTCTTGACAAGCTTCGTCAAAACGCTCACCTTTATAAAGAATAAGGAACAATCTTTTTTCAGGAGACTTTTGCCGATTGTTTTTTAATATGACGAACATTGTCGTTTATGATCATTCTTATTCGTTTATCCCATGGGATATGGATTTGTCGAAAAGTTACTGAAAATTGTTGGCTATTTTTGTTGTGGATTTCTTCGCCTTACGTTAGTACGAAGTGCAGTAGCAAATGTACACTTTGTCACTAGCATTGATTACTGTCGCAATTATCAAGTAATATTACTAAAAATATTGTAACACTAATTTGTTGCTTAAAGGTTTTATATATAATGTGGAGATGTGCGTAATATATTGTACATGTGTGTAACGATATACACAATAGTACGTAAGTGTAACCTAGCCGTAAGTAATTGCAATCCTTGCTGTTTGCAACAATTTATTAAAACAATTGCAAACGGGTATATATATACATATTATACATTATAAATTAACAATAAAATGTTTTTATCTACTCAATAGTATGTTGCGTAATAATACATCACTCATTATTTAATTATTCGTATATTTGTATGAGTTTTTTTTTCAAATATCATAATATATCTCGATGCTTGAATTATTCCTAAACACTAATGCCAATTTCGATCAAGAAACGTTAACGAGAAAAGTAAAAACCCACAAATTTAACTACAAATAACGAACATAATCGAAAACGAGTTACGCCAGCTTCTGAAAGAGCATACACTTCTACCAAAACTTCGGTCCGTATATTTATCGAGCTGAAAATCGCGAAGATAGGCTAAAAGTAAGTTTAACGCAAATCATAGAGGTAGAACTGACAGAATTAGGGAAAGCAGTAACAAATACGCTCGCAGTATCTTTCCCGTATTAATCTTACCTTAGTTAAGCTCAAGGAAGAATTACAATCGCTGCTGTAAGTTCGCAACAGGTTAATATTGCGAGGAACATGAAAATTTCAGGCATGGAAATTGAATGCGCCCGGCGTGCGGCAGTTTCGCAAGGCGCACTTAGAGCGCAGACGTTCGCGATACCCGTAAAATACGCTAACTGCCGGCAATACCTTTTTGCCGTGGGAGATTTTCCAGCGGATGGTGAAAATTTCGAGGCGTATAAGAAACCCATACCAGGGCCACGGGTTTTCTTAAAATCGTCAACAAAATTCATATTTTTGAATGTAAGGTATAAAACAATATGTTCATACTTCGCGGACGTATGCAATTTATACATAAGTGTCATGCTGATCGGAATTAATTTCCAGTACGGCCAGTCTTGTCTTGTACGGCCAGTGAGAGGCGACAGTCTTTGTTTATATTAGGTTTCGTTATCTCGAATTAGTAGTAGCATGGTATTGGTTTGTGAATAGATTCCTTAGCATTTTATGTTCTTTATTATAAAATTTAATTGCTTATAAAATGAATAGAATGTAAGAACAGTATGATTCTTTGCTGTGGTGACTGAGGACAGGCACACGACTACACCAGAAAGTGTTAATGGAAGATATTACCGTAAAATAAATTTAGAATGTAATTGTTTAATGTCAAAATATGGCATTTGTGGTTTTAAATAGAATTATAACTGGAAAATATACTGATTGATTAAAAATATAATATTCCAATGCTTCGTTTATCTGAGACGAAGAAACTTTATGCATATTAGGTGTTTCGAAGAGTTGTATCACAGTTTGGAGGACACTGTACCAACAAATATCAAACGCTGTTATGAAGTTGTTGCAATAGACGTAAAAGTGGGAGACAGTAAATAAATGACAATATCTCGTAAGGTCGTAGAATGCCATAGGTCCTTTCAGTTAGAACTTCTTTTGCGAACTTTAAGCTATATTAAAAAAAAAATAGCGCTCGGTCTTGCTCCATAGACAATTATTTTTATATCCAAGGAAAGAAAAAAAAAATATATATATATATGTACCTTGAATTTTTACACACTAGAACTCTAAAGGTCTTTTAAAATTAATGTAATTACTGTAAATATGTTACGAAAAAATTCATTTCCTAACGCTATTACGTATAACGTTGCATATGTCTTAGAAAAATAAATATTAAATGTTCGCTTTCTGAAAAGATGATGTTAAGATATTCCATAAACGAAATGCAATTTCCAGATTTTCAAAATGAGAAAATATATTTTTGGACTTTTTCGCCATAATTTTGGGAAAATTCGCCACTATGTGGCGCCCTCCAAAAATTGCCGGAGCGAAGCCTCGCAGCTCCTGATGTTTCCCCCCGCGTAGTTTGCATAATTGCCCGATAAAAATGAAGCCGCGGCGCCGTAAAGTAAATAGAGTGCCTCCAGCGCGACTGCAAAGTTATAAGGTAGCCGATGCAGGCATGTAAATGTGTCCTGGAAAGGCTGAGGCATCACCGACTCATCGTCTTGTTGTGGGGAATCCTGAGTATGTTCAGAAATAATTTCCTGGATCTGTGATCTTCCTGGATTATGATCCAGGAACTTTTGCTGACGATTTCGCAGATTCGCATCGCGTTATGTTTGTACATAGGGATGAATTTACAACGTCGCACATGTTGCAATTGCGAGAACACCGCAAAATGAAGACGGAACAAATCGTACTACTCGGTTCAATTTGTCTTTGTAAACAGCATTAAATTCTGTATCAGTTTTTGCTGTAAAGCCTCGTAGCTAATAAGCATAGATAATTAATACTATAAAATGCGTGCCAAGCTTTTGTGAAAAATCACGATAATAAACATCCTATGAAAAATTATTTCTTATGTGCTTTAATGCATCTTTATCAAAAAATAAAAAAAGGTGCATTTAAAGAGATATATATTATTATTTAGTTATGATGATAGATGCCATTCTAAATGTAACTTCAGAGCTCTTCGCATTTTATCAGAATAAAGTAAACGCATAAAGTAAACACACATTTTTCCTAAAATCCTTGATTGCAATTATACTTTTATCTCTCTAAATAAATTAATATATTTTGTCTTCTTTCAACGCTCCTGCGTCTAAAGACCATATTTTCTTTTCCCCATGCTTGAAAAATTAAAAAAGAAAATATAGTAAGTTCAAATGTTAATGAATTCAGACTTAGGTCACATTTCAACCTGATTTGTTACATTGTAGTGGTACGATTTAAGAGTTTCAATTGCGGTACGATTTAGAAAACTAAATGAACCGATAGAAATATTATTTATCTAACCCAAAAATTATATAAATTATATTATGAACTTACTATAAAGCTGGTATATCAAATATATTTCAAATAAAACACAAAATGTATTAATCAATTACAGTATTTCATTGATATTTGTCTTAAAATAATCGGTCAAACTTTATATCAAACTTACTTGAAATCTTCCGGCTTCTACAAGTTGATACGAAATCAATCGAGATAACGCAAGTTATGTTTTATATCACTCAGTCCATACACCCTTTATATTTTTACTAGTAGAAATCGGAAACATTAACTGGATATAAAAAAAAAGAGCTGGCATGATTTAGGTGACCAATATGCATTAGGCAATTTTCCCCTACGAATTCTTTGCAACGCATACGTAATGTAAAGTGCTCATACTAACACTCGTAGTACATATACATACATACATACATACATACATACATACATACATACATACATACATACATATATATATATATATGTGGTATTTCGAGTTCATAACGGATTACGTTTATAACTGGTATCGTCAAGCGGTCGCGGAATAACTCGATGCAGTTATATTTAAGCCCGGTGAGCAATCGATCGAGGGCCGATCGGGGGCTGTAAGAGGATAAGAGTCGCGATGACTATTTTAAAAGGTACACTCTCGATTAATGGAGTCCGCGGATAGGATTAAAGAGAGTTCCGAGGCAACGAGCCACGGGAACGGCTCGGCCTTTATTTACGGCGTACTACGTCCAATTGTAACGTCATATTACCGCTGCAGGATGCCAATACCGTGGCGCAGCGTTGCACTTACTTACGGAAATAAACGCGTGGACGCGAAAATGGTGTACGAAAGAAAGGAAATTCTATTCGATTAAGAGAAAAGGACTGATCGAATTTGAATACATTAAATCCGAATAAACGCAATTATGATAATACCTACTTGATACTTTAAAAGACTTTGGAGTTAAGATCGATGAAAGTGCATTTATGATGCAAACTGTCCAGAAACGTCGAAGACTTCGAGCTAAAAGCGAATGAAGATAATACATTTTAAATGTAACATTAGGAATAATCAGTGATAACTGGTTTAATAGAGCATTTATTCAGACACTTTTATTTTAATTCTCCGCCTGGTCCTGCGAAGTTAGAATATCAGTCTACCACATCGACACTTTGTGCGGAATAGTAATAATTGCGGCTACTGATGTACGGTTCAAATAATTAAACGCTGACTAAACTAATCACTGAATGTTCTTAAACTGACAGCAAGCAAAGAGGTAAGAAGTACGAGTTATATATACCCATATTAATGTCATGAATCTATCAGAAGAAAGAAAACGCATATAAACGTTTACGCAAACCGACATTTGTCTGTAGAAGTAAAAAATTACCGACATACACTCTTATAGTCCTTATTTATTCCTCATATCTCCTCGACGACCAACTCCTTCATAATTCTTCGCAAAACTCGTCAATACAAAACATATCAAACCTATCCTCTTTTAAATACTTCAAACTTATTAATTATATATATTCAAATTATCCTCGAAAGTATTCTCCAGAGTGGCCATTGCCACTTTTCATATTACAAGCATCGAGGCCCTGTCCCCTTGCTATACATCGAACATCATCGAGATATGATATTCCTGGAGGAACGAGTGGGGGATTCACCGGGGATAATTTACGTTGCAGACCACCGCGCGTCCGTTAGAATCAGATAGACGGCGATGCATCGGCGGTGTTGGAGTAAAATGTACTAACCCCGAGGGTAAAACGTACCCCTCGTTACCCGCATGTGCCACACTTGAGTTACTTCCCACGCGCATGTACGCTTTATGTCAATTTGCATACTAAACTCGCCGAAACAACTACGAGGAATCCACACGGAGCAACGCGGTTCGTGAGGGCGGGGGGGGGGGGGGGGAGGGTGGAGGAGCGAGGGTGGAGGAGAACGGTTTAGAAAATTGGGAGGAAAGCTCTGGAATAGGGAGAACCTTCCACGCGCTCCTCCGCGGGTTTTTTTTTTTGAAAGACGAATAATTCACTTGGCGGAAATGGAAATTTCGATTGTGAACTTTCGTTTAATCCCCCTCGCTGGCTCGAGGGATAAGCCGTCAGCTGGCGCCGCGGTTGGAGAAGTTACGCACTAAAATGCATTGAGAGGGGGAAGGGGTTACGGAGCACCCTTTCGACGGGGAGCGCAGAACGAAGGGCGAATTCAGCATTGGGATACATTATTTATCCGATGCAAGCGATGATGCACCATTTGGTTCCTGTGAAGAAAGTGATATTAACGCGTTGATTGCGACGTCAGTCACCGGTGACTGACGCGGCCTGAACGGAAAGTTCAGAGTCAATCACCGGTGAATGACGGTATGAAATACGATATAAAACGAAAAAAATTCACATTGTTTCAATAAATTTTAAGTTATTCCAGGATCGTATCATCAATGTGCTTAAATACTTCTTACCAACAAATTTTGATGGATTTTTTGGAAACACCGTAAACAAAAAAACAGTTGCCCTTCCTTGAATGAATGTCTATAAGCATTTCGGTCGAAACGTAATTATCTTCTATTGTAATAAAAAATGATGGTCCTTATATGTTTACACGCCTGCATCGAGTAAGTTTCAATTTTAGAAGTGAGTTTGGCATTTCTATATCACAATAGAAGCGCAATACTAAGCAGCGCGCGTGGCCAAAAGAAAATTTCCTTGAAAATGCGCGTGACAGCCAACATGTTAATAGCTGATGCTCGAAAAAATGGACTAGAAAATATATTGAAAGAAGTACGAAGGAATAGAATAAACTGTATAAAAATGAGAATTGATATCAACATATGCATAATGATGTAGTAATCTTTCGCGAGAGGTTACCTGGTATACGTAGCAAACACTATATTTCATCGTACATTAAATGAAAATTAGAACACTGCCTAATCAGTTTCTTATATCACCGTGTAGACACTTCTTCGTTCATAACCGTATTGCATCTATATTAACATATTAATATTTCCAACTATTACATACGAATAATCATAATTTAAGAAAAGAGTTACAAAAGTACACATATTATTCGTTCCTTCAGAGTCACTCAATCCCCCGCATCGCGAGACAGAGTGACTACCTATCCGCGCCATGCTCTTTGTACTCGAGGTGATGTAGAGGTCTGGAAATAATTTTTCACGTCCATAAATCATACCGCCCAAGGATCCGCGGAGCTTTATATCCCGTCGGGCCGTAGAATCGCAAATGTCGCGGATCAGTCGTTCATTAATTCCACACCATTAAAAGTGGGAGAAACCTACAGTGTTATGCCGAGTCACAGAATCGATTCACGGCTGCACTATGAGCCGCGGTGCAATAACCAACGCAGCCCCCTCTGCCGTAGATAATCGCCTCGTAATTCACATATCCAGGGTCATTATTATTCATACTTCGAGTGAAACCACGGTATGCAAAGGCAAATTGCCAGCGTGGCTGGCAAATACCGTGTTGTACTTGCATACGTACGTAGGAGCTTAGCTTTTCATCGGGCATTATGTAATGCCGGGTGTATGTAGAAGGTGCGGTATGACGAAAAGAGTCAGTTTACGTTCGAAGTTAATAATGCTTTGGAGGACTGTACTTACAGCGCGATACGTGAGCCCCGATTAAAGCGGATGGACCATAAGGCGCGTATTCGAATCTCCAATGGGGGATGGAATTGGTATCCATGGGATGTGGAATTTCAGACAAATAGGGATGAAATATACTGGCCTTAGTATCGAGTGGGTCCTCGAACTGGTAGCGTTTTAGTTAGAAAAACGGGGGTCGCAGGGGAAATTTGGTGGCAACACGATGGCGCTGAGCCACGCGAGATCGTTATGAGTAGGAGCCTCTAAGATAAAAAGCAAGTATCAGTTGCAGGGGGAGATGTATAATACATGAATGTTAGTATACCGCTGCTACTATTTCATGGGATCATACATTTTAAAGAGTGTCTCTGAATTATAGGTACGCAGTTTGCGGGCAGATAGAACTCATTGGGAGAGGCAAGAAGCGCTTTGTAAACAGATATGTGGAAATTTTATTGAAAGCATTCAATTCCATTTCGGAGATATTCCCTTTTCTAATATATGTGCTGCGGCCTCTGTACACTCGCGCATGGTACGTGTATCATGATGCACTTTCAATAACCAGTATTCAAAATGAAAGTCACCGGTTTAAATGCATGTATTTATATATCGATCGTCCGGTGCTTATACATTACGACTAATTCGCCAAACATCGTTGGTGTCATTTATTATAATGGCAGGTAATACCTACGACGAAAATAAAACAAACAAAATCAAATATGTAAGCCGAACGTAATATTGTAAAAAAGTATCTGTAGTTATTTATATACAAATGAGATATTTTTTTTACACGCGGAACGTAATATCAACGTTTTCTATTTTTCGTCTATAAGTTCTCTCATTCTGTAAAATTTCAATCCATAGCAGGCCGCTGCTATGCACACATAAGTATAAAGGTTTTACTTAGCGAAATATTACAAATTGAAGCTGCTCAATGAACTTATTTCGCAGCATAATACCTATACGTTACCATATACATATATTAAGCTTAGTACACGTATGTATATGAAATACTGCCGTAATATATTCTCCTCTTAAATCGCAGATATTTCTGTAATTAGTAAGGACATGTAGAATGCTAACTGTATGATTCGAAAAAAATGCATGTGGTATTTGCCAACATTCAGCACGATTGTCCACCGATTTTATAGAATCACTATTATCGAGTCGAGAAGAGAGAAATGATTTAGAGTTTATCTTCCTGCCGTTAATCGTGCTTTCCGTTTTCTCGATTACGCGGTTCGATCGAAGCCACTTGACCCTTTTCTGTCGCACACCCCGTACATTTCTGACCGCAGTCGATGTGTCGGGAAAAAGGAGAGGAACTTGGTCGATCACGCGAGGACCGTAAACGGTTATCGCGTCACTCAACCGGAAGTTCGATCCTGGCGGCCGGAAAAAATAGCCGGATACGCACGTCCCTGTTATTATGCTCCGTAAAATTCAGAAATGTCTCCCGCGTGTCGTGCAGGAGATTGGATTACTTACAGAATTACACGAATGACGAGGCGCGATGGTATGTTCTGCAGCAACTAAACCCATAAGCCATTAACTGTACTCCTTATTCGATGGAGAATGACGTTAAGACTAAACCCCCCGGATCAGATAAAATGACTAGTCATTTCTTTGAAAAATTGTAGAATATGGAGATGGAGTATCCTTCTGAGATTTTTTATGCCTTTGTTGTAACATATGCATCAATATATTAATCAATTGATATTTTTACTCTTTTCTTTTCTTCTTCAATACGTTGAATGCCCAGCGAGAATCGGTAGAGTTTCTTCCGGGGCCCAAATCCGAGATTCTGAGTGTAAATAGCGCGATATGATTCTGGGCTATCTCTTTTCAGCCTTCTTATTCATTTTTGCCTAAACAAGTATTCGTTCATCAGATGCTTTATGATTATTTGACTAATTCGTCACCTGGTAACCTTTTGGTTGAGTTTTTCTATGTTTTAAATAACATTTTTTAAAATCTTATATAATATTTTTAAAACATTTAAATAGAAATATAATGTTGATTTTATAATGTAAGTATATTTTATATTTTATTAGCTTGTTTCATTACTGGTACATTTTTAATGTTTGCTTACTTCGCAGTTTATGGTTGCTTTATGATATATTGTGCATACTTGTTGTGATTGTGTTGCAAGTAAAATTGCTATAAGTTATCTTCAGAATCCTGTTTTAATTGGACCAAGAAGAGTGTCAACCGTTTATGGATAACGATGCCTCCGCGGAAACACGGAGGTTACCCATATATGGGTGACATGGCATTCAACGTGTTAAGGATGTATTTTGTTCAAGTACGTATATCTGGAAAGTGGCTGGTGGATTTAGTTAAACTCTTGGCTATTACTGAACATTCCGCGGCGCTGCATTTCTGCGTGGCACTGTCCGACGTGCACTCATGTAAAACATGTGCTCTCCACTGTGAGATTAGATTAGAATAGACTGATAGATCAATTATAATTTCATTACACATTTTCATACAATGAGTTAAAAGAAAACGTAGTAACGTACCCTTAACACGAACATCAATTATTAATACCACAATTTTGTTAATATTAATACCACAATATTTCAAAATAAAATAAAATACGACGCAGAGGTGAAGTCACAGAGCCACTATACTGGCGTACCGGATATAGCAATGGGTTGCGCGAAGGCCAATATAAAGGCGTACCAAAGCAACAAATTTAAAGACACATAGGTACTTTATACCTAAATACCATATATCGGAAGAATGGCTGATAGCCCTAGTGTTAACCCTTTCATACGGCTCTGCCTTTCGCCAGTATAATCCCATTACACGTACAGTCGACTCGCAAATATGGCGCTATTGCACAAGCCAGTCACGACGCGACGTACGCTCCGTCGTATAGAGCCTGTAATTTCTGATATTTTGTAACGCAATGCAAATTACGATGAATGCCTCGCAATCCAATCGGAAAAAATCAGACGTTAGAGATAAAGAAAACTGTACTATCTGCGATCAAGATGTAAATCATTGCAGAAACAAGCGAATGACTATAATCACCTTTAGTCTCTGTCATCCATTGGATGACTATTGTCGCTCGTAGTATCCAGGGGATTAACCTCGCAAAGCTCTCCATGCGCAGAACGCAAAGTAAAGCGATCCTACGACGCCCGTGGCGGCCGCGATCGCACCTCCGTCTTCGTATTCATCCGCATCCGGAGAATAAAAAGAATCGATCGTGCTGATTCTCGCGGACGCAGCACGGAAAACTCGGGGCGGCGGAGAGGCCGTCTCGGGGTGTCAAATGAAAATATGTCACTGCCAGTCGGCGGCAGTCGAAATCCTGACGCGCTGGCGTTCTCATCAGCATGCGAAAACTTTGTTATTTGTTTGAACACGTTAAATTATGCATGCGCAATATGCCGACGGCTTTCCGCTGGAGAGGAAGGGCGGCCTGGGGGGGGGGGGTTGGCGACGAAGGCCGGTCCTGTCGAAGGGTTGGGCCTCCGCTCGAACGTAATTGAAACAACAATAAAGTGCGAACGCACAACAATGAGCACGCCTAATAACCCGGAGCTCTTTGCCCGGCCGACTTTGTTCGGCAGCCGGCAGGGTTCCGTGTCGAGCGTCGCCAAAGGGGACACGGCGGGATATGATTAAATTACCCGAATGCCGGCGGCCCCGAGAAACGCCGTTTTGTCTTTGATTCTTTCGTAATTTCCGGGAAGGGTCAGGATGGGCTTCACTTTCGCCGTATTAGGTTTTGCGTCGTTGGGAAAAGGAAGCTTGTTTGGCATTTTTTAATTTTAATACTTGGCATGCGGGTATTACTCCGCCGCGGACTTACGCGTGCAATGGATGTTTTTTCGTGAATTTCGCGGGAGTTTGGTCATTCGATGAAATCGCAATAAATCGAAAGCTACTTTGTTTTTCCCGAGGAAACTTCTGGGAAGAAAGAAAGCAAAGCGTTGCCTAGCAACGCAAACACCATACATACAATGCCCATCGTATTTATGATACTCGCTGTTTAGCAGAAATCTACTGAATACGTATTTACGACATTGTGTGTGAGAAAGTGAATAATTTTATGGCACTTTGTGGCTTGGAGATAATTAAAGTTTGAAAATTGAAATTGGAGTGTAATAAAAATTGAAGTGAATTATCAACTTTCTCGCGCACAATCTCGTTCTGTCGAATGAATTTCTAACTCCAAGAAACCAGAGGGAGAATTTGAAATTATTAAATATGAGAATTAACTGCTCGCTAAGACCAATAAAATTGCTGATTTGTCTTAAAATTATTATGAAAAGGAGGTTAGGAGAAGTTCGGTAGTATACATTTTTTAATTTTATTGTTTCAGCCACTTGCCTTGTGATTTATTTTGGAGCCGGTGCTCCTTTTCGTACTATGTCATTTCTTTTTTCAACGTGGTAAGTTTTATGTCGTTGCGAAAAAGAAGGTTGGTTGGTATTTTTTAATTTTGTCGCAGTAACCCCTTGCTTTAGGATTTATTATGGGACGGTCGTGCCTATCCGTCCAATTTTATTTTTTCTCTTGCTGTACTAGGTTTTATGCCGTTATGAAAAGAAGATTGTTTGGTATTTTTTAACTATGCCGCTTTAAGCCGTTGCCTTAGTATTTATTGTGGAGCAGGTATGCCTATATGTCCTATTTTATTTTTCCCTTTGTTGTATTAAATTTGACATTGCTGCAAAAAAAATGGTTGTTTCGTATTTTTTAAGTTTGTCGCTTTAATCCCTTTCCTTGCAATTTATTTTTCGGGGCGGACATGCCTATCCGTACTATTTAACCATACCAAAGAGCTATGCGCGTAGCTCTTATACGGAGAACTAAAATATTTTGGTTTTTATTAAATTTATTTATAAACGACTGGACTTTGTTCTATTTCTTATAATGTGCAATTATAAGGTAATGACATAATGAAATACAAAATAATAACAAATTTCTTTTTCACATTTATATTCATTTAAATCAAAATTATCTTCATCATTTTCAAAGAATAAATTCTGGATTCTTTTAGACATTTCAGGATTGCTTTTGGACAGAAAATATCATGATTACAAATCGACGAAATAAGGAATTGACGAAAAAGAACAATGTGTGCACGACAAAAATAATCGTACACGATTGGACAGAAAGCATAAGCAAGGAGCAACTGCGACACGTTTTAACAATAAACTTTTATAATAAATGTGTGCAGTACTGTTATATTTTAAAGAAAATAAATTATGAAGTACGAAGCGCGCGTAGCCTCGCAAAATAGAGTTTGCTACAGAGACGAGATGCAGGCGAAAATCGCTATTTCCACTCATAGATGATTTTACGCTCTGGAACGAATATCCCACTTCACTGTTTTTGTTATCTAGCCACGAACAGGTCAGAAGCATTGACCCACTCATTGTTAGATGAAGAAAAAACATTGAAGAGAAATATTCGTTTCCAAGTATAAAATCATCCCTAAGCACTAGTATGCTTCTCGATAGAATTGTACTTTTATGTAAATATAATGCGTTAACCCAGATTCCTTACTATATTATATCAAACTTCAATCTCGCATTAAGTACTGGTTAAAATCGAAACGTTGATTAAAACTAAATGTGTTATTTCACAGTGTCATGTACTGTCCTGTTCATTGTTATATTATGCATCGCTTTAAGTAGACTCGCGCTGTCAATTCTATATTATAGAAAACAAAATATATCCTACATATACAACTGTAATTTTTATATCGATACATGGTCCTACATATACAATGCAACATTTTTATTACGCCTATAACTCCACACGTAAAGAAGTCGCATTGGAAATTTTTCGTTTAATCGTAGCGACCCCATTAAGTGCGTAATTCTATTAAATATTATCATAATCCTTAGAAAAAGAAAGTTTATCCGTTCGAGTCAATAATACGAGCGTAGTTAGTGTCCAGCATCGAGCACAAACTATATATTCCAAGCAGATCGAAGCGCGATTACCGATCCACGAATACTATTATAGAACATCCGCGCAAGTATAGGGCAAGTAGAGTCTCGATTCTAGAAGCGGGAATAGAAGTGCAACGACGAAAAACCATACCTCGAGAATTGTACTGCGATGCGAGCGTTAGTTCGGTAGGGGTAATACCGTCGGAGATTAAAAGTCATCAAAGGCAGCGGCACGGGACAACGGGGATGTGCAAACGCGTATACCTGGAAAATTGCTAGGCGAATCCCCTCCCCTCTCATTCTCTCTACCTCCCTCTTTCCCTCTCCCTCCTCACCTCTCTCTCTCTCTCTCTCTCTCTCTCTCTCTCTCTCTCTCTCTCTCTCACATAGAGCGCGTGTATCCACGCTTTATGCCAGGCGGGTGTGCGAGTTATGCGCTCGGCCTGTGTGCGATGCATTTTTTTAAAACCCACGGCAAACGAACGGGCGGACGTGACGTGGCCGCGCTAATCAAAATCCGATGCAGCGGCAACGACCGTCGTTTAAACGACCTTCTGCCCCCTCCCCTGACTCACCCTAGGGGCTTTTACACCGGTCGCCGACCCCCCCCCCCCCTACCCGCTCCATCTCACTCTACCCCCACCTATCTCTTTCTCTCCCCACGCTGGCGTAACCGCACGATATAATATTAAACCCTCTCGACAACTAATCCCCGGGAAGTTGGCGCGTATTCGCGGGGAAACTGCGGCCGGTCAATTGGAAACGAGGTGACCGAGTTTCCCGGTGAGTTCTTCGGCGGACTCCCTGGAATGTCAGGAAGCCGAGGAAATAATCTTGGCCGCCTTGAAGCCCGCCAGGAAACCCCTCCGGTGACCCAGCTCACGTTCATGAGCAGTCGTTTCCGCGTTAACCCTCCACTTTGGCGTTTAACCCTTTCGGTACGAGTGCAGGCGACAGTCGACGACCGTCGTGCGATGCATATTCCCCCGTGTCGACGACTGTCGAGTATTTTGTAACCGAGGACGACCTGGTTTCTAATGCAGACCCGAATCTTCGGTGAAAAAATCATTTACGCCTGTACTTGCGATCTTTATTTTCGTATCAGCGTTTAACAGCTGGTCGATGGCGCTTAGTGCTGTTTTGTGTATCCATCGAGGAAATTCGTGATTTGTACGTGATTCTGCTAGTGGAAGACGGATTTTCATGCTTTGGCCGTACTTTGAATTTAATTCTTGTGCAAATTTGTGTTGTAAAAGAAGAGAGGAAATTGGTTTTGATTAAAAGCGACACAGCGAATCGGTTGTGGTGCGAGTTGTGGGTAACGAGTAAGGTTGTGAAACACAATGGTATTCGTATAATTTGATAAATATGTATTCAAATTGAAATGTGCGGTTGTCGAAATTTCTTTAGAAATCGATACGAATTTTCCAGATCTTTAAATACAAATACATACTAAGCACAAGGAAATAGTGTATGTACTAAAAAATACAATACATTTTTTTATCATGTCTGCTAGGAAACGATTTATTCATAAGGGAGGTTGGGGCTCGATGCGTCGCTGAGAAAATGCGTGAGAAAGAATTCGGCCGCTGCCAGAGATGACTTTGAAAGAAGGGGAGGCTGCCTTCTAATCGACCGTATGCCCGCCACTAAGGATTTCCTTCGAACCACCAAACTGAACGTTTTTAAATAGATTATCTTCTTATACCATCCGAGTTCCTCGCTTTTACATCTCTGCCCTTCATCTTTAAATTATTATTCCTCTTCCTCTTGACAGGCGAAGAATAGAATCTGTAGGCAGAGGTTTAAGATTCTATTTCCTCCGCTGCTTTCTAGAATACTATATTCGCTTAAGTTCCAGCATGAATTGTCAATGTTGCTTAACTCAAACATCGCTTAAATAATGTTACATCGCGAATTCTCGTCTATACAAAGTGGAATACGACAAGTTTGGTCAAACAGTAGAAATTTGCTTTTAAAAAAAAATCCTAATTCCTTACAACTACCGCAGTCTATATTTCAATTAGTCATCGACATTAATTACTGCCGTATACATGTTTACGCTAATTATCTGAGACCGACTTTCCCAGGAAAAAACAAGACTTCATAAGTCACACCATCGTGCCACTTTCGATACCGACTTTGTAAACTTTCGAAATTTGTTAGCAAGGTTATTCATCTTACCCCGCCAACAAGCTACAACGTACGCGTATAAAGCAGCGTGGAACTGCAAGTTTGCGCTGAAAAATCCAGAGGCGATAGCTGCGATAAGAGACCGAGTTTCCTGGGTAAAAGTTCGAACCTTCATCCACTTCCGTGAATTCTGCGCGTTGTTCGTGCATTCGCACCTAACTGCCATTGAACTCGAAGCTCCAGAACGAGCACGAACAGACGCGACCGATCGAAGCACTGGAGTGCCTACACGTGGCACGTCGAGGCCTTAATAGCTCTGTCTCACGGCTAAAAGGGATTTGCGGTGGGAGGGCTTTGAGGGCGCGGATCTCAGGTGACTCTTAACAGCTGCACTTTCCACCCCGCTTGTTATTCCACGCGCAGGGCTTACCCTTTCGTACCAGTGACCCATATTTATTCGTCAGTTGGACCGCGTTATATTTAACCCACTGCATTTCCTGGCTCCCACGAAGGAACATCAACGCGTCTCGCTTTAGCTTGCTAATCCTCGAACAGACTTCTCCCTCCAACCCTTTCCAGCCCAATGATGCCATTTGGCATCATCCGTATAATCTGCCTCTAGCAATCGAGTACCTCTAAATTGTTTTTCTTCCAAATCTAATTTTCTTACTAAAAAATACTGATTTGGGTTGGAAAGGGTTAATGGGTTAGGGGCGATCGTATTTTACACTGGCCGATAAGCGCGTGAATGTGACGAATAACTTTCTCAGATCCGGGTAAATATTTTACGGTAATTATTGGTTTTATCTTACTGTAATAAGGTATTAGCTACGTAATCTGGCGAGTAATGCATGTACCATAATCGTTTTTAGTGTGCAATACATATGCAGGCATATGCGCCGTACTGAAGTAATGAAAAATATGAGAAAATGCCATGGTATACATTTTAGCAATATAAAGAAATAGCTAAATCATGTCTAGTACTTCTTAACTTTAAACGATAACATACTTCGACATGTGAACATGTCAACAAAATTAATCAAAAAAAAAAGAACAAAGTCAAAATATTTCCAACTTACATCTTTCGACAAAACACCTTCGAATGAAGGTCGAAGAGAAAAAGTTGCGTAGAAAATCCAAAAGGTACAATAGTTTCGTCCTAAAGCATCGCCCATGGGAAAGTCAGCGTGATGAGGTTTCGTGCCAAAAATTCGATTAGAGGAAAGGCAGTGTAGTAACGCGTGCTTTCGAAGAGCCTGAGAAGCGGATCGACCATCGAGGGGGTATCGTTCGAACGTTACGTACTTGAGCTTTCGTTCTCGTTTCGCCCACCGTCGGTCTCCTGGCTCCGTCTGATGCGTCGCGCTGGCGCTTATTAAAGGTGGCGATTTATCGCCCGTAATAACGGTGCGGTCTGGTGCCGGCGAATATCTCCGAATAACGCGGATCGTGGGACGCGAAAGTAAGGGTTCGTTCCTAGATGCAAGCGGATCGTTCGCCATCCGCGGATAGATTAACCACTTTCCCGATGCGCGCGTGTGTACTCGTTCAAACATGTAACTCGGCAAGTAAATTCATTGATTTTCTAGAGATTCCCGCACATTTCTGAACACTGAAATAATTTTCTATATAAAAAGAGTAAGTATTCATTGTTTACGTGACCTTTCAGATAACCGTATAGGGAAATTTGATCCCATTCGTTCCTATAATGTATTATTTGCTTATTGTTGAATAACCATCGAATATAATATTGGCAACTCAGATATGTACTTTATTTGCAATTTTGATTACATTTTGTGTAAGTACTGCTGAATATGATTTCTTGGGAAATATATTTGTTTTAATTGATATTTTTAGGTGATTGAATTAGACGTGCTTTTTTTAATGTTTTCACACTTTGAGTGACCGGTAAAATGGTTAAATTTTAGTATAGCAATTATCTAAAGAGAGAGATGGACGCTTGAAAAAAGAAAACGCCGCTTGATAATGTGTTATCAATTCTCGGCGTTTAAAGGTCGCTCCGAATGCGATACTCCTATCTGTTTTCCGTAATTATATTTAAGGCTAGTCAACTTATTTTTTTTTGCGAGAATTTAACTTCTTCTCGTATAAACCATGCGTTTTTCTACGTCCCCGGTATATGCAGGCGCGAGGTACTCCGGACAAATTTGCTACAGCCGATAACATCGGCTCACGGGTATTAACCCTTCACTATCGGAAAGCGCTCGAGCTGGGCTATCCTATTGGTCGTAACTGTTTGGAAATTAACGATACTGGGTCTGTAGCTCATGCCGGCCATTGTTCTGTAATAGCCGCGAATTGATTTTTATCTTAGTGTCCCCTTTTTTAACCACGAAGAACGACGTAAGCTTTTTTCAAGAACTTAATCATCAGGGATAAGCAGTTACTTCGACGTCCAGATTAAATGTGTGGGAATGTGCAAATAGTCCGACGTGAGAGTGAAAAAATATTTTGAAGAATACAAGTGCGTGCGACCGAAGGATGAGTATTTGGGCAATAAAGCGATGAAAAAAGAGCGATTGGGACGGAGCACATGGTTTAGTTTTGGGTGACGCATGGCTTGAAGAATGCACGTGGCCGATGGATGTGTGAATGTGTACGAATTAGAGGGGGTGCGTGCGGAGACATTAGGAAAGAAGGGCGGTTAGTTACAGGGAGTCGTAGAGAGCAGAGTACAGACAGAAGAGTCAGATCTAGAGTACAGAGAGTAGAAAAACAATCAGAATACAGAGAGCAGAGTCAGGGTCAGTGTCAGAGAACGCATAGTTACAAAGCAGAGTACAGACAGAAGTGTTAGAGCCAAAGTACAGAGAGCAGAGTCAGATTCAGAGTACAGAGAGCAGAGTCAGAGAACAGATAATTACAGTACAAAGTACAGAGAGCAGAGTCAGACTAAGTGTCAGAAAACGGATAGTTATGGACAGAAAAGTCAGAGTCAGAGTCAAAGAGCAGAGTAAAGAGTCAGAGTCGGGAACAAAGTAAAGAGCTAAAGTATAGGATAAAGCTGCATCATAGTAATATCGACAAAGTGTCTTCGCTTATCAACACAAGTAGCTCGCGGAGAAATACTTCAACCCAGCCACCGCCATCAATCCCCACAAATATTTCATCCGATGGGCCGATTTATCGGCTCTAATAAAGGTGCGGTCGGGTGCCGGATAATGTCTCCGGTTTACGCAGATCGTAGGAGCTCGTGGGTGAGGGGTTCGCTCGCAGATGCACGAGGGCCGCCGCCACCCGCGGGTAGATTAACAATTTCTGACATTTTAGTGCCGCTCCGGATGCGTTAACGCCACTTCGAGTACCGCGCCGCACGGTCGTAACGAGCTCCAGGATTGATTAACCGTCGAGCAGGCCACGGCGACGTCTGAGCGTCTCTCGTCGGGCCTCGCTACGTCTCGATCTCTCGCGCCAAAGGATCCTACGAACTTATAATTACCGTTTGATTAATCGCTCTTTCGAGGGATCGCGCAGACGAGTCGTCCTCGTTGACGTCTCGTCTCGGGGCCAAAGTCGACGATCCGTGGGCTGACGTCGGGCAGGATTCGCCGGGAAATTTGTCGATTAATGAAATATCGATATAAAGTGCGCTATGCAGTTTATGATTTATCATTAGAGCTATTAAGGCAGACGGAATGACTGGTTTGCGATTTTTTTTATCAAATATCTTCTGAATTTAGAGCGCGTTTTTGAAGAAGTTCCATGATTTCATTGTGATATGCAAATCGTGAAATGGTTTAGTAAATATATTCCTTCTTTGTACTTCCCTCTTTTCACATGTATTTTGAGTAAATATAGGCGCGCGCGCGTGTGTGTTGAGATAATACATATTTCTCCACTAAATCAGTGATTGTACTCGATTTGCTTAATCCGTAAGTATCACCAAATGCCAAGTTAATTCGTTTCTTTCGACTGAATTCAGGGCACTAGTACAGTTGAATTACTTCATGAAAATCAGCGTTCAGTAAAAAATGTTTATGGAAAATTACGTATTATTTATGGTCAACATAGGCGACCATCTGAAAGCATTATTAATCGCACTGTTGAAAATTTTCAACAAACTGATTCAGTGGAAGGTAAAAGAGTAACAAAATAGTCGCAGTGGTCGTTCACAAGAACATATTGATTTGGTTAGCGAAAGTGTTGCTGGAGATGTTTATAAAAAGAATATTTTGCATGTTAAGTAATTTTGCATAAGTAATGTAAATGAATAAAAAGATACTTTTCTATCAGATTCTGTGTTTGAATGTCATGTGGTGGAGATCTACGCAAAATAGACAAATTACGAGAATCCACGAAAATAATAGGAAAACCAATGAAGGCAGTAATGATGATAAAGCAATTGTCATTCTTTGATCAACACGTGCACATCATTCTTTGATTGCACATGCTAATATTCTTGCAACTAGTCACAGTTGACTCGTATCGTGTTAGGTAACCTCAACGTTGTCTGATAATATCTATTTCTTATTCATTTATAAATAGATATAGCAAAGCAAATACATTTACTAATTACACTTTACTTTTTAAAGTTTGTTACCTGCTAGTGCGAGTTGATATTAAGAGATTACAAATTGCTTAGTAATAATTTTATCTATGTAGTATCGAAAGGTCGATCACTGTTGCATATGTACGATAATATCTCGAAGTGTCGCGAGAAATTTTCGTACAGACAGTTCGTTATATAGGCCACGTTGACATTCGTAAATTGTAAATCCTACAAAATCAACTTTGGAAATGTCATCTATAACTCTCTAGGGCACGATTCATAGGGAGAAGGGAAGACAAGCACGAGAACTGTTCAAGGTAGAAAATTTGGGGACGGTAAAAGTCACGAAAGAGTAACTTTAACTCAATAAAAACCAATAAAAAAGTAAAATTTTTCTTAGATATCGTAAAAAGATGCGTAATATACGTTTAACCTTAATATTAAATTGTATTCTCAAATCACCTATACAATTATTTTTATACTTAATCGACATTCTAAACACACAAAACAACGATGATTTATGACAGTAAAAACGATCCAAACCTACATTTACACCATTCTTCAATTACCAAGTACATCATTTCCCTATAAATAAATACAAAGTTTTGCATCACAAACAATTTTTAATATCTCCCATCGATAAATCGTAAATTTGTGTGAAACAATAAGTTGTTAAAAAAAAAACTATGCTTTTCTCATATACATAACGATACAAATGGTGGCAAAAGTTATCTTTGCCCAGAGCAGCGAAGGAGCTCCATCAGGCCCTGAATTGCCTCCTCGCTGCAACACGCCGTGCTTCGCGATCTCGAGGAAACCTTCCGTAGATCACGGCAGTTACGAGAGGCGGCGCTTGGTAAAGCGTGAAAGCGAAATCTGGTGCTGATCGATCCGGCGATAACCGCGATCGAGGAGGGCAGATGCTCTCCCGGCGTGGCCGACGATCGGCCATTGGATCGCAGGGACGAGTTTCGGCCTCGGCGGGATCCAAGAAACGGGTCACCTGCTCGGGGAGTTACGGAGTCGAATAAGCATTATTCATACCGGGAACGCTTATCCTTAAGTTATTCATCTCATGAATTAGTGAACGCGATGAAGAAGCCCCGCAGACCTCCGCGCGCATCGGCCAACCTTGGAGGGAGCGCGCCAGAATTTTAAGTCCCTCTCCTTCTTCCTATTCCTATCGCTATTTCGCTCTCCTTCCGTCACCTCCCCCCTTCCTTCCTTACCTCGACTCTCCCCTGCCACCCCCTCATTCCGCTTCTCACTGTCCGACCCCCGCGCAGCTCGCGGAGAAATAGCAATTTCCCCGTTAATTGATTCCGTCTAATTAATATCGGCGTAATTTATCGGCGGGACATGCGGGCGGAGTGAAATTTTTCACGAGGCCAAGCCGTCTGCAGGAGGACCGAGGATTTATCCTTTGAATGGAGGTGATCGATTATGCGACTCTGTCATAAATAACCCAACGAGGCCCGGCGGTCGATAATACTCCGAGCTTTTGGAATTCTACGCCGATATTCTCTCTCGTGAATTCCCCGGTCTCCGAAGGAACTTCGTGCCAGGAACGAGAGCCGACTATAACGTGGCTGATTTTAGAAACTGGTAGACGTTATTATGGGTGTTATATCATGTAGTGGACCTTCGGATTTTATATAAGAATATTTGATATGCATAGTTTTTAGTCTGCCGCTGAATAATAATGCGCGTGGTGTTATGAAAAACATGAGACCAAGCGGGATCGGGGTTTGTATGTGTGTAGGAAGACCTAAGAAATTTGAAATATTTGAGCCGTTTATTTTGAAAGCTGTCCAAGTCCAGTTGTCGGTTATTTTTCTCTAATTGCAGTAATGTGTACAACATTAAGTTAGTTGGCATAAACGATATTTTGCGATTAAGTGTATTCCGACGATATGACAATTTTAGACCCATAAATTTTCCAGTTACTTCAGCGATTAAAAACATTACCAATACGTTATTGATAATGGCCGAAAGTGCGAATTTTTGAATGTCCGAAGGCAGCGAAGTGAGTCATTTTAATTATTCAGTATTAATTAACATACTGTTCGCACCCAAGATTGTTACAAAGTTATTAGAGTTATTGAAAGAAAAAAATATGCTGCATGCGTTTTTTGAAAAATGAATCATATAAAGTTTTATTTGAGATATCAAGTGATGAGAATGCAAAATTTGAAATCCTGCATTTATTACCATGTCGGGATGGTCCAGGAAAACTCGAAAATATTGTATTGACACGACTTTATAAAAATTTAAGACAAATTACAGCAGCGAAATACAAGAATGTAATGGACTTATTATGATATATACTCCGAACTTCTTAAAATTCTTCCTGCATACACAAAATGTAAATGAGCAGTAAATTATTATGTAAATTATATAATTATATAGAAATATAAAAGAAATTGAGTATCGTTTTTACAATCTGAAACATTTAAAATTATGTCGAATGGACTTGGGCTTTTTCAAAATCTATAACATATTTAATTGTGAATTTTGAAAGAGGCTTTACTCCATTTGTGGCAAGAAAACACATTTTATCTACTTAATAACTGCTATTATTTTAATAGTAATTGTAAATTTAATTCTCTTAGATACACGTAAGCGGTGTAACGCGATGATATCCTATACGTGTATTTTTAATTGTATTGTAACGTAAACTCTTAGATATTTCGATTTGAATATAAATGAACTTAGGTCACTTTCAAAATAAACAGCTCATTTGAATATTGCCTTATACGATATTATCTAAGGTAAACTTCAAATAAGTAAGTGCCTGACTGCGTATACAAACTACTGACCGCTGACATGATCGTAATTAAAATCCAGCCTTTTAATTAAAAAATGAAAGAACGAAGCGCTGGTTTTTTCTTATTTTATTATCAGGCAGCTTCTTACTTTATAATTTCCGGTTATTCATTTCCAAGGGCTGTTAATGAATGCAGACGGTAAGGAGTATGACTGAGGGGCAGCCGCGATTTGCGCATTTCCGTCTTATGAAATGTTCAAGCAAGATCGTAGGTGATTGCGAGTCAAGAAGTTGAAATCACATAGCCGCGGAAATGTTTAACTCCTTTAATACTCAGCTAAAATTCATGAGAGGAACTATAAATATCTGAATAATGTTGTTATACTGCTTTAGGAGTAAAACGTTATCTTACAATTCAAGCCATAATTAAAGTTAAAATTTGAAGTTTCTAATATTTTATTAACCAACTTCTTATATTTAAATGCAATGCAGTGATATCGATTTTAAAGTGAACAATTCAGTCAAAAAATTATAAAAATGCATATTATCGTTGAAATACGATATAAAATGATTGTTTATGATCCAATTTCTGTACTTTCATTGGAGGTGATAATCTGCAACCTAATAATATTCATTATAAAATAGAAATTAAATATAAGAATATAAGAAATTATATTACATTTAGCAATCAGTGTATGAAAAACATGAATGCAACGAGTGAGTTAAAATTCTTATCCATCATTCTTGGATCAATATTTTTTAATGTTTATGACTAAATTATATCTCAATAAATTGTCGCATTTCATATATCCCATTGAATAAAGGATATTGATGTGGGAAAATTTAAACACTAGCATTTTTTGGTGTTCATAACCTATGCATGTTTGCAAAGATCTTTTTCTTTCAAACATAAAAATTTACAAAGAATATCATTTTGCAACAATACAAACTTATTGTGCGTAAGGAATCATTCCGTTATCGACGCACTTCGTATAGGCTTAAGGTATTTGAAGCAATTTTGCGATAGCTAATAACATTGGCTCAAGGGTATTAACCCTTTGCGGTCGGAAAGCTCTCAGGCTCGTGCATCCTATTGGTCGCAATTATTTGGAAATTACCGATGCGGCGTATGTATTTAGTCAAAGATCATGCCGTAGACCCCATCAATTGTGTTCCATCTCAATTAGCTTTTCATCGTTCGTAAGGATAGAAATAGATGCACTATTGGTAAACGTTAAGCTGTTGTAGATACGATTTCATATTAACGCGTTCCGCAAGAAATTAGAAAAGCTAAAAACGATGGCTTTGTAATTGCCTTATATTTTACAAAGTTAATTTACTCGCTTTACTCCGTAAACGTATTTTTAAATGGCTAACTAACTTTGTCTTCTTCGATTAAGATATGCTTTGCATCGTTTACATATATGCATTTCTTGCATGTACGTACGTACGTACGTACGTGCGTATGTGTTACGATGTTTTACAATTCCTTACAATCTATTGGCCCGTGTCTTTCCTCTTAAACTTATCTTATCCACCTTATTCTTATATGCGATTTGTGATGCATATTATATTTAAATTTTTGAAGATAATAGCTCAAGGTTAAACTAACATTTTACGAACATTCAACTACGTCTTTCAAGACACGCCGCTATTTATTATGACTTGTGATTTACCAATACTCATTCATGCAATGACTCGTTGCTTAAGGTGATTTCGAACCAATGAATTTAAATCATTCTTTAAGTTGGGATTTACTCTAAAAATACAATAAATTCCCGCTTTACTCTTTGACCATTCATCGTTACAGTACTTACAACTATAAATATTTATTTTACAATTATCGCTTAAAATCACGGTATACGACGATCATAAACAAAACATTTATAAATCTCAGTTCTTCCCGATTCCGTCTTTTCTCATCGAATTCAAACCTTTCGCTCAAAGTAGACCTCCGTTCGTCATCTGTTTATTTATTAAACTGGAAGCGGCCTAAACATACCCACGACGTGAGGGAATCCAGAGTTGCTTCGATGGTATTTAAATCTGGCTGAGTTTAAAAATGCTTCACGAATTCTATACCGTCGGATCCAGCGTCGCCTCCGTACCGCCAGAAATAGATTACAAAGGCAATATCTCAAGCGGCTTAAATATTCCCGGCCTCTTCTATTCCTTTCTTCGTCCCTCGCTGTGGTTACCCCCGCGTCGACTGCCGCTTGCCATGATCTAATTGGGATAAGACGGATTTTTGTACCAGGTGGCCCCTAATTGGTCGCCCGTCATTACGGGTGGTCCGCAGTTCTAATTACCCCAGACACACGGCAGGGCTTTGTACGGCGTACGAAGGCCTCCTGAAGGTTCTCGCCGCTCTTATACTATTCTCAGCCTTCAAAAGGTACGATCAGAGGCTCGTGCAACGATGATGGGAAGGCGATGGGACGGGGGAGGGGGAAAAGCAATGTGGCGGGCAATTGCCCAAAGTGGCAGATTTGACGGGGATAAAATTGGTGGAAAGGGAAAATTGGAATTGTAGGGTCAATTGATCGTCAAAGTCAAAGTCATCGTTCTGCAAGCTTTTTTTGTGCTTGTGCCGAATTCTCAGCGAAAGGTTATTCCAAATTATCGTTGTCGCACTTTCGGGCTGCTCCAGGGCGTTGTTTATCAATATTAGATTAGAGTCAGCGCTTTTGAACCGCTTAAAACAATATGCGTACACATTGTACGATACAACACTTTCGTTAAAAGAAGGAACAAATCGATTCGCAGGCTCTTGCAGCATATTTTTCTTGGTAGAATTCGGTAAGAATGCGGTGTCGGATAAGCCGTTATCTGTTGCTATTTTCGACTTTACTGAATTAAATACTTTTGAAGGTTATATCGGGCCCTTTGCCAAACTATATGTTATTTTAAATAGCTCTAAGTCAACATTGTATAATCACAAAAGAGCGAGAAAATCTATTCGATTTAAAATTGATTTCATAACCGCTTAAAATAATTTGGATTATTCATTTGTACGCCTAATAAATAATCTTAAGAAGTGCGTTGCGTTGATCGCAGGTGTCAGAGGCGAATGGGTACTTTGTCCACTGTGAGATTGAGTACACGTGATGCACATGAATTTCGAGTTTTCTAATCTCTCAAGTTATGGAATAATGAATGTGCGCGTGTCTGTGAACGAATGTCTGGTAACGACACCATCCGACAGTTGAGCTGGAAATATAAATGTTTTATATGAAAAGCGAGTCTTGCGTTTATTTTCTACTGCCATTACTTGCATATCCTTATAGAATCAATAAGAACCAATGAAGAAGGAGAAGTTCTTGAAAAAGCGATAAGTCGCACTTTTGTACTGCAAAAACGTTGTTTAGAAATGAGAAATAGTTTTCGTATGCGTATGATGATACAAAAAGCGGCAAAAATAAATTTTACGAAAACGAAGAGCTAGTTCAAACTACAGATATAATTCACACGACTCATAGGAATTAATGCACCTATGCGAATGTAACTTTATCGCGCTACATTGCATAATTGTTAAGATACAGTTTTATAACTAGTCGCTACGCTATTTGAAATAATCGATCCCATGACGGTCGCTATCAAAAATCGCAACTTTTAATAGTTTATGAATAAAAATAAAATCAAATAAAAATCGAACAGTCTTATTAATTCTGATACTGAAAATAGCTGAAACACTTATCAGGTGTACCGGTATGCAGTGAGCGTTAAGATACACATGTGTCGATAGGGAACATTTGTCGTGTACGAGCCTTAATTTTTTTTTTGTTTGGTTGGCATGACGTCTGTCAAATATATTTAATATACATCAAGTCATTGAACAAACAACATCATATTTTTTCATCGCGTTAAAAATGTCGAATTTTTTACCAAAATGTGATGATTTGCGAAAAGCATTAATTTTTTGTTTTCATTTGAAGAAAAGTGCTGCAGAGTCGCATCGAATGCTTGTCGAGGCATATGGTGATCGTGCTCTATCAAAAGCAACATGCAAAAGATGGTTTCAACGGTTCAGAGATAATGATTTTGATGTGAGAAAAGAAGAACGTGGAAGACCACCAAAAAAGTTTGAAGATGCCGAATTGCAAGCAATATTGGATGAAGATGATAGTTTGGGTCAAAAGCAAATGGCAGCAATGTTAAATGTTTCACAACAAACAATTTCTGACCGTTTAAAAGCTATGGGAAAGATACAAAAGTGTGGAAAATGGGTGTCACATGAATCGAATGAAAGACAGATAGACAACCGAAAAACGCTTATGAAATTTTGCTTCAAAGACACGAAAGAAAATCAGTTTTGCATCGAATCGTTACTGGCGATGAAAAATGGATTTATTTTAAAAATCCAAAACGGAAAAAATCATGGGTTAATCCGAGACAACCATCAACATCGACTGCAAAACCAGATCGATTCGGCAAGAAAGCAATACTCTGTGTTTGGTGGGATCAGAAAGGTGTGGTGTATCATGAGCTTCTAAAACCTGGTGAAACGGTTAATACTAATCACTACGGACAACAAACGATCAATTTGAAACATGCATTGATCGAAAAACGACCAGAATGGGCCAGAAGACACGGTAAGTAATTTTGTTACACGACAATGCACCTGCACACAAAGCAAAACCGGTTCAGGATACAATCAAAGTACTTGGCTGGAAGCTGCTACCCCACCCGCCGTATTCACCAGACTTGGCCCCTTTCGACTACCATTTGTTTTCATCGATGGGACACGCATTGGCTGAGCAGCACTTCGATTCCTACGAAGAAGGTGTCTGATTGGTTTGCTTCAAAAGACGGACATTTCTATTGGCGTGGTATCCACAAATTGCCAGAAAGGTGGTCAAAATGTGTAGAAAGCAATGGTCAATACTTTGAATATAATTTGTTTTACTTTTCCATTCAAAATTGGTGTTTCATTTTCACAAAAAAACGCTCACTTTATACCGGTACACCTGATAAATACAATAAAAGGATAAACACTACCTACACCTTTTTCAATGAAGGTCTCATCTTCCTATTTTAATGGATTTTCATAAAGAACAGTACTTTCCAATATTTTTAACACGTTATTTTTATTCCTTCATATAGAATCGTTATGACCGCGATTGTTATATCTCTTATTACATTTCGACTTTCTTTTTAAATCACTCTTGTCTCATTACAAAATAACGGTCTGCTTGTTGTACTCAGCGTAAAAAATGGCACATAGCGGTTTCGGATTTGTTAACGCGATAAAGTCACGCCCACAGTCAAGCTGGCAATCGGGAATGTTAAACCATAAAATTTTAACATCGCACATATCGCAACGCTCAAACTCCCTCGATTCGTCCATCCACAAATCCTGCACAGACAATCGTGATGGAAACATACGCCGTAGCGCCAATGCATTTTTCAAATTGGCAAGCAAAACTTTATTAAAATGTTCGCCCGTATAAGGCATACAAAAAGTCGGTAGTGTGCACGACCGCTCGCGATGCGGGTCAAAAATGCGAGGTACCAAAAATATCATTATATCGGTGATTTTACAGTTCCATTCAAAATCCACGGATCCTACGCCCATGGAGTACATGCACTCACGTTCACTCGCGAGTTCCATTATCCTCCGACCGGAGAAACGAGAACCTCTGTGTTTACAGTACCGTCATTCGATCTAGATCGACGCTCGGTTCTCGCACGATCCTCGATTTCTTCCGACTGCTCCTTTAATCGTCGACAACGGATTTAAGGGAAGCCGCAAAGAACGGCGCTCCTGTATTACGTCTTTGTTTCTTCCACTTTCTCATCTTCGCCATCCCAATTCTCGTCCGCCGCTGAAGGATAATTCCAATCCTGGATCTTGGCCGAGCCGAAGACGAGGAATATGATGCAGGCAAGCACCTGGGCGGTTATGTTGATCCAGAAGACGTATCTCCAGCGTTCCATGGTGTGCTGGAAAGGAACACGTGAATTTGGAAACGGCTTGAAGTTGTTTATGTAAAATGAGGAACTACAATAAGTTCTTAGAAGCTACGTGATCTGTTTAATATTTACATTTAACCACGTTACGTTTATGCCGAATACCATAATAGTGGACTTTATTAATGGGTTTAAAGCGTTGGGAAAGTCTAATTAGAGTTAGGATTAATCGTTTTTGTATTCGGGACTGACAACATTGTGATTTTTACCAGCACGAATCAGTGACACGAATAGTTAGTATCCACTGTTTGTCAACAAAAAAGGACAATGTGTCAGTTTGGTTCTTCTAACAATTCAGGCATATCGAAGATCATTTAAAAAGTATTTACCCATGTTAAAAATTATATGGTTTCCTTGAAGCTACTACATACGATTTTAATGATTTACTTGCTTATCTGATGTTCAAATCCGTGTACATATGTTTATTGTTATAACATCTTATATCTTTTGATCCGTATTTCATTTATACGAAAGCAGATCAAAATGTTATAACTTATTCAACTGTGATATTTACTGTAATATTAATGCGAACATAGTTCGGTGCACAATGGGAGATATGAAACAACGATTGCACTACTAACGTCATATACACGCAGTCTGCGGTAGAGTTATTCGTATTATGGTAAAGCTTTGTAGTGTATTCCCCTACAGCTAAAAGGCTAGTCCTTAGAACTCTTAGTATATCAACTCGAAGAAGTGATATATACATAAACCAGCGATCGGTATACATCAGCCGTTTTCATTAACTACGATTTGCGTATGAAAATGTGGCTAATGCTTTAATCATATCAAAATACGTCATCGCGAATAAGAGAGCGAGAGGCAGACATATTTTTATTTCTCGAAGTCAAATTGAATAGCAAATAAATATGTATAACTTATAAAAATAAGTTTTAATTTCCGTCTAAAATTGCTCAGGAGTCAAATATCATGACATCTGTGAATGACGACTTGTAGAGTTAGAGAGTAAAAATTCTGAGAACTCATAGCTTACGCCACCGGTTTCAAACATTTTAAACAGCGCATCCTTGTTTACGTATGATCAGCGTGCAATGATCGGAGAATAATTCTAAGATAAATACCCACGTATGTATCATTCATCACGGAAAATGTTACTTCGTACAAATAAGCAAAACTAAATGGTAACAATGTATCAGTCGTTCTTGTAACTAAATTGGGAAATGATTTGTAAAATAAATTTCAATGCATACATAGGCACTCCTAATCTTATTGCTCCTGACACTATTAAAACAACTTGCGTGAATTATATTATTCATCGACGAGCAATTAATTCTTACACTTTATAATAATTTTTAATTCCTTATCTGGTTTTATTGGAATAAGAATTTCAGTCGACAGAACAGCATTATATGTAAGAACGTCTTGCCACTAATCCATGGCTCAGATAATTAAGGTTATTACATTTTGAAGAATCAAATGAAATTGAAAATCGTAAATATAAGGAGGAGAGTTAAGCCATGTGTTTAAAAAGAAGCGTGGAAAATGTTCTTAAATATTTAATAACCTTAATTATCTGAGGCATGCACTAATGGCTAGACATTTTCACACACAATGTTGTTCTATAGACAGTAATTCTTATTCCGATAAAACCAGATGGAGAATTTAATAATTATTAAGAAGTGTGAGAATTAACTGCTCGTCAATGTGGACCAATATAATTAACACAAATTGTCTTAAAATAAATTATGATTACAAATTATCTTCAGCATCTCAGAAATATTTTCACTCGCTCCGTTTTGCACACTATTGGCTTAGGCTTACACCTTCGCAAATTAGGTCTAACAGCGAAACTATGAATGAGTCTCTACTCACCCCGCTTTCCATCAAAGCACCGACCAGAGCAGGCAGTATAAACGCCGATATCGTCCCCGGGGTGTTCGTAATGCCCATCAGAATTCCAGCGTAGTTCGGTGCTAGATCGTTCTGGTTGCAAAGGTGACCGACGAAGATCGCCCCGCAGATCACTATGCTGGCCGCCAACAATATCGTCGACGTTACGCGATCACAACCGATATACGCGATTACGATGAGAAAGATGCTGGGTGGGATGCAACCTGAAGGCCAAAGTGTTCATTTATCAGTTTCATGGAGAACGCGGCTACCTAGGATTTCATACGCTAGTAACATTTAATCTTCTGAATGTTAGGAATATATTATAGTTGTATATAATGCAGTTTATGTTATTAAATAGTTACATATATAAGTGCAGATTGGTTTGATGTGGTTTGTGCATGGTTAGAACTAGCTGGTAATATTAAATCTCCTGAATGTTCAGAATATATTATAGTTGTATACAATGCAGTTTATGTTATTAAACAGTTATATATAAATGCAGATCAGTTTGATGCGGTTCGTACAGGGTTAGAACGATAATGCAGCGATCGCCAACATTTTTTTGCCAGCGCACGGAGCCAAATGGTAACAATATATCTGCCGCTCTGGATAATTCAGGAAATTATTAGTAAAATGAATTGTTATTACAAATCATGTCAAATACCCCAGAAACTTTTTTGCGCACCACATTTCGCTACTGCGTTAATATATGAATTTCATTATTCTATATTATAAGAATGACTATCTTTCGTCAGAATTATCAACTTCTTTTTGCTCTTTCCTGTTATTTTCTGTTTTGAGCAGAGTATATTCCTAAGTGTATTCCCAGCTTTATAACCATGCATTTATAGCCATACATGTAAGAGTAACCTTTATTGCTTGTAGTGAAAACGATTTGTACATATTTCTTGTATGATTTATACCAGTGGGCAGAAATCGAGGTTTCCCGCTGTATGTACTTACTTACGAACACAGCCATTTTTCTACCAACGGTCTGCGACCAATATCCATTTTTCCGCCCCCAATCGAGAATTTTACCCAAGAGAGGGTTGGTGAAGGCGTTCACGAGGTACGGAGTACAGCTTATCGCCGCGTTCTATGGGATGGAAGAAACATCTCATATAAGATAATGTTATAAGGAATATTTCCAAAATAGTGTTACAAGTTGTAGATACATATTTTAAATCTCGGCACTACGGAAAATGTGTTGAGGAACGCGTACATCCCAATATCAATACAAAGAGGAACTTGCAGTAGTGTACAATATTCTAGAGAATTCGTATTGGGAACGATTTACATTTTTCCGTATCATTGATTTTCAAATACAGAATAGTATTTCTCCTGTCATACTCGAAAAAAAACGGAAGCGTAACGCGAACTGTTAGATGAGATAGAATGAAAAGGTGGTTGCTTATTAAGGCCTCTGTGTCAGAGTTATTTCTTATAAACTACAATAAACGATTTAAAGCGTAGATCGTTAAAGACTTCTAAAGATCGCGTGCATTTCCGCCATGGTGCAAAAATTCTTTTTTAAATAAAGTAAGAAACTAAACTACATGGAAAATGATTAAAAACTAACACATAGATGCTATAAACGTTGTATAAAAACCTTCAAAAAGTACGATTAATAACCCCTTAATATTAATCTGCGATCCCACCATTATATTTTTTAGATTACAAATTAATTAATTGAACCACATTTTATATAAACAAAAAACAACATCAAGTTTTTGCCATTATAGACAATTAAATATTCCCAGAGATCACGGTGTATCGACTTACCGACTTGATATCGAACCTCAGGATCTTATTCATGTAAAGTGGGAGCTGAGTAAGTAGGAAGTACCAGCAGAAATTGCCCAAAGTATTCGTCATGATCAGCGCCCAGAAGGGTACAGAGGTGAATATCCTCTTCCAGGGTACGTTCAGTTTCGTAGTACCCGGCGCTCTGTGCCCGTAAGATGTCACGAGCATATTCCTCTCCTCCTCACTTATGTATTTCTGCGTCTCCGGGGAGTCCTCGAAGAAGTAGTAGAAGGCGACGCACCAAATTAAAGGTAGTACCCCGTGTATGTAAAAGATGGCCTCCCAGCCTAGGTAATTCATTATCAGGCCGGAAGTGAGGATCGAAATGACGGTGCCGAGCGACGTCCCGGCGTAAATGATGCCCACCCACATGCTCTTCTCCTCGTAGACGACCCATTTCCCAACGAGGACGTTCACCACGGGGAGATTAGCCGCGCTCAAGAGTCCGGTGAGGAATCTCAGGATGTAGAGCAGGACCAGTACGTTTGCGGCCACTGGTACCAGTATCGTTAAAATGCCATTTGCAAGCACGCAGATTAACAGTACGTTCTTAGTGTTGAATCTGCAATATACGGGGACACTTGTAAATACCTTGACGAGAATAGATATCGATTAACCCTGCACGAACAAGCGCATCTTTCTAGAGCAATGACCAAGTAGATCGACGAAACTTTAACTATTTAATTGCTTTATTACTAGAGCAAGAAAAGGAGCATAATTAATGTCGCTTGTATTGGATTTTATGGAGATTTTCAGTAATAACCAGTAGTATGTGAACAGATGTGTCTATACAGAAAGATACTGAAGTGAAAATTGCAGAGACGATGGGGGTTGAAATAAAGGTGTAGATGTGTGTATGCAATGTATAGATTTGTATACATTTATAAATTTGTACTATCGCATACTGTATACGAAAGGGTGTTTTCTTTCAATACTCGGCGAGAAATATTCCTGAGCGCGTCGAACCTAACGGATTTTGTTGAATTATTACGTCGTGCCGTCTGTATGGTGGCATTCTATTTACTTGGAATATTTATAATATCGGGAACATAGTGGCTTTCGTATGCTAAGAGTTAATAGATGATACGTTACGGAAAATTGGGGATAAATAGATATAAGACTTTAGAAATAGGCGCGCGCGCGTGTGTGTATACATACATACATACATATACATATACATCCATATATATATACACATATATATACATATACATATATACATAATATATATACATAATCGATGAGTGATTTGAATCACGAAGACATGACATACGGTTACAGGAGCATCCACTCTCTGCACATTGCTCTCCTCTATGAGAATTTCACGCGCCTTAGCGCAAAGTGCCTTCACTTCCGCCTCCTTGATGATCTCACATTTCTTCAGCTGTTCTATCTGGCGATCCAAGTCGCTGGAATCGGCCATTTTGCGAAGGATGATGAGGGACTTTAACTAAAAAGATAATCAATCAGAAAAGATTATAGTCATTGCTCTTGCGACAGTTGCTACTATTATATATATGTTTATCGATATCATAGAAATGATGACTATATGATATGGCAGTTGTGTATCATGTTAACAAGAGTGCAAAATAATTTGGTGCCTGCTTTTAGGTTAACTTCCAAGTTTCTTTAAATTCAAGCATATTGTGCAAAGCTCTGACTCATACATACACATCCACACACAATAAATTGACAATGCATGGCATAAAAATCATTATAACATAACTATGCAGTTTATAATATAATGGGTGCAATCATTGTATCCAGAATACAAATTAAATAGATACTCGTTTTTAGGTTATTTGCCAAATACATTTAAAGTAAAACCTATTCTAGCACAGTAGCAGGTTTGTTTAAAAATTTGATAATCGCGAAGGTTTTCTGCAAAATTCTTCGAGTCGTTAATACAATCATTAATTGGATCGAGCGGAGGGTTAAATGGTGTCCGGCATTAAGAGTGTAAATGTCGCTTACCTACGAGGTAAAAAGTCGGAGCCTTCAGTTCTCCTTTCAGCGCATTTGGAATTTTGTTCTTTTTCACGGTAAAGTATCTGCCCTAGGTAAGCCGTGGACTTAGTAATTCGTACTATTGGAATAAACTATCTGTCTCTGTTTTCTCTCTGTTTAAAATTCTATTTGATGTTTCTCGTTCGCTCTGTCACTTCGTCACCACACCGCTGTAAGTCGATTTATAAACATGGCGTACGCGGGAGGGCATCCTACCCGTGCGACATCCGGCCGGAGTGACGTCCGCCAACGGAACCAAAGAAAAGAAATAGCGGAAGTTTACGTACGACTTTGAAGTTTGAACGTTGATAATGCATTTCGATCGTGCTAATTAACACCTTACTTTATGATTAATATTGCGAATACAAGTATTAAACTCAAGTCGCAAGTTATTGACAAGATCAGACAAGGACGTATCTGGTGATGTACAGAAGGGCCCATTAATTTGTTCCCGACCCCTGAAGCAGTGATGCCAGGACATGGGTTTTTTCCCACCCTTGCGCACTAACTAATTCTCAGTAACGTATATACTTTACTCAAATATGGGGTATCGATAGACCTCCGTTACAGTTGAAGTACGTTAGAAATTACAGGAAGCGGAAATTTTTATAAGAAATAACATATTTACATAATACCATCATATTATATAGAAATAAATGAATATTAATTTTTTTATTATTTCGTATATCTGCAGCCGATTTATTACATGAATACCAACATTTGTTGCGAGAGTATGGAAAACTGCAGAAAACCTTACTAGTATTCAAACAAGAATATATATAAAACATATAGTATACAAGAACATACTATATTACAAAATAAATTAAAATCGTTTTAAAAAAATATGTTCTGGTGAAGTATTACGGGATTCACCATCACTGTAACGAAAGGCGGGAAACGACTGGGAAAGGCCCCTTATGCGTACCTATTGTTACGCATAGGTACGTCCATGGAAAGTACCACAACCGAGCTTTGACGTCGCTTGCGCATGCGCACGAACGCTCCCACGTGGGAAAAAATCTCATATCCTGGCATCACTGCCTTGTAGAGGGGCAAGGAGAAGCTGGAATGCGACCGTGGCGGTGTCAAACGGCTGAGACCAATTGGTCCAGATTTACAGGCTCTATGATCGATACGCGCGGTATTTACAAACTGCACAGAAATGTATAATTATGGTTGTTACAATACACATTGACATATTTAATTATATTATTCATAGAAACGTGTAAATACTACATTATACAGCCTAATATAACTTGTTGCTAATCCAAGAAGGTGAGAAAAGAACGAATTACCTTTTAAAATTGAAAAGGTGTCCTTCAAGAAGGAATTTTTGCATCAGTATTATTAGATGACGATTTGGTAACATTTATCGATTAAAAGGATTAAATCAAGTAGTTGTTAGAGGACTGATTATTAATTGTTTATTTTCAAAGCTATTTCAGAGTTGTAAAATGATTCTTTTCAGGGTTATGACACGGTTCTTGACTGAACTACAATTTATTTTACATTGGAACAATTAGTCAATCGAATAATATTACGAAATCATTATCTGTGATAATTCTGATGCAACAGTTTCTTCTTGCAGTGCATTTTTCCAATTTTAAAAGATATTTCGTTCTTTTGCCACCTTCTTAGACTATCAGTAAGTTATATTAGGCTCTATAATGTTCTATTTGTACGAATCTATGAATAATACAATCAAATAAGTCAATGTGTATTGTAACAACCATAATTATATATTTCTGTGTAGTTTGTAAATCGCGCGCTTGTCTATCATAGAGTCTATAAATCTGAGCGGACGGCCCTGCCACATGTCACCGATATGGTGATATTCCAAGTTTCTCTTGTTTCCTTGGAATCGTGGAACAAATGATTGATTCCTTGTGTAATCTTGTAAGACGGAATTGAAGCACAATTTTCTATCGCCGAATTTATATTACCCGTCATGTGACTCGCTACTGATCCGCGATGTAACAAATGTATAAACCTTGGAGATTTCTGGTGACTTTTCAAATAAACCCAAAATGACGTATTTGCGGAGGTTCGATCATGTGATCTCCCACAGCTCCATTTTGTGAAGCGTAGCAGGTGTACAAAATATTGTGTAGCAAGAAATTTAGTAAACAAGGATCGTGAAAGAAAAGACAGGAGAATGGCACAATTGCCCTCCGGGATTGTCAGTCACTCGAAAAAAGTTTGCAGCCTTTACAAACGGTCCCTCCTCTGTATAAAGGATTGGTACAAGGATACGGCCGAGTACAGGTATTATTACAGCATCACAGTGTATTCGTCGCATGAATTTTACAACGGGAACCTTCTTAATCGCCAAACTTTATGAAGATAAACAACTTTCTTCGATGTACACACAAAATGTGAAGTTAAATTCTCATTCTTATTGTTTGGAAAAATAATAAGCAGTAATTGGTTATACTGTTATTTACTAAAATTACAAATAATTTTTAATTTTTATGTTAATAGCTTAATTAAAAATCGCCCTTACCGTGGAATCATCCACGAAAAATTATTTTTTGTAATTGACTACTTCATGTATAAATTAATACTTCGATCAAAAAAATACTTATTGTTCTGATTAACTAAATGTAATTAATAACAATTTTCATGCACTGCACAAGTTGTGTGTACTTCGGTATATTCTAATTAAGTACTAATATGAGTGTTGCATTCCAAAGTTGGTTACATGGAAATTAATGTTAGCCTTTTGTACAGTACTTCCTTCTCCTCCTTTTCCTACTCCTTCATAAAAGCCCATTTTTGTGAGGACTTAACTCCTCCTCATGAAAATAAAATCAAATATAAATTTATTGTTAGAACATTCAACATGTTTTTTGTAATACAAAGATATACATAAAATACTTGTTGAATAGTAAGTATCAATTTATTATGCATGCATGCACATAACTATAGAAATTCAATGTTATGAACTTTCTTAATAATAATATATTTATAGTTAGTGTTAAAAAAGTATTTTATGAATATCTTTGTATCACATACATTAGGCTTTTGATTTTTGTAACAATAAATATACATTATCTTTTTTGTTCTTACAAAAGTTTAAGAAGTTAACTTTGTAGAAAACTTGATTTGCAAACAGGTATATTTGGAATGTAAAACTTATATAACGATAATAAAAAAAGTGGTTTCAAATTTGCTGTACTCTGCCAAAAAAAATATGAATGATTAGCTTACAATGTCTACCATAAATTAGAAAAAAATAGTTATAAGAGGAACCAGAACGATAGTTTTAAATTTAGGACATTTGCTATAGAGACCCCAATTTTTCTTACTTCTTAAATTATTCTGGATATAGTCTGATAAAAAATGATACCATTTTTAGTTTACTATGAAAGATTCATATTCTTCTTTATCTTTTATTTAATTTTTCATCTTTTTTTCCTTTTTGAATGCATTAACTTTCTACAGTTCTGAAGCAAAAATGTCTCTAAGCATTGTCCATTTTTCATTTCTTAATAAGTGTTGATTATGGTATGCAGGTATCAGGCAATTCTGATGCGGGAGCGTTTTGACAAGAACAGTAAGATAAGAGATTTACGGGTTGCCAAGGATCTGTTGCTCAAAGGAGAGGATGAGCTTTTCGAATATCAACATAGCCAGCCACTGAAATGGCCTAATTCGCCAGGAGGTGTGGCTTATGGTAGAGACGAAGGCTCACCCGATTGGGTGTTGGACTTTTGGCACCCAATGGAGAAAGCCCAATATCCCAAATACTTTGCCATCAGGGAGAAGCGCAAGAAGGAATATGAAGAGTGGTTCTACAGGCAGTACCCGGAAGAACGACCCTCTAAACCTGAAATAAAAGCTTGAGCCAATTAGATTCCACCATCTTGATAGTAGAGTTTTCAGCATTGACCCAGTATTATGAAAAACCTTTTTAAATGTACAGGGTTAACATCAAATGCTTTGGGACTAAGATTTTAAGGCAATCTAAAAGTGGTAATGATCACTTTGGTTTCTGACCCGCAAGATTGTTAATAGCTGGTGTAAATTTTTGCGAATTCTTAATAATGGAGTTGCAGATGTTGAAAATTTCTATTCAACGTTAATGCCTTGATTATATAAGACATTAAGTGAACTAGTTCTTGATGTGAACAGTGTTTGTAGATAACTATTGCTTATGTTTGAAATAAAAGATTTACTTATTTCACAGGCTATAAAGTTTTATACTATGTGTGTAAGTAAATTTAAACTAGTGATCAAATATTCTAATCCATTAAATTTTTTACCTAGTTATTTGAGTTTCAATCAAATTTATGTTTGTTTAGCTTTAATCAATTTCAATTTACTTATCCACAACAAACTTATCCAACAATTATTCATATAACAGTATACCACGAAAATAGGTTAGAAATTACAAAATTAAGGGTCTGCGAGGGACATCAGCAAACTCCGAGTTGACTTTGGGAGCTTTAGGTAAAGAAATTGAGAAACTCCAGAGAAACGAGCCTGCGATAACTGAATAGTGCCGTAGCTTGACCAGCAAGCGCCCGCGCTAATTTCTTAAATTTCCGTCTTCTCAATGTATCTCGCTCGCTTCCAGGCCGAATCAATAATTTGTTCTATGACCCCTGTAGGGGGGCAAAGAGAAGCTAGAATGCGATCGTGGAGGTGCCAAGTGGCAGGGACCGGCTGGACCTGGTTTACCGACTCTACGTTCGACATACGCGCGATTTACAAACTGCTCCGAAATTTATAATCATGCCCTGTATAATAAGTATGGATATATATTGTTGCATTGTTCATAAAAAGTGATGAATATGATATTACGAAACGTAATATAAGTTATTGGCAGTATAAGCAGATGGAAAATGAGGGTATTATCTTTAAATATTGGAAAAATGTCCTTCGAGAAGAAACTTTTGCGTCTTAGTTGCTTCATATGTGTTCCTAAAATCAGTTGTTTCGCCAATTGCTCCAACAAATCAACTAAGTTGCAAAAGTTTCTTCTCGACGGACATTTTTCCAATATTTAAAGATAATACCCTCATTTTCCATCTCCTTATACTGCCAATAACTTATATTACGTTTCGTAATATCATATTTGTCAGTTTTTATGAACAATGTAACAATGTGTATTACACCAGGCATGATTATAAATTTCAGCACAGTTTGTAAATCGCGCGCATGACTAGTGTAGAGTCGGTAAACCAGGTCCGACTCGTCCCTGCTACTTGGCACCTCTACGATCGCATTTCAGCTTCTCCTTGTCCCCCTTCAGGGATAGTTGAGCAAATTATTGATTCGGTTTGTACGGTAATGCCCGCTTAGGCGTTCTCCCTTTCGGATCTGTCTGACGAATTTTATCAAGATAAGGAAGATTGGTAGGGTTCGTCGGGATCATGTTTTGTTGGCAACGTCGGAAAGCAACGTCGCAAACAAGAACTAGGCATATCGAGTGCGAATGAGACATTGAGAGTAAGAAAAGCGCGATAAGTGCGAGTGAGCTACATTGAGTGCGAGAAAGATACATTGAGAACGAGCGAGATACATAGAGAGTAACAAAGGCTGTGTAAGAGCGAGAGAGATACATTGATATGTTAGAAAGGTGGGGGATTAGCGCGGGTGCTCGCTGGCTACGTCACGGCATTATTCGGCTAGCGGGAGCTCGTTCTCAGGAGCTTCTCGATTTCTCCACCTGAGGCCCCCAAAGTCAACTCGAAGTTTGCTAGTGCCTCCTGCGGACCCTTAATGAGGTTCGTTTATTTTTGCAGATCGGTATTTAGCGGAGATAGTCGTTTTTCGTTCGAAGTTTTACCCGCACTCTTTTTCGACTCGATTTTCGATCTTATGTTTCGTTCTGATCAAACAAAACCTAATATATTATTTTCTATGACTGTCGGAAAATTGAGACCTGAATATCGTATTAATACACCAATATTGTTCAAGGTCTGACAACGTACTATAACACCCGACTTAACCTTAATTTAATCGTTTATTCTGACGATAGTAAGTAGTTGAATATTTCACCGGAGACTGTTGTCTTAATTCGTGTCACTGGCATTGATCGCGCTAATGTTAATCTGAATTTATACGTTTTCAATTTACTATACTGGACTGATTTGTGTTTTCTTTTTTTTTGGGGGGGGGGGGATTTAGAGACTAATACTTCTGGAGTAAAGTAAATTGCATTTCTAATGATATTCAGGGATTAAATTTGGTTTTGGAATATCGCATGCTCTTTGAGTTAATTCTTACAATAGAGGAAAATTACTCAAACTGCAGAAGACATTTTTTAATGTATATTTTTAAAGTTACTCTAATATTCAAATTGCATTATACTTTAACAATTCTATGCATGGCTATTCTGAAAAAAGAAAATGTCTAATAACGTCAAACATACTTTTCGAAGCTGTGCTCGATTACTCAACTGATAATATAAAGACTGGTGAATGCGTAAGTAAATGTAAAAGTATTCAATATGCCTAAAAGAACTATTCTTGTCAAAAGTCCTTTTGAATGTACTCGTTTTTTACAATAATTTTCATTAGTTCTGCATGCGCGATAAAAACATCTTTAAAGGAAATAAAAATATAGTAATATGAGAAGGTTTTTACATTGGTGCAAAGGTAAGTTTGTACGACTTTTACTTGACTCTGATTGGCTATTTGAATATGATTAAATTTTGTTTTTTGTACGTTTATGGCATTTTTTGGAAATATGTTATTTATGTTGTTTTGAAAAAATACATTGTTGTGATAATGTCAATGTTTTTACTGTGGTATGATCTTTTATTAAGCATTTTTATTAATTCTATTTTGAGAATTTTATTTACCATGGAAAAATGGAGAGTTTGGAGCAACATAACATTGATGATTTGATGATTTTTTTAATCAAAAAATTTGAGTGTCAAATGTATTTGCTGGTTGTTGTGTTAATCGTTAATGATTTTTTTATATTGTGATTGACAATGGACTCTGAATTCACACATAAACTGAAGTGACAGCATTACTGCAACAATGCATTTCTATTTAGCATAATTCTTTATTTTGGCTCATTGTGGGACCACCATTGTTGAAGAACCAAACTATTAAATCAATAAATAAGGATTAGTTTTCCACATATCACAAAACATTACGACTTTTCTAGTAATATTTTTGGTTATTTTATAATCAAATAGTTTTACATTTGTATTGTAACATTTGCATTAGTATCTTTAGATTTTATGCGCTTTTCCTTCTTTTTTTCGCATTAATGAAGATGTTTTCGAATGACCTAAGTTAGAATTTCTACACGAGAATGCTGTTTCCCAGATGTAGCTAAAATATTTAAAAATTTTATTGACATTTTCAGTCTAGTTACTTTGTGAAAGAGGTCAGAATACAATGTCATTGCATTGACCATTTCATCTTCTCTTTATGCTTTGTTTGTTTTTGCTTGTGTTAAATGTTTCCAACTAGAGCGTCACAAAAGTGAGGTGTGCACCCATGTTAATAGACACGAATTATAAATTAGTAACATACAGAACATCAACTTTTCCTATTTTTTAATTACTTGTAAATGTAATTGTATAAATTGACTTAGTGCAATTTTGCCTGTCATAAATGTTATACATTTAGGGATAACAGGGCATGTTTACATTTTAACAATATAAAATAAAGTGAATATTTTGACATTTGTCTAATGCGGTTCATGTACTGTTCTGTTAATTGAATGACATCTCTGATATTTGGAGTTCTATGTTATAATTGAAATTATATTACTTTACTTTTGAAATGCACAAAAATAAAATTGAAGTAGTTAATTATTGTTTGCACATCATTTGCAGATTTGAAGCGTAATATTATGTTTTAAGTCATGAAAGGAAATCATATTCCAAAATAAGTTGGTGTTACCAATAAACAGCTATGCTAAATACTTGTATTAGTAAGGCTTAATAGTATTTTGCAATGTGTGAAACACTTTTTGGTGTGTTGCTAAATGGAGGAAAAAATTCAATGTTGATTTTCAGTTATGTGCAATGGGAAAAAGTGAGGAGAGAAGCGGACCAACAGTACAAGCCAGCAATACCAGTTACCTAGGAAAGAGTTCAACAGAGGCTAGCAAGATGCTAGAGGCAGCGTTATTACAAATGGATGACATTATTTCTGGTGAATATTTTCCTATCCATAGAACAGGAGTAGTCAAGTTCTTCAAGAATAAAAACCACATATAATAATACTCATATGTTTTTGAATGTTTATGAGTCACAGAAAATATTTTGTTACAATTGTGTTTACAAATAATAAAAAATACAACAGCATATAATAGTTCTATTTACTAGATCAAAATGTGTTAACAGCATGTATGCTACACAGAAGAGCTTTGTTATCTGCAGTTTGTGTACTATTGCTATAAAAGCCTTGATTTCTCTATCAATATAACATTAATTGGCCAATTTCTAGCTTATACAAACACTGTTCTATGATTTCTTATGGTTCTATGCTGCATTTTATAACTAGCTTTTAGATTAATAATTGATACCGTATAATTGTATTGCATAAATATGAAACATTCTGTATATATGAGTATTGATAGAATTTATTTTATGTAACGTGAGAGCAAGCACGTTTTCTTTTATTTCTTTTTGCTGGCACATAGATTAAATAGTACTTCCTTAGAAAATTTGAGTAAGCTTGAACTGATATTAAAATGTTCAACAGGACCTTAGTGTGTCCTTAAAACTTTCAACAAGGGTGAAATAAAACATCATACACAATAAAACATCATTCACATGAATTAAAACATCTTACACAAAAAGATATTATTTTATTAAATACTATTTTATTTAGAGTAACAAAAATAAAAATAGTAATTGACATTTTAAGAACTTTTGGTCTATTTGTTTACATAGCTCGAGTTAAGATTCCTTATGGAAAATCTATGATTACTGGTCGTTACACAAACTATACATTTATTATATTACAACAAGATTTCATTCGTGGTGATAGTTGAAAATTCTTTTTTCTTTCCTAAAAGTAAAATTTGATTCAACAGTGGATATCCAGCAAAAAAAAAAAACATTCAGTAGTTGATATAGGGAAAAAAACTTATTAATGAACTAGTTTTGGTAATGTATGAATACAGAAATTTATTGAATATCTAAATAAGATTATTCTTGAGTAATAGTTCAATTTTGCTGTGCTGTTATTAAGCAGTAGTGCATTTCAGGTGCACGGGAAAGAAAGAACACTTATTATACATGTTACCGAGTAAGATGAATAGGAGTACCATTTTTCATTATTCTTGTGTAAGTTTAGAAAAAAAAAATTAAATTAGCTAGTTGCCATTTTATACAAAGTTTTATGGAGCTGGATGTCCTCAATAGCCATTTGCATAGTCTCTTCTACATAATTTCTAAAGTTACCCTCCATAGATTGTATGTTAAAATTGACAGAGCAACAAAGTTGCTAGTTGACATTTAGTAATTTAATAGTTGACATCTTATATCAACTACTGAATAATAGACAATTACAACTTTTATTTCAATAGTTGATATTGGATAAATTTAGACAATTTAGCCTTTTTTGTTTGCCAATTTTAATAAATGCACCCCTTTTTAAGTGTCAAACAACATAAACGAATATGTTTTTTACCCACAATGATTAAATAATATCAACTTACAAGACTTACAATTTTACCAACTCTTAAGCGATTCATATAAGAAAATACATAAAAATCGTAAGATCGTACATAAATTTGATTAATCAGTTGCTATGACACTTCTCAATGACAGACTATGTGCAGTATTTTGCAATTAAGCAGCTAAGAAGCGACACTATATAGACTAATAAGGTTTTATGTATTCCAGCTTGTGATTTCCTTGTGGAAAGTATCAACTATCGTTGTTTGTACCTTATACTGTTATTGTTTTGAAAACGGAAAACCCTGTGAAACATAGGGAAATTTCTGCCAACCTCAGAAAAGCAGGAATGGGGGAGTGTTTTATTATAACCTGTAAAATTTGCAAACAAAAATTTATTTAAAATTGAAAATTTAAGATAGTAATACATTTGAAACTCTAATTCATATACATGTATGTACTGATAAGAGTTACGTACTTATGCGTGTTGTATAATTAAATACCAATATGCAAAAAATGTATTTTTATTTGTCTCATGTATTAACAACAGTGTATAAAACAATGTTATGTGTAATTGACACATACATTAGAAGTAAAACTTTTATACAGGCATGCAAAGCAATGAAAATTGTGTTACAAATAAAGGAGTAGAACATTTACATTATGGTAGCTAAAATAGTTCATTTAAATTTAAGAATTTATATATTCATACACTCCTTTCCTTCTTGTTACTTATACATAATTTAGTCATCAGTTATAGTGATCTTAAAGCGCATTTGTGTGCATTTTACTTCACTCCTCGTTTGGTGTGTGGGGTCTTTAAAGATGTTACTATTTGCACTATCAAAAATGCTAAAAACTTCACATTTAAGTTAAAATGTAATTTACATAATTTTTAATATTATATATATAAAAATAGTAGTGGGCTAATGACACCATTACAGATCCTGCACACCAAAGGATAATGCATGTTAAGAGTGCAATAACTAATGATTGAACAAATAATTTATATTTTTCAAATATAATTTGCTATTTTGTTATATTTGAACCATTTATAGTTAGGTCAATTTTAATTATTTTGCTGAAAACTACTACGATACAAGTAAGAGCATTTTGTAAGTGACAGCATGACTAAAAATGGGTGAAAAAGATGGCAGAAAAGTTCAGAAAAAAACATGGAATAGTGAATGCAGTGTGTCAGAGAATTGAGAGCAAGATGAAATAAATGTAGTAATCTGTTAGATCCTTCATTGTCAGCTAGTGTAATGGGGTGTTATATAAATGAATGTGCTTTTTTATTTCAGCAAACTAATGAATGTATTATTGAGTTTGTTGAAGCCCAATAATTATTTTGTATAATTATTCATTTAATCACTGAATCACTGTAGCTATCATAATCTAACACTTTCTCTCCTATATTAATAACAATTTGCTTTTCATGGCACGCCTGTACAGAAGTTTTATTTCTAATGCACATGGTGATAGCACAATATGTTAATATTGCTGAATTTATCTGGATGTTTGAATTTTGTTATACTTTTCTAAGTTATTTTTTACCTTCCCTTAAGGTGTTACAGTTAAAGCATGAACACAGTTAATGTATACATGTATTAATTTTTGAAGTCATGTAGTAATAGTACCAGTGGTACTTTTATTCCATGCCCTTGTGGCGTATATATAGGACCTTGTTCCTCATCTTTCACTCTGATGTGTACCTCTCCACTATGTTCCCTCTGCTCACCCAATGCTTGCATGGCTGCCATGCTCACACCATCTTCCAGCCATTTATTTTACTTTTGTCGGCTTGACCCTTATCATACACTACCCATACTCGCAATTGTCGAACCTTCATTATTTTCCCCCTCTTTTACATTTCTCCACACACTTTATACTTTCACGTTTCTTACTTATGTCTGCCTGTTTTACCTCGGTCCATCCTCGTCCCTTCCTCTTTGCCACTCCTGGTATCCTTCATGTTTTGTCTCATTTTCTCCAGCCATCTCCTCATGCATGGCTCTCTCCCCTCCTAATTTAATATTCACAATGTTTTTTCCCTAAAATTTGTCCCCATACCCTTAATTCTGCTTTCTGCCTTTCCTCTCTCCTCACACTCCACGTTGCATGTTCTCATGGCTGCCCCTCCCTGTTACACACCCTGCATTCTCTTCCCTTTCTCAATACCTTTTTTCTCTTATCTCGCATCTCAGTCTAAACCTAGCCACTCTCATTTCCAACCCATTCCTCTCATACCCCTTCAAATACCTTGGTATTTTCACTGACCTTTTTGTACTACCTATGTCAACTTTATCGCTTTATTATTTTGCATCATCTCTGCCTCTGCACTTTCCTGTCCCTCTTCACCTCCCTCCCCCTAACATCCTCCCTCTCCTTTCTCCTCTTCCACTTCCACTCCAAAAACACACCCCTTCCTTCCTATTTCGACCGCCTTCCTCTCCTTCTATCACTCTCCAACACTTTCTCGCCTACTTGTCCCTTCCCCCCATTTCCTCAAAGCCTAGCATTTTTCTACGCATTCTTGTCCTCAACTTCTCCCTCATAACCTTCTCCCTTACCATATAACCCGGCATCTTCCTATCTAGCCTCAATCCTCACCTGATATACCTCTTCTGTATCCTCTCCATCTTCTTCCATTTGTTTCATCTTTAAATTTCCATCTTATAGCATAATATGCTCTCTACTAACCATTCAAATAACTTCATTCTATTTTCCCAATTTCTTCTAAATCTTTTTCTTAACACCTGACACCAACCCCATGACTTCCATCACCCTTCTCAGCCTCTCCTTTTCTTGCATCCCCTGACCACCGTCCTACTTTATTTTGAACTTCAGGTATATCACCTCCCTTACCTCTAAGCCTCCCCAGCCTCTTTTTGTCCTCTGCCAGCGCCACCAGGTCATCTACGTATTCCAGCATCCCCCCTATCTTTATACCTTCCATCCCATCCTTACGTAACACGTTTCCCATGTCTGCTATTAGGATATTGAAAAGTATCGAGATCAGTGAACATTCCTGTTTTACTCCTCATCTCCTTTATCCGGAACCTTTCCCCATTGAATTCATACACCTGCACCATACCTCTCAGCTCCTTATATACCTTCATTATCTTTTCCCGCATCCACCTATTTACTTCTTCTTCTAACCTCTACCCCATCATCTTTCTATTTACCATGTTAAAAACCATCTTCAAGTTGACCAATGTAGCCACTATCTTCCTTTCCCTTTCTAACCCCGTTCCCACTAGGTAGTTCAACATATAGATGTTATCAATCACCTCCCTTCCTCTAGTAAACTCTGTCTGCCACTTCAGTATGATCCGCTTCTCCTCTACCTCTTTCTTCAGCTTCCCTTCCAGCACCATCACATATGCTTTGTACACCGATGACATCAATGTAATCGCACTGTGCTCCTCTACCCCTTTTATTACCTTTTTTTTTTAGCAATTAGAACCATCATTTTCTCCTTCCACCCATTTGGGAACCCTTGCCATCTCAACACCCTCGCGCACGTTTTCCCTAATGCCCCTTTTAACCTGCCCTTCCCCATTTTTACACCATATTTGGAATCCCGTCCCTCTCTGTCGCCTTTCTCGCTTTCAACCTCCTCAAGATATTTTCCACCTCCTGTCTTTTCAACCCTCCTAGAACCCTCCTAAAATGGCCGTCCTACTCCTCCATACTTATCCCCTATCCACCTCCACTTTCATCCACCTCTTCTCGTTGATCACTCCTACCCTTGCTTTTGTGTGTTTGGCTCTCTGACCTCTTTCAGCAGCCCCTCTCGCCATGTCACCCTCTCCCTCTTACATAACTTTCCATACCCCTTCTTACACCTACAGTAATCCTCTTTCTTCTCCTCACTCTTTCTCCATGTTTTTAGTCATCTCCCCACTTCCCTCTTCTTCTTACTTCACTCCCCATCCTACTACCTTTATCTTCCCCTCCTTCTGTGTCTCCTTACTTTCATCTTTCTACTCACAACCTATGTCAGATTTTACATCAATTCATATTGAAGTAGATGCATTCACAGCCGATTAAATATAAAATAGTAAATTCTGGAAAATAGTGAGGTAATGGACCAACACTTTTAATGTTTTGCATGTAAGAACAATTTAGTGCTTATTTTCAGTTTGCTTCGTTTTGTACATTGCTCTTATACATTTTTGCACAGTTTGTAAATTATGCGTGTGTCGATCATAAAGTCTATAAATCTGGGCTAGGTGGTCTGCCTGACAGCACCACAGTCATATTCCCAGTTTCCATTGATTCCTTTGAGGGGGGCAGAACAAATTATTAATTCCTGTGTAAGTGTATACACTTACTAAGTTTATATTTCTACTGCATATATAGCTACATTTATTTAATATGCTTTATGCTTTTACTACATCATATGTACTGTACGTAGTTTATTTGTCATTTAATTAGGAGCTTGCGCAGAGGGTACAACAGAGGGTAACACTGAATGGAAGGACACCTTGAACGCAGCCACAAGGAATCTTGTTGCTGTAATAAAGAGCGCACCAAATCCACCTCCACCACCTGATATTGCCACTCTCGAGATTCTTTTGAAGTGGATGCAACCGGTAGGCAAACCACCATTGTTTTTGCTTAAAACTTAATCCATTACTCGTTTATGAACATTAAATTTTTTCTGTGTCACCTTTTGTCACCTTGAATGTGTGATACTTTGTTCTTCACAGCTGTAATGTTTGATAATGTACTTCAAAGTACTGTTAACATTCTTTGGACGATTTAATGACTCTTAGTCACCTGTTTGTTCAAAGCATTTGATCATGTTTATTTCAGTTTGCTCTGGTTTCTTAAGTGCTCGAGTTGTTCTTCCTTCTTCACAGGAAGACCATATTTTTAGGGGTGGTAGTAGAATATTTTTAAATAATCAGGCCATCCCATAGTTGCTTCTTTGATTTATTTTACTTCTAATGGTGCCTTGTTCTCCTTATGAAAGCCAAGGCCACCATTTCTCACAGAGTGTTTACGACATATTTTTCTGATAGTGGAATATGTTTTAAAATAATAAAATAAACAGATTGAAAATGGATTAACAAAAAAGTTTTAATGAAACACATACAGTATTTGAGTTTAATTAACATTTCTTTATGACAAACGCAAGAAACCTATTGAAATGTTAAGTTGAAAAACAGTTTATTCTGTATAGTATTCGCACCCTCTTGAATAGATTACCAATAATTTAGTTATAAAATTATGAACAACAAAGAGACACACAACGTTCTCAAATGTTTATAAGTACACAAGTTGAGTAAATTAAAAAGAACTGAATACATTGTTGCAAGAAATATGTTAAAAATTGAAATTATTGTTGCTACGTAGAACAACAAAATTCATTACTCAATAAATTTAAGTAAAATATCTTAACATTTATATCAGAAAGATCTATAGAAAAGAAATAAAATTTTGATATAAACATTTGCTATGTTCTTTTGGCTTAGAATCTGCTGTTTAAGGGGGGTTCCGAACCACCAGATCTACAGTATATTTATCACATGGAAAAACCAGAGGTTATGGTCGTGATTGGAACCTGTGTTCTCCTCATAGATGTCCGAGCTTTTATGCACTATACCACCATAGCTTTTTTTTGATAACATTATTGTGTGATAACTTCCATGACACAAATCTGTCTATCAGTTACAGTGAAATTTAAATAAGGTCACCTAGAATTAGTTTGTATCCCTTGAGATTTAAGATTTTGCAACGTGCGTTAAATACAGAGTTATGCATAATTATGCTAATGTGGGAATGGCAAAAAGTTTTATATGATCGGTATTAATTAGGATTCACTAACGTGTATCCCTCTGTTATGTATATGAAGAATTGTATTTTTTTAAGCATTGGATATTGCTATTTTTATTTTATGTTTCTTACCATATAAATACATTGTGTTGTACATTAAATGCGTGTTTTATTTTTATATTCGGTTTTAGTATTGTTTTCTTTCTGATTTACACTGACTGCATATTTTTAATGAATGTATCTGGGAAAATATATATTACAAAATAAGCATCAGATCGATAACAGAATCAGGGTGAATTAATCATTAAAGATTCATGTAGCTGTTGACGACAAAGGAGTAGCTAGAAAAATTACAACTGAACTTTTTACATCCTTCTTTTGGTAAATTAACTCATTGTAAAAGATAACAATTTTAGAAACACTGGAAAAAAATATATATCTTAAAAAAAAGACACAAGTTGCGTGAAGTATATTATAGTTTATTGTATTACCATACAAATACTTATTATTTTATTTTGAAAAAAGGAATTAACATAAGATCTGGAAAATGGGAAACCAGAGCAATTTTATGCTATTTAAGAAGAATATATAAAAGCTATCAGCAGAATAGGTACTTGGATGGCTGTCTGCTTACGAAAGGGTTTATTTGTAAATCTAACATTTTCTATAGCTATTTTATAGGATTAACAGCCACTGATTGGGTTAGTGTCAAAAGTTGTCTTGGTATCTCATAATAAAGCAATTGCCATGTTTTTTTTGCCATAAACTTTACATCATATTCTTTCTCAAAATGAAATGTTTCTTGCCTTCTGTATACCTTAATTCTACTTTTTTGCAAATTGTCTTTCAACACGTTGACATTTATTTAAGTGTCTGTAGATGTTTCTATGAATGTTAAAATTTAAATGCTATTATATGACATGCAGTCATATGACACTATATGTTTGCCACCATGTTCCACTGTTGATTGATTATTTTTTTCTAAAGTTACTAAAAACAATTACATTTGATATTATCATAATATATAATAAAATTATATTCAAAGCTGTTGTAATGTCTATGAGTAAACTTTGAGCACTTATAAGCGGATTTTTTTTGCTGCTTTTCTGATAATATCTTGTCAGCCTCTTATGGTTAATGCATTTGCTTTTTATAAACGCAGTTGAGTTTTTGTAGAAATAGTCTCCATATGCGCTTTTTAGCAAATTTGTCACTATGAAGAAACTTAACTCTTTGCGGATGGCTGTCTGCGGATCACAACCCAAGCATTTTTAGCGTTGTGGGCGCGTGTCTGCGGACAGTAACCCGAGTATTCTCTTTGCTATGAAGGGCCTTGGCACGGTGTTCCTCGAGTAGAACAGAATGCTATTGTGCGAAACAATTCACTACATTTATAGGGATTTACTTGTTCATTGCGAATACTTGCTCAGGTCAAAATTAATTAAAACACGCAAAACCCTTAACGGGACTGTCAACCCTATCTTTGCACCATCATCCCACCAAATGCTTCCAACTCCCTGCCCAAGTTGGCATTCGTTCGTTAGAGTATCGCGCCCACAAAGAGTTAACAGATTTTAATGCTTTATAGATTTTTCGATACCTTTTGTTGCATTTACATTGGAAAACAATTTTATTTTACACGGATAACAACACGTTTTTCTTATCAGCTATATTTTATTTACAGAGTCTTATAAACAGACTAATCACAAAAATGGAGTAAACAGATTCTTATAAATAAGATTTGTTTCTATTCCTTTCTCTGCAATGTATACAAAGATAAGTAATTGTAGACTTTACCTTAGAATTATAAGCGTACCAATACTTCCTTCAGCAGTAAATTATTCTTATCTTGTTTTGATTTACTTTGACTACATTATTCTATATTTGGAAAAAGTTCTTTGTTTCCATATGTTGGAAGGCAACAAAATCTATATTTAATATTAATATTTGAACTCAATATATGAAGATATATAAGAAAAATCATTGTGCTAATGCTATAGTGATCTACTGTATATATGCGGTATAATGTATTGTAGGCATTTAAATTTAATGCTTGATGCGTTATACGGTTCGGTGAGCACATTGAGGTTGTGCGTGATACTTCTGGCACAATTTTTGACGACGCAAGTTTGCTTACTAGCAGGCTTAATATATATGCTAGTACACTCGGACTCATTAATTTGTTCCTCAAACCTTGAAGGGGAGCAAAGAGAGGCTGTAATAGGATTATGGAGGTACTAAGCGGCAGGAACCAGCTGGCCCCGATTTATCGACTCTACGATCGACATGCGTGGAATTTACAAACTGCTGAGAAACATAAACATGATCGTTGCTTCTTGAAGCACATTTTTCAATTTTCAAAACTAACACCCTCCTTTTCCATTTCCTTGTACTGGTAATAATTTATATGAGGTTCCTTAATATTATATTTGCCGGTTTTTGTGAATAATGCAATTAGATATATCAATATGTATTACATCGTCCATGATTATAAGTTTCTGTGCAGTTTGTAAATCGCATGCATGTTGATCGTAGAGTCAATAAATTTGGTGCAGCCAGTCTATACCACTTGATACCTCCACAGTCGTATTCCAGCTTCTCCTTGCTCCCCTTCAGGGGTCGTAGAACAAATGAATGATTCCGAGTGTACAGTTAGTTCTGGATTCACCTTCCAAGCAAGTCCCAAACAAATTAAGAGCTGAGCATTCGGTGCCACAAAAATGAAAAAGAAACCAGTACGCAAAAAAAAGATCCATAAAATCTTATGTATCGAAAGAATGGCATATTAATTGATTGACTATTTGTTCCAATGTAAAATAAATTGTAGTTCAGTCAAGAACCGTGCCATAACCTTGAAAAGAACCATTTTACAACTCTGAAAAAGTGCATTGTAGCTCTGAAGATTAACAATTAATAATCCAGTCCTCGCACAATTACTTGATTTAATCTTTTTAATCGATAAATGTTACGAAATCATTATCTGTAATAATTCTGATGCAAAAGTTTCTTTTTCAAGGGCATTTCTCCAATTTTAAAAAATATTTCGTTCTTTTTCTACCTTCTTAGACTATCAATAAGTTATATTAGGCTCTATAATGTTGCATTTCCACGTTTCCATGAATAATACAATTATATATGTCAATGTGTATTGTAAAAACCATAATTATACATTCCTGCGCAGTTCGTAAATAGCACGCGTGTCGATCACAGAGTCTATAAATCTGGGCCGATTGGCTCCAGCCGCCTGACACCACCACGGGCGCATTCCAGTTTCTCCTTGCCCCCCCTTCAGGGGTCACAGAACAAATGATTGATTGGGTCTGTATGTTTAATGTTTATTATTTTTTTTTAGTGTTTATTATACATTTGATATATGTGTTTATAAACGCCTGTTCTTTCGAGCAAAGGACTGTTGTCTACTATCTTCTCGGCATAATAGTCGTCAAGAAGGTTGAACACAAATCAGTCACGTAAACTCCAGTTACTATGTCGCCAACACAATTTATTCTTAAAAGTACAAATAACATACATATTTGTTACAAGTAAACGTTTGCATTTTAACACATTTTTAACGCGTCCACATTTTAATCAGTGTTTGAAATCCCACGAATCAAATAAATCTCTGATCACTTCTTTTTTCGGCTATCAAGGGATTTTTGCACGAATATTTTCAAGTAAAGTAATCTTGTTGAGTGTTTAACTGAAGTGAACTTGTTAGTGATCAGTGATTCCAGAATTAGACATGGAGAACAGCTGGCAGGAGGACTACAATTTTTTTCAACTTTGAAGGATGGAGAGAAAAGTACGACAAAAGGTCATTTTGTTGATCGTCGAAAGGATTTAATTTTTCGGAATACAATATTCGAGATTGTTGTGTGAAAAATGTATATGTAGGATTGATACAGTGTAGAACTCGAATGTTAACACTGGGGATACTTCCTTCGGACGGGAGATCGTTGGGACATGAGAGGAGGTGGCCGACTCCGCCGGCGTGGCCGGGTTCGCTGGTCCCGAATGGGTGCTGCATTGTGTAGGAATAATGCTGGTTATTAGTGAGGGTACACAAAAGAAAGGTAATTAATGCTAGCCGCAAATCTAGGTGGTCGGTGGTTCCTAGGCGCAACACTTAAAAACTAGAGGCGGTCGGCGGTTTCTAAGGCTAGGGCAATGCAGGTAGAAGGAAGTTGGCGCTTCTCAGCTGCTCAGGGTCGTGGTTCTGCCATTGACCGTATAGCCGGAAGTGCCCGCTGCTCAAAGAGATGGTCATTAACCAACCGATTCGGCCGAGAGGCGGTAGGAGACTTGCACTCCCTAAAGGGAGCAAGTCGGTCAGGTAGACAGTAATTCTCCGCTGACGTCGTTATCCAACTGCCAGCGGGACCGCTGGAGGTAAGCGGGAGGGTAGCTAAAATAGACGTCTCGGTTAGGAGCGTGTCGGTTACGTTGTGTATTTGACTCGAGGGACGGTGCTCGGTACCTGACGTGTCGATTCACGTCGCCGTGCCTGGTTTATTATCGCGGCACGCGGTAATCAGCCGCGAGATAATCGGCTGAGGTCGAGCCGCCTTGCGGCGGTCACGGGTACTACCACGGTATCGGTGGTTCGGTCCGGCGCGCACGCATGCGCCGGTTGGTTTAGACGTTATACGGTTTATGTAAATTTTCTTCTGTACCATCGTACAGTGGTCTATCTATTAGTAATATAGCAGGACAGGAGATCAAAATCAGAACTCATAGAAAAGGAATGAACCTTTATCGTATTATAAGGTACTGACTTAGAGGTATTGGACTGATATGGCATGTATTTTTATATGTACTTCATAAAAATGACGATTGATGTGTAAAAGGTGAATCTTTTGCTTACAAGAGAATGAAAAAACGGTGTAAGCAATATATTTTTAAAAGGTACTCTACACAGATCGCAAGAGCATCCAATGTTTATTTGCAACAATTTTTTAATATATGTAGTTTTTCTGATATATATAATATAGGTGGTTTAGTGATCAGAGCAGTCGTTTGGCAAGCAGAGGTATAGGGTTTGAATCCCATCCTAGCAATCAAATGGTTCAAATTCTTTCGTGTTGCTTATTGTAGTTTCCAAGATATATGGTATAATGCGAAAACGTGGAGTTTCCTTTCAGGAAAGGTTTTCACTCCAAAAAACCAAAAGGTAGCACGAGTAGAAACCTGTGAAATTAAAAAAAAAGTGGAATGTTTGGGTTATCATTGCTCTTTTGTTAATTACTGTGTCGTTAGGAAAGAAGTTACTTGACTTCTTTCGTGTTTATTAATAATTAAAAGATGTGGGGTAGGGGCAGAATACGGGAAAAAGAGAGATGAAGAGAGACTATGTGTGCGTATAAATGTGTGCAAAGAGGCAATCATCCGGCAAAGTTTCAAGAGATTTAGGAAGACGTTTGACACAGCATTTTGTGTAATAGAAAAGTGTTTAGGTGACGTAAACAGATAGCTGTGTATGTGTGTGAGATTGCGTTTTAGTTATGTTGAGCAGGCAGCTTTTCGAATTCGTACACGTGTGAGTCAAATTTCAGTTGTTTGTGATTGTACTAAATGTTAAACATTTAATTTTAAATTAAACTCAAGCAACTTTCTTTTCTTTCTGCTGATCATCCCTTGTCCTTAAAATCTTACATAAGATATTAGTATTACTATTAATAATATATTAAAAGTATGTTCTTATCACTATTATTTTTAAGGCAATTCATAATCCATTTTTTTTTAATGTGTCCCAGGCGATAATGAAAGAAATAGTTGTAAGATAAATATTAGATAAGTAAATATGGGTGTGATTATATAGTGTTTGGTCTTACTTTTATCGGCAAACTCTCACTAATATGTTAATAAGCAGATTATCTAAGAAAAGTTATATTAGAAAAGTTATATTTTTTTTGTTAGACACTGTTAAGCCATGAACTTTTTTCAGTGGAATCCTGTTGGATACTGCCTCGTGTAGGACAAGGGTGGGAAATTTTTTTCATCAACGGGTCAATTTCACTTTTCATATCACGCCGAAGACCTGTTCCTATGAACAAAGCAACTAAATATATTAATATGTATACTGATAATGAATAATATACCGACTATGACTATAAGTTTCATGTGCAAGAAAATTGAATTATTTGAAGTTTAAACTGTGTATCGAGGCAGGCTTGACAACGTCACGAGCCGGGAGTTACCCATGCCTGATGTAGGGTATTGCATGTTTAGTCGAGTCCAATTTATATAGCATAGACATAGGAGCAGTGTAAATACCAGTTTAGAAAAGTATTTTTGAAAAATCCTTGTGGAGATTTTATTGCATGATCTATCATTGCCACTATTTGTCATGTTGTTTAGGATGAATTAGAAACGTAGTACACGCACATGCATTTATTTGTGTGCGGCACTGTGTGCTCGTGTATGCATCCAGGATTTATATCTCTTTAGAGCTAACACATGACAGCAACATAAAATATGTATAGTGTTCTCTACTTGTCCTCTGCACAACTGTTTAAGTGTGCTCTTAGAGCCATGTGTCCAGTAAGGAGTCCAATACTTGTCTCAACTTACTTTTGCTCATTGCCAGTAGTTCAAGAGACCTACTCTTCAATGATCAGTCCATCAGTAATTTGGCCCTGAGACAACCCTGGGTATGTGTCCACGCATTCCAATGCTCTTTCTCTAGGCTTTTCCTGATTTTATCTTTCGCAATGGCAAATAGGACGCCCACTACTTGTCTGGCTGGGTCTTCTAACGTAGCCAGCTTTGCAGGGTTACCTCATTGCCATGCAGATCCATGTAGCCAGGGATCCAGACTGTAGTGATTTTGTTGTACTCCCTTAGTCTGATCAGCGTTTGCATACAGTCTCAGACCACTGATGATTTAGTGGTGGCTTTTGCAAGCGCACTTATAGCCGCACTGTTGTCGGAACACATGGATATTCTCCTGTTCTTTCTGTCTGCTGTTATCTGCAGGTGGACACATTTTGGGATAGTTAAGATTTCAACTTGAAATACGTTACCCTTTAGTCAGTTTTTTGGTAGTAGACACCTGGTCAAAAGCGGTTGTTTGCTCCAGATCCATTCATAAACAAGAAGTCTGTCCTTGGATGTTGGAGTGATTTCCTGGTCTCCTGTTTTCTCTAGAGCGTATCTGAACTTTGAAGTTCTTTATTACCTGCTGTTTCTTCGATATACAATCTTGCCTTAAAATAAATGGGCCTTTGTGTAGTAGTTCCAGTCCAGACTTGCTGGCCATTGTTCCTCTCCACTCACCCTGCATCTTAACCTGTACGCTGTTTGTATAGCTATTGATGTAATGGTCAGGTCCAACAGTGGAATGCAGAGTGCTACTTCCAGTGCCTCGGCGAGGGTGATTTTCATGGTTCCTACTGCAGCTCTCACGTAGTTCCCCTGTTGGCTTTTCAGTAGTTTCCTAGTTTCTCCCCTTTTCACCCTACATCTCCAAACTACCGCTGTGTATGCTAGACTTAGTAGTAGCACTTTCTTGTATAACCACAGGGCTACCTTGGGCTTTAATCCCCATGTCTTTTTCATCACTCTTCTGCAAACCTAAAAGGTTGAGTAAAATTTCGTCCTCTTCTGCTCAAGATGTGACTTCCAGTGAAGCTTAGGGTCTAGGTGGACCCCTAGGTATTCAATCTAGTAAGTGTACTTTATTTCCCAGCCCTCTAACCTCAACAGTTCTATAGGTTCTGATTTGTATTTTCTGGTGAATATCATGGTCTCAGTCTTTGAAGAATTCATTTTTAGTCTTTTGGCTTGACACCAGTTTAGGATAACCTTAAGAGTTCCGTTGGTCAGTTTTCTAAGCGTTGAAAGAAAACTATATTTTGTCACGACCGCCATGTCATCCACGTAGCCTAAGGTAGAGAGTCTGGTTTCTTGGAGATTGACTAAGAGGTAATTTACCACGAGGCACTACAGCAGAGGTGATGGTACGCTTTCCTGTGGGCAGCCTTTGGCTGGTTTGCCCTCCAGAGTCAGGTCTTCAGCATTTACGATTATTGAGCTTCTTTATAGTATGCTTTGTTTCTAGTCCACGAGCGTATTAAGGATGCTGTGACCGGTCATTGCTTGTCTTATAACTCCATAGGAGGTGCTATCAAAAGGTCTCTTAATGCCTACAAACACTCCAAGGGGGTTACCCTTGGCGTCCAGCTGCGACTCTATTCTGCTCACAAGGTGATGCAGGGCAGTATCAGTAGAACCTGCCTTCTCTATAGGCATACTAAGACGCAGCTAGTGGGTAAGAGATTAGAGGGTCTCTCTTTAAGTAGTGGTCAACCACTCTCTCCAAGCTTTTCAGTAAAAAAGATGTTAGATTGATTGGTCTGAAGTCCATTGTCATTATGTGGCTATTTTTCCCCAACTTCTGTATAAAACTAACTTTTGTACCCCTCCAGGTTTGCAGAACGTGTCTTAATGCTATACTAGCCCCAAACACCTTACTCAGTGGATTTAGCAAACAGCTCAGTCCTGCTTGTAAAAAGATGGATAAAGAATCTGGTCCTGTTGGGTCATCCAATGAAAGGCTAGTCTCTTGAAATCGTGGAAAGTTTGTCTGCAGGAGAAGTTTCAAAGACTCTTTCATATTCTCCGTGTAGTCACCACTTGGATGTTGCAAAATTCTCTCCAACTCTTTCGCTTGGCCTTTGTGATTTCCTTGCTGTAGTTACGTTAGGAATCTCTATAGCCCTTCCAATGTTGTGTTAAGGCTGTCCTCCTGACTTTGTTATACTTGTCCTTCACTTCTGAGCTAAGCTTTCACTGCTCTTTGTTCCACCATGGAACCTTAGTCATTGAGCTTCTTAGGGGCACAGGGCAGTTAACCTTGAAGGCAGTCTTTTCTCGTTTCGCTCAAAACCCTCTAGTCCATCACCAATCTAGGTACCCTCTTCGTGTACAGAGAGATATTTATAATCTCCTCCTTTCTAGAGTCCCTGAAGGTGGGTGTGTTTCCTCTATTTAATAGAATGAGTTCTGCCTACATAATGCAGGTATGGAGGCTTTCCCCTCTATGGTGGATGTCTGAGCTCCCCCAATCAACATGGTGGGATGGGAGTTTGTATCGCAGCCTAGGAAGAGCTCCAGTCCCTTTTCCTTTGCATGGGAGATTAGCTTTTGATCTTTTCTGAAAGTGGTGGGTCCTTAGAGTCTAAGGCATGTAGGCTGACCCTATAATCCTCTATGGGTACCTCCATGGTCCCTTCTCTCTCCAGGTTGATTCTTGTCTGGATTACTGCCAGATCTCCATAACTGAGCTGTGGCAAGAAGGTTGCTATTATTCCTTTAGTTGCAACACACGCCCTAGTTCTTTCGCTCATGTTCGCCCTGTGAATTTCTCCATAGCCACTCAAGCCTCTGATTTTACCATGCAAGAACTATGGCTTTCCTATTAATGATATAACTGCCTGCGTCCTATCCATGTCCCTCGCTAACATAGCTGAGACACTTTTGCTATGATGCAAATTTATCTGCATAATAGAGACTTCGAGAGCAGCCATTTATTAGGCTGACTCTTTAGTCTCCGCTATTGTTTCCCCCTTCTTGCGGTCCTTGCTGAGCACCTTAGCAGTGGCTCAGCCGATCCCGCAAAAGGATCTGTGGCTTAGTTTCCTAACAGCCCCCAGCGATCGTTCGCCCACCAGGTAGGCGAAGTGCGTGTACTTAGCGTCCCTGCTTTTGCTCCCGCTGGTGACCGCCCAGTCATATTGTTGCCATACGTTACCAGGTTCTCATTCTGGCACGCCAGGAGTTTTAATATCTCCTCGGTGGTTAAATCGGGATCATTCACGTAACTGACCACCCGATGTCTTTCGGAGAGTTCATTTATCAGTACTACCCGGTAGGTTTTCTCCCCGATCTTTGTCGTGCTGATCAGGTTCGTCGGCCATACCCGTTTTGTCTTGTTTGCGCAGGTAATCACGAGCGCGCCCTCCTTCTCCCAAGTTCCAGTGAAAACTGTTTTTTCAAAAGAAAGGATGCGGCCTTTCACCATCTTCTTGATCACGGCCACTTCTTCTGCCGCGAAATTATTCTCCGGAAATTTCTCTGGGATGCCCGCGATCCTTGGGACGGCGTTGTGTGACGGCTACGTAACGCCGTCAAATTATAGTTTTTGCTCACTTGAGGGGTTTTCAAGACTCCCCCAAGTTAGGGCGCCCCTTAGGGCCTGCATCGCGTGCTGGGCACCGGATGTGTTGTTTGCAGTTCCCCGTGCCCTCCGCACTGCGCATAGGATGCCTGCCGTGGGGGTTATAGCCGGTAAGAATCCGGCACGCCCCCGGCTACGAAGATTTTCTACGAAGATTTCCCCCACGTAAAAAAAAAGGGGCTGACCGCGAGCCTAATAATGCTCTTCATCGCTCGTGTATAAGACCCTTGATCGCGATCTTGGGTCTTTTGTCCTGGTGATTCTCCGATGGACTGGGAATACTATTACGGCTACTACACGTTTTACGGCGCCAGCTGGGGCATTCCCCCCTTGCCCATGGGGTTACTACCAGAAGCTTTCAGAGTGTTCTTTGTGTCTTTGGGGTCTCGGCGATTGGCTGAAACTTTAAGGATAGCTGATTGGCCATCGCGATTCCCCAAAACCGGAAGCGCTAGCAGCGCTCGCTGGCCACCAGGCCAGAGAGAACTAGTTTGGGTACGCGAGAAAAAAGAAAGCGCGTCCTTTTTTTGTATCTTTGTTAGTTGTTTAACTAGTCGGTTAATAAATTGTTGTAAAGAAGCCTAGTACGTTCTTTCCCCTGGGCAAGAATCCGATCTAGTAATAGAACACGCTACATGTCCTTCTCTTTCTGCTGTTTCTTGTAACGGCATCTAACAGCGCCACTGTATCTGACGCGGGCTTTACCAGCCGCAGCGCCAGAGCTGGTTCCAGGTTGCTCGCTCCCAACGGGAGTTACCTCTTGGATTGCTTGTATTAATGGTGTAAGGTTGATTTCATGTCCCATGTCGTTCCCACGAATGCCGCGGAATAGCGATATCAACCGGTCAGCGCCGCGAATGACCGGAGCTTGGGTAGATACTCTCGGAGGTTGTTCAGTATCCGAGAGGCACCGTTTACGACGCAACTCTATCTGCGCCACGCAGCCCTCGGCACGGTTGCTCACACTTTGACTTGAGTGAGTCACTCCTTGGTTACCGAAAGACCCCTTCCTCGTTCCGCATTCATACGATGGGGGCTTCAAGAGCATCCTTCTATTCACTCAAGGAGAGCCAGTTTATGGGGGTCCTTCATCCATACTTTATCATGCGCACGATCACGAGCCAGAAGACAGGGATGTGTTCACCACTAATAAATGTTGCGAGGGGCGTGGCCCCCGCCCGTTTCTCGGCTAAGCCCACTCGCCATCGGCAAGGTCTCGCGACTCGTAGAGTGGGCGATACGATTATGTGAGAAGTAAAGAAAAAAGAGAGAGAACAGGTAGTAACAGGTTACATTATACATTAAAAATAGTAGAATAAATAGACAGAGATAAAGCAGGAAAGTAATATGATTTAGATCGGTGTACTAACTAAGGTATAAATTAAAAAGGGAGTTTACTGATTTAAGGCGAATATAACACAATATAGAGACGCAATAGTGTGTGGTTAACATATCTAAGGGAAGTTCAAGTTCATGCTCCTTAAATACTAATCATACATGTAGATAAATCTTGAAAAATGTAACGATTAGTTGTTCGTGAACTGTATACAAAGTTGTTCATAAGTTTAATTTTTTTTGTGCCGGTACGAATATTGCGAGTGCGGAGTAAATAAGTATAATATTAGCGAAAATCGTCAGTGATGACAAATATACTCGTCAATTACAGAGTAAGTGTTGCTGTTAAAACATTGGATTAAAAAGGTTGTTTTATTTTATAAAATTAACTATCCATTACTAATATTAATTTATTCGAAATATTAAACGAATATTAAACGAAAAACGCAATAAAAATCAAATACATTTAAAGTTAAGAATTTAAATTTCTGCTGTGGAGTGGTATTCAACAAAAGAGGGTACAATACATAGCAGGACTTTGCAAATCGAACAGTAATACCGCGATTCCTTTTTGATGTTACGTTTGTAACAATGTGAACACCTTCGTGTAGGATTATTTGTTTTTAAAGTGTCGGGTATATAGTCCGGAACATGATTCCCGATTAAGCGTGTAACATTTGGTCTAGATGGCCGAGTTTATGTCGATTTTTCTCGTTGGACTGGATACGACGTAATAATGTCCTGAATATATTTCATAAAAAAGTTTATACGCGGTAACGTTCCCTAATTTTTTTTGATATACTACAATTGAATTTAAATAATATCCAACAAGTGGAGGAATACTTTTTTATAATACTTTTTCTTGCTGTTGAATACGCTATGATGACACCATTGCTCATATCCACTGCATCCATTTTCCTGTTATAATGAAGCACTATTTTTTTTTTTTTTTTTTTATTACCGTACTCTTCTCTATTTCTATGGCTTTGTCTATTACTCCTGACTATCACGATTTTTGGCGTAATAAAAAAAAAAGTCCAATACCATTTCCACTACGTCATAGCAACGCTTGCAGGTTTAAATCTGTTTTTCTCACGTATTAGTCTGAGATTAAAAATTTCATAGGTCTGTCGTAGAGGAGGGTTAAATAAGACGACTCGAATTGGTTATACGACGCCTTTCGGGTGAATCACCGAACATTAAAGTCAAGTGCTCTCGTCTAAGGGTCATGCAGATAGAGTGTGGCAACTTTTTGTATCAGCCTACAGGCCATTTACGCAACATACCGACGCGAATCGTAGAGCACATTGTCACTCCCCAATCATCACATTTTTCTTTTAAGCAGTGAGCAAAAAAAAAAGGATTATGCATTGTGTTTATGTTTCGCGATGCAGGCATAAACTTGTTTTTTCCGTTTACGTCATTAACGATCAAATTTCTCCGAAATCAATCCCTCACCCCTGATATTTATATTACCCAATACAGTAATAAACTTGCTTTTTCCGCCTACATGTCGAGCAATCTAATTTCCCCAAAATCTATCCCCTAACCTTCAATATTTATATTACTTGACGCAAATATAAACTTTCTTTTTTAACCCAGGTGTTCAATGGTCCAATTTTCTCGAAATATATCTTACCACCCTCAACACGTGATGCAGGCATGAACATGCTTTTCCACCTACGTATTGAAAAATTTGATTGCCTCAAAATAGTAATAGATTTGTGGATTGATAAAAACAGTATATTGTAAGCACGTGTTTATTAATAAAAGGAACATGTGTGTGATGAAATCAAACAGAGACTGTACTTTACTTTATAATGTCCCTACGGTAGCGTACAAGTCGTTACAACAAAAGATATCTTCGTTGTGATATTGATTTAGTGCTATTTTTGACTATCTTACTGTATATACGTGATGCTGTCACGGTCGGATTAAATTTTAATCTTGTACATTAGTATTACATTATAGATCTTGTACATTTTGCAAGCAATCCACATTATCCTGGAATGTTATGTGGCGCGAGATTATGTACTTTTTTTTATACCCTTACTTTTTTCCTCGTATTTAACACTCTTTCTATTATGCTCGATCGACCTCGTCCATGCATCTTCGCTCGTAAGCCTACACATTCGCGAATGATTCTACCATTGTTTTCATCCTTTATAATGTCCAGAATCTTCTTAATGACTCTAAGCATACCATAAATAATATCTGCGGCATAATCGCTCGTATCAAATAATGCCACATTATGTTGCATGTTTTCGTTAATATTTTCACACTCTACATTGTGTATTAAACTATCGGTATCGGTATACATAAGGGTACATTTTGCCATACTTTCTCTTTATGTAGTCGTAGTGAAAGTCGTACAAGTGTTCTTTCGAAGCATCTAAAATTGACATGTTAATGTACATTAGTTTATTGAATTTAATCTGTAAGTTACGCAACTGAACCGTCACGAGGTTTTGGGACAATATCGTATCACTATGGAAATTTGGTAGAGCAATCGCTGCCTTCGCTCCGTATCGCCCGTCCTATTTATAATAGATATTTACTTTATGTCAACGCATTTCCTCGTATTATCCATTGTCTTGCCAAAAACTGCGTTATTCGTTATTTTAAGGTATTCTTCTCGAAATTGTTGCTCGCATTTGTTTGAAGACGGGTATTCAATTCGATGTATGGACGCAATCATGGGGTCTGATAAAAATATATACAGCGATATACGCATATCAGTATGAGATCGTGGGAGAAGCATTGGTTTAATGTACGGTAATGAATTACATATTTTATCTTTTTTTTTCAATGTGGGCAATTAATTTATATTGTTTGGTTTTACTCATTTTTTGGGATGGACAAAACGGAATTACGGCGTGTAGGTTATGCACTTTTTCAGGATACGTAAAATTTACCTCGAGTTTGTATCCTATCGGTGAATCATTGACTACAGACATTACGTCAAGTTGTTCAATCTCATCGATGCAATGGAAACCGCGCGTTAGAAAAGATTCATTCATCGCCCATCTGTCCAACTTATTCACATCGCAATACATTAGATAGCTGGAGGGCTCGGGCGTTTTATATGTCTCCATATGTTTGTTATTCGTTCTAGCGTATCTATGTGGATATTGACTGAGACCTTCGCGAATACCCCTCTCGATATCAGTAGTATAGCATATTGGATAGGAGTTCAAACTTAATCGTCGTGTGCTACAACATTGTAACCCACGTAAAACTCGGTAATGTGTAATAATACGCTGTATCTAGATCATAATTATCATATACAGTTTGCGGAAAATTCTCGAAACGTCCGATAATAGTATTCCGGTTATTATAGAAACTTTTACGGTCGGGAAATTGTGTCTCCTTCAATCTCTTGCACGAATTCGTGTAGTCGGACAGAAAGATCACCTTTGGCATTAATGAATCTAACTGCCCGGCGTTAAAATTAGGAACTTCATTTCTAAAGATAGGAAATTATTTTTTTTTTAAGTAGGATGAAAGTTTATCAAGACTCGATGCTAAAAATTTGAATGAATCTCTGGAAAGAAGATAGATTTTGTTTCTTTTTTGTCAAATTTAGTGAATTTGTTCTAACGTTCCTTATTTATGAGTAGTACTTAAATCGAACCATTGAATTTTTTTGTAAATGTTTTAATGAAATGTGCGTTGTACCCGGAGAAATTGTAAAATATGACTCGTATTACGGGCTGCAGTTGATAATTTAAATTACACGAGTTGTGTGCAGCTCCCCGATTTTTCACCGTAATATGGGAATCTTATACATGCTTTTGTAAGGACAAAAAGAGCTTTTTACAAATGTGGCAACATATCCTCTTTCGCGGTTAAAGGTATCATAAACTTAATATTTTTTAGATTGGACCAAATGTCTTTCGCGAGCATATACAATTGATGGGTAGATCGTACATCACAATTTAGCTCGCGATATGAAATGTAACCCAATGTGCGTGAGTCCTTTATATCATAATGGCGATATCCAATCGTAAAAAATGCTTGCTGGGCAATGGGCTGCTATTCAAACAACCACTTTCATGCGTCTCCGTGCCATGAGAAAGGTTCAAAAGATCGGAAAATGGTTGCTGCATGAATTGAACGATAGGCAGATGGAGCGACGTCAAAACAAATGCGAAATCTTATTCGCCAAACAAAAAAGAACCATTCATGCATGGGATCGTAACTGGCGATGGAAAGTGGATCTATTTCGAGAGTCCTAAACGCAAAAAATCGTGAGTTTATCACGGCCAACCATCAACATCTTCGCCAAGAGCAAATTGCTTCGGACGGAAGACGATGCTGTGCGTTTGGTGGGATCAGCAGAGATCGTCAATTATGAGTTATTGAAATCTGGTGAAACTGTCAATGCCCATTGCTACCACCAACAATCGATAAAATTACAGTGTGCTCTGCGTGAGAAAAGGCCGGAATATCGACAAAGACATGAGAAGTTGATTTTCCTCTACGACGGCGTATCATCGCACGTGTCAATAATGGTCCGAAACTATTTGGACACACTTAACTGCGAGGTGCTTCCACATGCTGCTTATTCATCACACCTGGCCCCTTCGGACTACCACCTGTTCTCGTCGATGGGCGATACGCTCTCTGAGCAGCGTTTCGATTCTTACGAAGAGGTGCGAAATGGCTTGATGAGTGGTTTGTCTCGAAAGATAAGGAATTTTTTTGGTGTAGCATTTACAAATTTCCCGACAGATGGGAAATATCTGTAGCCAGCGAGGGAAATATTTGGAATAATTTTGTTTTTTGCTTTGTATGAAATAAACATATGTTTTTGTGACTGAAAAACAGCGGATTTAAGCTTATACACCTGGTATCCTGTATCCTGCAGAAATTAACAACGGGAGAAAACATCTAATCTCATTGTTACTTGTTGGATACCATTATTTATTATTTATTCGGGTGGCTTTGCAAAAATTGATAAGCATGTAAATTTGTTTGCTCCACTGTAATGCTAATACGCTCATTCTCTAAATACTCTTTCATATAAAATAAGCACATGTTTCGGAATTTTTTTGGTACTATTTGTTCTTGGTCAAGGTTAACAGAAAATTCAAATGGTTCTCTATTTCCTCTGGTGGTCCACGTAGCATTTGTATCCTGGTATTCTTTCTCATTTTCGTTGTCGGTTTGTGTGTCAGACTCGATATCTTCATCGCTAACGTTCTCAGAAGATGATGAAAGTGCTTCAAAACGTCTTCGCTTCATTGTAAGTGGGGCAATGTCATCTTTACTGCGTAATTGCTTATTTTCAGCATAAAATGAATTAAAAATAAAAAAATAGTAATTTACAAATCTTTTCTGAACAACTCTATAATATTTATGCACTTAAAATTTTTACGTTATACTGCACTCACTTGATAAGATCCGCTGGCACTTGGTAATATACTCACTGATAGACACTTTTTAGAGTTGAAACAGTAAGATGAAAATCGGGATCACCGAAAATTCAAAGTTGTTGCACTGTGCTCAGAAATTTTTCATGTCTTGTGTATGCATAATAATTACAAAATTCAAAGGAACCCTTATATATTGGCAAAAATGCGTTAGAGTAGGGGTGTTGATATTTCACTACTTTGTCATTGGTTCGTGTAAAGTTTGTAGAATGCTGGAATTAGTTTAGTAGTAGTATTTCACAGCAACAAGAACAAGGGAGACCTAGAATTCCCCCAGCTGATGGCCACCTGGTCGATGTACGGAACTATAAACTAATTTAGTTACTCGCGGCTTTATAAGGTCGACGGTTCTTCCACCCGTTACTCTTTATGTATATCTATGAATTTTAGCGACTATCAAAATCCTTGAACGGGGAGATCTAAAAACGACTGATTTACTTTCTTTGTTACTGACAAAATATTTTCTATTTGCCTTGACACTAAGGAAACTAGATGGTTTCGGACCAGCAATCATCAATGGGCTCAGCGCCTCGTTAGCGTCACACATTCGTTCCGTGGCCGATAATTCTTAAGGGAATCTTATCATAATTTACTATCAGGTTTTGGTGCTAAGTTCGCGGCTTTTCGAATTTTGCTTTTGCGCATTATCCTCGTACATGTATAAATCGGTTATGCAAACTGATAAGCAGCTTCAGGATGCATAAATCTATCTTAAATTATTTATATATTTTATTTGTTTGCTTTGTTTTGTCTTGGCTTCCATATGTGCCAAACATCTTGAAATTTTCAAATACATTTAAGTTTTTACCAAAATTACAATTTAAATCACCAGTGGTAACTAAGTTTTACACATGACGAGTGTACTCGACATGACAAAAAATACTGTCTTTTCTCTACGAAGCACGTTTTAATAATACGAACAGTACGTGTTTGTACCGGACAGTCACGTACACCGTTTTGTTGCCCTCTTGTTGCTGAGCCGATTGGAAAAACATAAAAATACGCACCTCGTAGTCTTCCAACGGAATGCGGGATCGAGACGTTTTTTTTTTCTTTTTTTTTGTGGGCAAAACCTTCAAAAGGCACTCTACCCACCTCGCCCCGCAGGTGTCGGTAAGGGTGCGCCGCCCTGAGATGTTGGGCGGCCGATGCATCTTGGCCAGGACCCGGACGGGCAAACCGGACAGGGTAGTGTGGGATTCTTACCCACTAAAAACCCCACTGTGTAATCCTTCGCGGGCGTCGCGTTGCCGAAGGATGATGGGGACGACCGAAGCCATAACTTCCGGGGCATGCGGGGTCGAGACGTGGGTGTTCTGCACCAATCGCGGAACGATTGTTTCTAAGGAGTTATCACTCTCTTTCTGTTACATCTAAAACCTCAGATCAAAAATAAATCTTTCGCTATTTACTGAAACCACAAAACAAAGCCAAAAGCCGTCAAGTTAATTTGAAAGAGTTGTATCTTGATGGTTCCTTTAAAATCACCAACAAAAGTGATGTGGTTTTAAGGGGGGGAATATATATAGATGGTGAAAAAATGCATTTATTTTTACATAAAATATTAGTACAACTAACCAAGAATGTGACTCCAAAGTTTTAAAATAAATTTCATAAAATTGAGGAAGTTACAGCCGCCGAATGTGATGCATCCGTCGAGCGGCGTTGGGGCCGTGGAGGGCGCAGCAGGTACAGAGTCGCGTTTGCAACAGAATTTCTTATGTTTTATTTTTATGTTTCATTATTATATCACCTGTTTTATAATGCTGGAAGATAAGACAAAAGCATAGTTTAGAATTCCAAGAAGTAAAAAGCAAGTGTATCGGACATGTCGAGAAGAGAATGAGCACTCAACTGCGAAATATAAAGAAAGCACAGAAGTTAGGTGGAAAGGGTAGATTGCAGGATACTTTGATTCAAAAACTGACCACTTTAGCGTTTTAGCCATTCTTTTAAAAAATGTGGAGAGTGTTGAAGACAAGAACAATATTATGGCCACTTATTACTATTTGTGTTCTACGAATGAAAATCCATAGCATAGATACTGCCCGAAGGACGAAGACAGCTGGTGCAAGTGGCAGAAACGTAGAGCAATTGTAGAAAATTTAGATTTGTTTGAGAACCTTCCACCACTTAATTTAACAGTGCAGAAACATATTTTTCTAATTTATAAAGATTATCCAAGAATGAATTACTCCAAAGATGTTTAGGCGGCTATACGTGGAATGCAAATAAAAGTTTGAATTCCGGTATCTAGCGCTTAGTTCCAAAACACGTCAATTTTGGATTAAAAACAGTTGAAATAGCATCACATGTTTTTGCTGAATTGTTACAATGAAGGATATACTTCCATTTTACAAAGTACGCAGGAGTTACAAATAATAATTGGAAGTCAATGTAAGAAGTACGCTGATATGATGAATAGGCACCGCCTGATTCGACAAAGAGGACGCAGCGCTTTGTCGACCAAAGAGGTTCGTAAAATACACAGAGAGCTGCAAATAAGCAAAATCAGTTGTAGGAGGAAGCTGAAGATCTACTGTATGGTTCTGGAATCGGTGATTAGTCGGTTTGATATAGATATCATACACTTTTCACTTCACAAATCTTTCGTGTTTTTCTAAAAACTACATTTCTGAAATTGGCGTAAACTCTCACTTGAAAACTATTCAACGGGTTTTAATGAAACTTTAACCATAACTACATAACATTATTTCCTTTTATGTGAACCTATTTGTTTTGAAAAATCACCAGAAAAAGTACTTTTCCATAGTAAAAAAGTGAAAAAATGACATTGAAATACGATCTTCTCTGTTGAAAGGTGTATAACTTTTTCAATTTTCAACTTTTTTCGTTTTTTAGGTGCATATAGAAACTACGGGTATTAGTAATATAAATGTTTTTAAACGGTTTGATTTACACAAATACAACGCAGTGGAGAACTCATGCTAATTTTCAATTCGCGCGCGGGTATGCAAGAAAGACGCGGTCATACGTCGGTCATTTTATTTTATCAAGCAGTAAAAAAATATATTTTATTAGTTCAAGATACGTATAACTGAATATGAAATTTCCAAAAAATGTAATACTAGTCCATCTTCTGTAATAAAATTCCTGAAAATCATGTGTTTTTTAGGCTTCTATATGTATTTCCTCCCTTAAAGAGGGAGATTTCTCAAATCTGAAAAAAAGGTTTAAGCTTTGAATATGACCGTCAGTCAGAAAAGAGAGAAATGTATGCAGGGAGGGAGGATTAATAATTAATTTATGGTCAAATCAATAAGTCTTATTATGTAGTGAAACGGAAACTAGGTTCTTAAACACGGAACAAGTAGCTATTCATGAATACATTCCGTTTTTAAAAGCTTATCTACATGTATACATTAGTATCCAAGGAACACGAACGTGGGCACTCCTTAGATACGTTTGTCACACACTATTTCATTTCTATGTTGTATTATATCCGCCATAAATCTGTAATCCTCCTTTTTAATTTATAGCTTGGATAGTTCACCGATCTAAATCATATTGCCTTCCCTTTTTTTTATATCTCTGTGTATTGGTTCTACAAGATTAATAGTTTTTTGGTATGTTATCTTTAATGTATAATGTTACCTCTTATCACCTTTATGTTCTCGTTCTCTTTTCCTTATTACGCATACCATTGCATCCTATTTACCAAAACTTAGCCTGTCTCACATTGTAACTTGATAAGAACTTCATATGAGTGTCGAAACACTGTTTTCCCGTTAAGGCATAGAGCTCTTCGACCGAATGAAAGTTCATTCCTGCAACTTTTAGGCTGCTTTTTAAATGTTTGGTTTATCTCGTTTCATGTGTGGCGTGCATCTTCTGTTTGCATCTCCCATTGTGCAGAAAAAATTGTGAGCCGCTTTAATTTCTGGAAAATTAAAAACTTTTTCTAGAGAACGCTAATGGAGGCTTTTGTAATTTAGGGCGATCCTTCGATGCGGGATATGGAAAATATGGAATACCACTGTGGAGGTGTGTGTCTTATCTTAAGGAGTAACGCCACTTCAGAATTTTCAGAAAATTGATCGTTTTTTTTTTGTTAACATGTTGCCTTAAATCCTTAAAAATAAGAAAAAAAGGTTTCATAGCCCGGAGAAATCTGAAAGAGGTCGTTTTCGAAGATTTTGCCAAGGCACCTCGCTGCGCGCTCCACCGCGTTTTGCTCGGTACAGCGCACTTAAATTTAGACCTTTGCAGTCATTTTTCCTATTGAGAATCATTTATTTTCGGGGTTCTAGAAAGTATATGATGTATCGATCACGTTCAGAAAAGAATGGGTACTCGGCTAAGAATTTTTAAAAAAGAAGTAACAGGTCTTGATGGAAAAGGAAAATTGACGGGCAAGCTCATTGATGAGCTTTCAATGTACTACGGCTTGACCACCCGCAGGAATCAAAATTCAATGGAAAAGATAAACAAATGAAATTTGGACAACGTTGTATCAAAGCTGCCGATAAATAAAAAGCCACAACACGACAAGTGTCCGTCCGGTGAAAGTCCGTGGTATTCGTAGCAAAAGACAAAAGCCGCGAATACTTTATATAATTATCTGCACAAGGAAGCTCTTCCACAAACAGTTCCTAATGCCATTAAGCCCATCTACAAGCAGCGCTGACCTTTTTACACGGTGTTTAGGTGGTTTTACACAGAACAGTAATGAATGCTTCAATGCTACGGTTTGGTCAGTAGCCCCAAAAGCAACATCAAGTGGAAAAACTATCCTGGATTTTGCAGGAAATCTTGCTGCGTGCATCTTTAATAATGGAATAAGCAGTATCATGCAAATTATCGCGGTTTTAGGCATGACCGTAGGGTTGAATTGTTACAACTTCTGCGTTGAAGTGGACGATCGCCGCATCGAGTTATCCAAGCGATCGTTAACTGAAGCTGCAAGAACATATCGGTTGGTCGTGAAATTGGGCAAAAAGGATGCAGAGAAAAATATCAATTTGAAGGTGAATTCCATGGTGCAGGCATTGCAGATTAAAGATATAATAAAATTTTCTGCTATAGAATGTTACTCAAAACTTTCAACGCGTTTTTATCGAAACTACGTTTTTCAAATCGGGTGAAAGGATAACTTCTACAAATCTTCATCGATTCTCTTGAAATTTTGAGGATGACTCGTCAGATACATAACCTATCGAACATTGTGCGCATTTTGCGAGAAGCTGAAAACTTTCTTGTGTATAACTTTTTTTTTTTGATATGTGCACCATTTCTCAGGGAACTGATATTTTCAAATTTTCTTACGTAGTTCTGTAGCTTTTAGCATATTGTAGGATTTGATGGTGAAGGAGGGGGTAGAGGGCAAAATTCGTTGACTCTCAATAAATTAATAAAAAGCATGTATTGATCAAATATACAATGTATTCGGTTCGTGCGCGTCGGTTCATTGGTTCGTGGTTACGTCCGTTCGTCGTCGTAGACTTTTGTCAACTGTTGCTTCGTTACGGATATATGTGCATTCGGCTCGCGTACAGTAGTTCTGTTTGTCCTATCGACCTCTGAGGCTCTGTCCCGCTCACATACACACACTCGCTCGCCCTGAGTTATTCGTCCGTCCTACAATATATTACCTAAAAATTATTGATTTTTTGTTCTAAGTTGAAATCTGCGGAAGCAATCCTTTCGCCCGTTTAACTGTTTGAGTTCTAAGCAGCGCGATCGCGCTGTTCAGATTATATGTCGAGAAAACCCAGCACATTTCGAGCTTTGTGAACAACTGTCGGTGCGTTACAGATTGTCGAAGTCGAGCGCTCAGATTTACTCATGCAAGTACATCGTACAGCTCCTTTTAACGTAAATAGTACATTTTACAATAGGTAATTCTTCAAGGGTAATGCAAATTCAAGTCTTGCACGTGAAAGTCTAAGTTTCTATCTACACCATCTTCTTTTTTTTCTGTGTTTTGCAACACCAATTATTCAGGTCCCATATGGAGTAGGTTATACTATTTTCAGATTTTCATATATTATTGTAAGATTGGGACGATTGGGATACGGGATGATTTGATTGGAGGGCCTTTTTTTACAGGGGGGAAATCTTCATGGACTCTCCGCCTCCCTGGGAGGGAGAGCCGGGGAAGTGCCAGACTTTTTCCGGCTAAAACACCCACGGCGACTATCCTAAGCACAGGGGGAGGGGGGGCACCGGAAATTACAAACAACACCTCACGGTGCCTGCCCGCGCTGCGTCCTTAACCCCCCCTTTCCTGGGGGGTTATTAGACCCCCAGCTTGCTTAACTAACTTGACGGCGCCGCGCGACCGCTACGCAGGCGCCGTCCACCCCGGAGAGTTGCGTGCAATGGCGGCCGAGCCCCCACTCGGACCGCCTGCAGCCTGCCGTGACGCGGCTGGTGCAATGGGCGCCATAGCGCGCCCTCAGTCGCACCATTATACAAAAAAAAATTAATCAGGCGAGGGTGGTAGGACGCACCTACGCCCCCGCGAACCCGACCCCTCCCACGGCGCCGCTCTCTCGCGGACCCTCTCCGCGGCCTCCTTCTGCAGCATGACCTCCTCGCAGAAGGAGGCCACGGCGCGCCAGAACCTCTCGCTGCTCAGCATCGCTCGCACGACTGTCGGCAGGAAGAGGTCCATACCTACTTCGCTTTGCAAGATATGGCGCAGACTCTCCCACGCTGCATCAGGGCAGTGGTGGCACTGCGTTGTCCGTTCCTTCTTGATCTGACACAGGTACTCACCAAAGCATCCGCGTCCGGTGAGCACCTGTGTCATCCGGTAGGTCAGCCGCCCCCAGGTCCTGCTGAGCCACTTCTCGAAGCTGGGCAGGACAGCCGCAACAGCGCGCTGCGGGGCTTGACGCCACGCGGCTCCTAAATCGATCGTCGGTTCTGACAGAGCATTTCCATTTCGGCGGAGGGTGTGGAGTTTCCGCGTCTCCTCCGCTAACGACTCCATAGGGAGCTGCCCCGCCAGAACCATTGCGGCCGCGTAGGAGGCCGTGCAGTGTGCCCGCGCGATCCTAATTGCCAGCCGTCTCTCAATCCGGCGGAGCTGATCTCGGCTGTCTCCCGAAGTTCGGGAGGAGGCGACCCAACATGTGTCACGGATTATCCGCGACTGTCGAAGTTAAGTCGCGATTTCGCGTCTTCCTGATTTATTTACCGAGATTTTAAGACAAAGATAATTACGGTTTCGGGTCAAGCGTGTCTACGCGACACTCCCCTGGGATGAGGCGGATTGACTAATGATTTCGGGCGAATTTCGGAGGTTGAAGAAGGATATCAACGAAACCCTTTTTCGCAATAAAGACTTTTATTAATTTCTCAAATTCAAAGTGCAAGGCTTAAATTCGAGTTCCTGTCCACCGCGAAGTTTACATTAAAATTGTTTACTCATCAAACCGATCGGTCGACCCGGGTTCGAATCCCGTCCATCACCTCTGGTTTTTCTATGTGATATGTATACCGTAGCTCTGGTGGTTCGGAATCCACCTTAAACAGTAGGTCCTAGGCCATATGACCTTAGCAGTCGGTGCCGAAAAATGAATTAAAAAAAAAAAAAAAAACCGATCGGTCGCTTGGGGTCCGCCGATACGCAAGTGAATGCGCCTCAGGCTTTCCGAAAACGATCTGAGTCAGGACGCGTAAGGGACTTGTCGGGACTTCCTATGCGCAAACAAATGCATTTCGGATCGTCCGGCTAACCCTTGTTGCAGAAAAACAGTTACTTAGAAATTTAGATTCTCCAGAGCTTTCGATACGCAAGTGAATGCGCCTCAGATCGCCCGGGATTGTCTTAAAATTCCAAGTCCTTTCGATATTCAAAAGGTTTCGATACACAAGTGAATGCGCCTCAGTAAACTCAAGGATATCTTAGGATTGTGTGTCTGGATGGAGAAAAACTTGGTTAAGAATATTTACAGAAATGATCGAATCTTACTGGTTAAAACTTAAGCGCAGAAAGGACGAGACTGTCGCGAACGTTACTGTCTCGTCTAACTGTAATGAAAACTCGAACAGTAGTGATGGCCGTGCCCAAAAAAAGGGGTATAATTTAGACTATATATATAGACCCATAATATTGCATATATATATATATATATG
>JBCFXI010000255.1:161095-217557 GCA_038496175.1 Ampulex compressa | reverse complement strand
TCGCGATTTTCTCCTCTCGTCTCTTTTCTCACCCCTTTTTCATAGTTTTGTCACTGCTTACGCGTTGGAAAGCTGTACGAACGACGGAATGGATCGTATGCTTGGCGTATTCTCGTAAGACGGAATGAGTGGGTTTAGTTAAGTTTAGTTCGGTTAAGGGATGAGTGCGTGCGTGGAATGGAGGGATGGGTGGGGGGTCTCTGGTCGCGGCAACCTCCACGTGGTGAGACCCGGGCAATCGGTATTCCTCGCGATCGGAGTATATTCCCGAGATCGCGAGGGATAGCGAGCCGATAGCCGCGAAACTTTGTAAAATTTACTTTCGCATATTTGTCAAGTACGAACATTGTATACGGAAATAAAGATTATCGATCAATAAATTCAAAGTTCTTCGAAAGACACGATTGTATCTTCTTAATCCTGGGTAACCGAGTAAAATGCGATTTCTCCTTTCCCTACGTTAAATGACCTTAGAAATAAGTGGCCCTACTTTAAAGGTCCCTCCTGATATTTAAACGCGAGTAATTTATACGAAATAAATCTCTTTGGTAGACGTATCGCAAGTTCCCCAAAAGAAAACAAAAATATCCACGGTCAACACATCCTCTAATAGCAACGGTCGAACTTTACCGAGAAATAAATTCAAAGTTCCTCCGAATATACGACTCTTTCCTCAATTCTCTATACCCAAATATTATCCGATGGTGTAAAACATTTGGGTCACAATGTTACGATAGGTGTAAACAAAGTTTCCAATACAACGTTATACATGTTGCATAAAAACTTCGCACGAACAAAAACTATTTTGCGTTCGAACGATTGGCGAAGCGATTAATGCTACGAAGACACGCGAAACAACTCGTATGCAAAACGTTCTCCTCGAGGCACATTTTTTCAATGTTTACGGCTAACACCCTCCTTTTCCATCTCCTTATACAGCCAATAACGTATAGTAAATTCCGTAATATCACATTCGCCTGCTCCTATGAACGATGCGACGAAATATATCGATACGCATTACCCCGACCATGATTATAAATTTAAAATTATAACTCAGATCTTCAATTACAAATCAGAATTTAAATTTATAAATCAGGTCCAGCCTGTCCCTGCCGTTCGCTACTTCCACAGTCGTATTCCCTTCTCTCCTTGCCTCCCTTCAGGGGTCAGGGAACAAATTAATGATTCCGAGTGTACGGAACGTCGAGTATCGAAGCTGCAAACTCGCAGAACAACCGCGAAAATGCAGGTAGCCCGTACGAGGGTTAAGACGCGACGATGTAGTTCGAGAAACGTATATACGTTAGGCCGATCGTTTCGAGGAGCAAAAGCGCGCACAGAGGCATCCGCGAAGGGGGCTGAAGGTGTTCTTATCGCGAGTTCGCGGATGCATCGGGACGGCGAAAGTTCGTGCAAGTGCCGGGAGTTGCCAGTGGGGCCGGAGGAAACCCCTTTTAGGTTAATGCAGAATGGTATAGTGCACTCGAGAGCAGGAGTGTCCCACCGGCACTTAAATTACACCGATGCCGCCGTAAAAGCCGCGCAGGGTGAGCGCAGCCGGAAGTAACGTCGCTGGGAACAATAACGGGGCGAATCTTTTTATTTTGAACGCGCAATTTCCCGAAGCGGCGCTACAATGACCTCGATGCGGACGGACAACTTGGCTTGACCCAGCCTTACTTTATAATTGTCCTCCTTCCACGGTTCCTTCCGCATTATCCGATAATCAGGACCGACGCTTTGGGATTTTAAGGGTCGATCGGCTACCGCGAATGTCACAAAATTGGCCAAGACTTTATCGCCTTGGATTAACGCGAATTAAATTATACGGTTGCCAGCGTAAAACCGTCTACGATGTTACATTGCTCGGAACAATAACGGGGCGAATCTTTTTATTTTGAACGCGCAATTTTCCGGAGCTACGTATGCGCAACGCTACTGCGACCTCGATGCAAAGGAAGGCGTCTGCTCGATTTGGTTTTATTTTCGAAAGGCAGTTTTTCTGCCGTATGACTTTGTTGTTTAATAATTACCACAGTGGGCCGAATGCACGTTTTATCATTGTATTTGAATATATTCGACTATGGAGGATATAAAACGGTCTACTCTTGTGAGCAATGATTATTTCAGGGTATTAATATAAAGTTGTATAGCATGGTAAAAATTATATGGATACCCGAAAATTAGACATCGATATTGTAGGCTCTTATGAATAAAACGCGTATAAGTGCGTTTTTTAAATGACCCTACGAGTGTCCGAAATGCGAGTGTTGATTAAACGCAGATCGTGCGCTCGTTGGCAAAAAGCGTTGAATGACAATGCGCTGAAGTGGTTTTCAGATACATCGAGTTACTCGCCAGCGTGCAGCTGCTCGCGGAAAAGTGGACGGTGTTATTCGTCAACCGAAGTGGTTTCAAGCTGAAAACCCTTTGATTCTAGCGGAGTATAGTCGTTCGAGGGTCACGAATGTATGTACGGCTAATGATCGATAAATCTCTATGAAGAATGAAAGAATCAAAAAATTCTTAATCGGCGAGTAACGTATATGTTTCTTTGTCTTTTACCGCGACGTTTGAAATCAGGCCTGGCCAACCTAAATTACATCAGGAGTCGTTTTGACGATCCAAACATTTCCAGGAATCGCACATAAATAAGAATAACGGCATCTTTTTTCCACTGTTTACCGATTCTTATTGTAAGCGATTAATTTGAATGGAAAGGTATACCGAGAGTGTTCCATCGGTATAAATGTGAAAAAAGAAACTAGGCATGGAACTAGCAAAAAAATGTGTTTACACGGTAAAAGTATAAACTAAGACTTTAGAATAGAAATAGAAATACCCGATACTTCGGAACAAAAATATGCCCCATTTTAGACGACAACGTTACGTTGCTCGATATCTTCTCCACCGCTCATCCCTCATATCGCTTTTCCTCACCCCAGCCTCGTTTAAGCGCGAAAAATTAATAACGGTGGATAAGAAACAACGGAAGATTTGTCACCCTCGCGACAAAGGATCGGCAGAAAGGGAGCATCCATTAGCTCGAGCATTGCTCGTTAGTTTATTATTAATGAAACAAGTTTTTGATCGCGGGTAAGACAAGAACGAGCGACAAAACGCTCTTCGAAGCGAATCAAATGCATAGAATAATGCGTAGAGATTAGTTCAATAGTTTAAACCGAATAAACCAGTACCGATTAATATGGAAACCGTACGAAATTAAAACACTTTTTCATTTTTCTAAAAGTTTGTCAAAGTTCGGGCAAGAAGGGTATAAATTTATAAATTTTAATTAATAAACCCTAAGAAGCAAAATCTTGTTTAAGAAAATCGAGTCTAATATTCAAAGTGGATCAAGTATCGAGCTTAGTCATGCACCGTCCGCGGCGCTCCTGCATCGCACAATTTATGAAACACCTTTTAACTTTCCGAAATCGGTTCCTACCCTCCTATTTGCTCGACACTGTACGCGTACGTTTAATCGTAAAAAAAGTCCTATAAATCGTACGTTCCACCAATTCGATTCATGACCATCCACCTTTCCGCCTTTCCGATTCTCATAATTTTCGTTTTTATGATCTTCATTTGCATGTAAATTCGCGAGGGCGGCAGTGACGTCGTCCTTCGTGAAAATGCAGCCGCCTCTTTGGCTTACGACTATTCGATTTACGAGTATCCGGACTTACGAAGGATTTATTAATAAGCGAGCGCTCTCCGGACACGAGGGGCTTCGTTCGCGCTTACGACGCCTTAAGACCCGACGCTCATCCGGCGATAAGGGCGAAACGAAATTTGCCATTTCCCAGACTCAGCAGCCGACGCGGAGCGCAGGAAAGGGGCGAACGTGCGAGGACCTTATGTCCCACTGTAACTCCTATCAAAGTTAATTGGCCAGAGAAGTATCGCGAAGTCTTAGATGGTGGAAAATTGCGGAAGCGGGAGCTATGCTGGCTTAGCGGATGTAAACGCAAATTTAAGTCTCGTTTAACACGAGAACTAAGGGCCGCGTTTGGGAAATATTTAAGACCTTCGCCGTTAACTACTGGATATTTTGTAGCAAGGTTGTGTATCTTATTTACGTGGTTTTCTTCGAAACATCGCGAATACGCTTGAAAATTATTATCCAAGTAATATTGAATGTAAAGAAACGATCATAATTTAATCCGTTTTTTCGTGCAACCCAGTGTCCTTAAGGGGAACGGAAAAATAATTCAATGTGAGCGATGAACGATTAAATATGCGACAAAAGACTGTTTGCCGTCAGGATAATTTACAAACGCGAAAAGGAACGAAATCCCATTTGGGATCTAGCGCTCCGGCACAACTTCAAAGTCACCGTGGCTTGTAACGGGTTAATTGGTTTAAGAAAACAAGGTTTGTCGAGCGCAAGCCGAGATTAAGTTTCGAATTAGCAGTATGCGGGAGGCAATACGAATTTATTGACTCATTATTAGCAACGTCTGCTCCTGCAAGTGTGCGAACGACGTTCGACCGAGACAGTACGAGAGCGGTACTCGCAAACTTGCTCTACCCGGCTATAGTATAGCCGCTGTGCAAAGCAAAGTTTGATCCCACTTCGAGAAACTACCTTACAAACGTTCTATTCTCGGCCAACAAATTCGTGCTGATTTTCACGGAGCGTACCTTTAACGCGTTACAGCTTTCCCTCTGTTCCCGCTTTTTCGGCTATTCAGCTATTCCTCGATTTTCATAAGGCGCAAAGTAAACGTTGCATAAAAGGAAGGATCGGAGTCAAGAACTTTGCGCGCTTCTCCATCGTCCAATGGAGCGTTGATCTACGCGCGAAAGAAATTTTAAGGATGCAGAAGCATAACGCGTATCGTGCTTTACGAATATTAGAGTATTTTTCGCGACTTCTACGAAGCGTCGCGAAGAATTTTTGCGATCGTCTGTCCTCGCGCGAGGATCTCCGGGCGTATCGTCTTTCCTCAAATCTCAGCACGCACTTTCTTCCCCGAATTGCTTCAACATACTCGCTATCTCCGCTTCGTCGCATCAACGTGCAGCTCCGTGGAAGTAAGACCGCGTTTTATTATCTTGTTTTTCCCATGCTCGGCTCGCGCGAGGCTGACCTCCGCGATTTCTCCTTTCCGGGCCTCCGTTTAACGCCGGATGTCCTTTAAATATTACGAATATCGTACAAAAGTGCCGCGCGTTGCCCGAATCTTCCTCCAATTTCCATCCGAATTTCCGAAAATCGCATACGCGGAAAATTGCGCTTCACCTCGCTCCGACAAACGGCCATCGTTTACGCGGCTTACCTCGAAACACGTATGGTTTACCTTCCGATAAATGGATCGTTCCAAACGAAGGAAACATTTTTACCGGTATCCAACGCTCTTCTTTTGCTCGCGTCTACCGTTATCTCTTTCTTTTATAATGTACGATTACGGGGAAAACGAGATTACAGCGTGGCCAGATGGGAAAATCCAAAAGGGGATCCGGATTATCGGGGATTAAACATCCGTGGATTTTTCCCAGCTGCTCGTCCGTTCGCTGCCGAGAACGCGATTTCGCCGTTCGTATTTCAATATCCGAAAGCGTTCTAATTCACTGTTCGCCTCGCGGATTATACGCCGAAGTACGATAAGTACGGTTATACGCGGTATAGCTAACGGCGGATTTATCCGGCTTAATTCGAGCGAAATACTCCGAGGTAGGTACGCCGCAAGTCGGCCGTGTCTTCTCGATGATGCTAAAGTACCTATTATTTAATGGCCGTAATAATCCCGGGCTTTGGTCCAAGCCTTTCTTTCGCGCCGCTCGCCGAATTCGCGCGCCTCCTCCACCAGCCGGCTCGTTACTTACCAAGTCGCGCGATTTATCCCATTAAGTCAATGGGCGGAACGGAATCTTCGCCTTGCGCGGGTAATTAAGGAAAAATCGATTCTTCCTCCAGAAAGTATCCTTGACTTTCGTTGCGAAATAATTGCGGGAAAAATAAGACGTTTGGTTAATCGATCGAGCAAAGGTTTTGCGAGGAGGAAATAAAACCAGGGATGGAAAAGTTTCGCGATTTTTACACATTGGCGCGGCGCGAGGTTGAAAAACGAGTTCGAACCTCCGACGATTACGGAAAAACGGTTGGTTCGCTCGAGGAGTTTTCGCCTCGCGATGACTTTCGCGAAAATCGCGACGAGCATCGTGGCCACGTACGAGCTCTGGCTCGTTATTCCCAAAGTCGCGCGATTTCTCGGCCGATAGAAGTTACGTGGCGAGAGGCTGGAGGAGGAGGGGGTGGAGGAGGTGGAGGAGGATGGGCCAAAACGAAAAGTCCCCTCGGCGCGGAAAAGTAGGCGAGATCCGTGGCGCGGGTTAGAAACCGGTCGTAAATCTTGCGGAGAGTTTCGCCGGGTACGCATGGCGCGACATAATTACCGCCCCTATTCTCCACCCCGCGAGATATATCGCGGCCCCTTTGCCGGCAGGTAATAACGTTTGTTTGTACTTCGGCCCTCGTTTCTTATTTACGGCTGCCGCGATTATTCATAATAAATATCTTGGCTAGAACGAGATAACAAATGGCTCTCCCGCGCCTTCTCCGGCGAGAAGGACGGCGCGATGCCGAGGGCGGAAGGAGGGAAGGAGGGAGGTAGAGCGACGAGGGAGGGAAGTTCGAGGGGTGGAGAAAACGGATAAGCGTGGCACCACGCTCGAGGATATCAAGAAAAGGGATGTCCGCGAGGTAAAATCATGGAGGTCTATTAAAATGATTTAGCTTGGTTAGCGTTGACGAAGTTGCCTGAGAAATCTTGGGTTACGATCGCGTGGAACGAGCCGCTCGATGAATGGAATTCGAATTCGGATTATAAGCGTGGAAGCTTAGACTTTTGATCGCGAATCACTCGACTTTGGTAGTTGAAAAAACCAATAGGCAAAATTGCTATGTAACGAGGAAACGTCGCGAAGGTTGCGGATGAGTGGACGTGACAAAAGATCTCGAACCGTCAATCCCGAGCCTTCGAACGTAAAATCAATACGTGTAAATAATCGTAATGGTCGATACCAAAAATTAAAGAAACCAATCGGAGAATCAGTTTGACGCGAGTAATATATATATGAGAGAAAGACAGAGATAAATATAGAGAAAGTCGTAAACGTCAAGTTGGTGGACGTTGGTTTAAATAATCCTAGTAATCGGTACCAGCTGTCATAAACGGCGATTAAAAAGCGCCGATAAATCGAGCGAGAGGCAGAAAGCGAGCGAAAGAACGCCGGAAAGTCGCGGAGCGAGTGGAAGAGTCGAAACTGTTAAAGAAGCATAGGCGAGCGGAGATCGCCGGAGGCGTCGCGCGGGTAGGCAGGCCGTTTTTGCTTGATTTATATGGAGGCGCCCAGGCGTGTAAAGCCGCGAGAACCGAGATATTCTAGTTAAGAGCCGTGCCGCGATCTGGGAGAAAATTGGTCCAAGTTTCGAAGTTCGGCACGGCGACACGCGCTCGTCGGACCGGCGATAAATCACGCTGGCCGGCTCGAAATTCTCGCTCCCGCCGCGTTATGGCGCCCTGCTGCGATATCCTCCTTCGCCACGACGCACGGAAGAAGATACGAGGAAACTCCCGGCCAGAATTGAGAAAAAATCCGTGAGATCGAACGAAATATAATAAAAGAGTTATACCTGCATTTATTTTCACTTTCGTCGATAAAGCTCGCGACACTCGAGAGGTGCGCGATTCGTTTAAAGTTGCACAGTGCGGCTGTGCACGTTTCAATTATGAATTGCGATCAACGCGAATGCGATACGCGTGTCGGATGAAAAATCGAATAAAAATAAGTTCGAACGTGGGATATTTCTCGCGAAAGTGCGAGCCTCTATCCACTGCGTTACCTCGTACCTCTGATCCGTTCCCATCGTCCTTTCGGTTGCCTCCCTTCGCCCCTTGGCGATACTCGTTCCTCCTTTTGCATACCTCCGTCCATCCTTTCGTCGTCACCTTCTTTTCTCTCCCTTTTCACGGCCCTTTCTATCGGCCGGCGATAACGCCGATTATCGGCCGATCGATCGCATACCGGGAGCCCATTGCGAAGTGCGAAGCGCGTCTTATCCGTCCGCGTGCCAAGCCATTCACCGCCCTCCATCCGTTTTTCCCTTCACGCACGTCGTTTGTTCCCCCTGGACGCTGCGCGATGCATTACGCATCCGACCATAGCTGCGGAGCGAATATTACTGGCCACCACGGAACGATTTATTAACCGAGATACGTACCTGGTACATTAGGGCAGTGATCTTCACATTTTTTGCCAGCGCGCCGCGATTTGTAATCGTAAAACGAGCGTGTACCGCGGAACGTTTTTTAAATAAATACGCAACAAGTCAAGCTTGTGCGTTTGACGCTCTGGTGATTTAATCGGGAAATTATTAGTCAAATGAATTATTATTAAAATTGATCGTGGGCAAGCCAAAGATCTTTTCGCGCACCTCGCTTCGAAGACCACTGCATCGGGGTACCTTTCCCGGAATTTATATATTTTCCGTTTTACTTAATGGCGAGACATTATTTTAACGTTTCTACAGAGTTTGAGTATGAAAAAAGTGCTTTAATCGTAACGCGTAACTCAAACCGTTGGATGCAAAAATCTAATTAGATAAGTTGGCGAATTAGCTTGTAGAATTTACTTTCGTTGCAAATGTAATCATTTAAATGTAGTATGCGAAACAACCTCTTTGCTCGTATTTTGTCTTGGATATGGTACTGTATAAAATTGTATTACAGTAATATATCCGATGAACGATCGCGCTTAATCATGGCTCAGAGAAACACGTTCGTTTGTTTATTCAAATTTTAATTAAAACACACCTTTAAGCAAGTCGTTACGCATGGCACTGGATATAGTGAATTTTCCTGGACGGCTGGCGTAGGCTAAAAAAAATTAAGATTCGTGTACAACGGTCCTTTGACGCGTTATAATTCCACATTTTAATTAATATACACATCGTTACTTTCCCTGGGCACGCGTACTTCTCGCTGGGTGAATTAAACCTGCCCGGAGTTTGCCACGCAAGTGCGAGAATAAAGCGCGGGCAGGGCACTCGGAGCCCTTGCTTCGAAATCACGTCTGCCAGACGTTCCAGCGTTTACGAGCCAGAGTCGTCGAGTAGGTCTCCGGCGCGCAAGCGGTCGATCGTCACCCGGTAGATCGGACGATCTACGTGGGCGTATAAATCTCCTCCGTCACATCGTAACGCCCCCGATCATTTTCCCCACCTTTTATAAAATAACTCGAAATATGAGGATTTATTGTGTTGGCGGGGGAATATTTATGCGCCGGTTGGTGTCATAAATAAGCTTCGTTTTTTTCAAATAAAATCTATTCGCTAATAAAATGTACCGCTACGGACTTTAATCCACGATGATATACATTCTGCGTCGTTATTAATAAGGATTTTTCATGCGAATCGTCAATTCGCCTTATACAAAGCTTTGACTATTTTATATCGCAGGATTTTTGGATAAACTCGTGGATCGTTATCTTGAAAGCGTTTTAACGGAGAACAACTTTCATGCGCGTGTAATTAAACGGGAAGAATTGTGAGTTATACGTTGCCTATCGTAGATTTTCTTTTCGATCATTTTTTAAACCGCGAAGTAAACCCGAGTATTACAAAAATTAGTTTGGATTTTCATATTCTCAGTTAAGATACTATACGAATGACGTGTAATTACGTAGAAACGGTAGCTATCTTAAAATCTCCGACTATACCCAATAATCTGTAACGTGAAAAAAATAAATGATCCAGAACGCGCGTACGATAAGCAACGAAACGAGACTAATGACGCCTCAATCACGGCTGGATTTCTCCATCTCGCAAAGCCACGAGTCCATCCCGCATATCGCGCAACCGCGTGAACCAAGCGTTATCGTACGTCAGGCTTTCGACGCGACTTCGACAATAAATTCCGGTCGAAAGAATCGCGAGGGCCAAAAGGCAGTGTAATAAAGACGATATACGGAGAAGGATTGAAAGAGAGCGGTCGGTGTCGCGAGGCGCGAAATAGGCGTTGATACGCTCGTCGATAACCACCGTGTAGTCGCGCTCGTCATTCGGTGGGTAATTATCATCGAACGAGACGGCGGACGCGGGGGTCGTCGGGCGTAAATTAGCTCCGAACTAGTTTAGTCCAATGTGTTAACTGCACCTATTCCGGCCCTGATTTGTGGCGCGGCAATTGTACGGTTTATCCGTGGCTATGGAGCCGCCGGCAATTACCCTGCGAGCCGCTCGATTCTACCTACTTCCACCTCTGGAAACCCTCTGTGTATCGTATTGCGGCTATCTCGGAGAAGGAGGCTAATATAATGGGCTCCTGTGTTCGATCGGAGTTATCTTCAAATTCTTCATCAACGCTACAATTACCGGCCACTTTTTGGACGTATTTAGGAATAGCGCGTATAACGGCTCACGTATTCCCCTACGTTTCCACTTGCTCGTATTATGCGATGCGGGTAGAGTGTTACGAGTAGAATAACGAAGAATCCTTAGTGCGATAAAAAAAACTCCAGCAAAGCCTACTGCGCAAAGAATTCAACCTAAGGCTATTTATTATGTTCTCTGAAAAAGGGCGAATATCCCGTATTAAAAGTTCCCCGAATTGAAAGAGCCACGAATCGTAATATCCGCGAATTAGAGCTTCGCGCATTCCAATATCGCTTTGCGCTCTTCCCGGCGCACTTTTTCGCGCACCTTAACCCTCCATTAAGCCGGGCAAGGCGGTATAACGACTGGGCTCTCGACGTCGGGAATAAGGCGGGCAGGAGAGCCAGGAAAGTTACCGTGCCGCGAATATCGTTCTGCCCCTTTCCACCCCGATTCCCGCAATCTTTATCGGGATAACGAGTAAAGCCAAGTACTGCGCTCACGAGGAAAAGTGTGTTGCGCTGAGAAATAAAAGGTCGTAACGTTTAGTGCGGCGCGACCGAGGAAGCACCTGGCTATCTCCGACTTTTTCAACGTCACGAGTTTATTTCGCGAATGTTTCCGCGAATGTTCCTTACGCGGTTTTTGGCACCACCGTTGACGCGTAAACCGAGGCTTTGTTTTTTCATTGAATTTTGAGGCGCTAGAAGGAGAATCCTTTTTTCCAATCCATCGCCAAGTGCGGTTTTATTCGGACGTCATTTAATTAAATACGATGCTCACTGTGAAATATTAACGAACATACGTGTTTTCTTTAACTAACATATATTACGTATAAATGAAAAACTTTCAAAGAAACAAGGAATAATGCCCTATATCCACGTGCAAGAAGGAGATAAAGACATAAGTTGGTGAACAAGTGCCTTTCTCTAAGTCACGATTGATATCGGATTATTACTCTTTGCACGGTGCAGTGTTCGGCACAAAATACGAGCGAAGAGATAATTTCCCTCGATCCATAGGCTGCCGTTGCTCCACGAAGGGCTCACTTGCTCGAAGCGTTAAATGTCGGACGCAAACAGGAGAATCCCTTTTCCAAATCGAGCTGCGAGTGTACCTTTGCAAATCGGGCACTTGCGAGGGCGCGCACGGGAGGAGGAGCGTGAAAACGTGCGTACTTCCAGTACTTGAATTTTCCCGAGGAAAAAGAGGCCGGGAAGAATCGGGGCGCAGAAGTGGAGCGGAACGTTTTCCAAGTCGCGGTTCGAGCGGAGCCACGCGACAAAGGCGATCGTGTCGGAAAATAGGAAGAGCAACATCGTTTAAACTTACTCGTTTAAACGAGTCGACCTCTACATGGAAGTACATATATCTCCAATACTCCGATTTACGATAAAACGGTACAACAGATCTGAGCGATCGATGAGTCTCGTCAGTTTGCAGAGTGTAAGAATGAAGCAGCGTGACACGTGGAAGCGGAGAAGCGAGAGGTCGCGTTAGGCGGACCGAATTTCCTGTCCAGGGGCAGAAGTAAAAGGCCATTTCGTTCCGATCGCGACCGCGTGGCAATCTTGAAATCCCATAATTCGTCTCGCCCAATCAGTATAACGGCGGAGGCGACCGCGATGCCGCAAAACCAACTTCCCGGCTGCGGCAAGAAGCTGACATTAAACGGAGTTTTATTTCCGTGGCCGTAATTAAAACGGAGGACGGGTTCGTTTCGCGAAATGGTCATAATCCCGTTCGGTGGGTATAAAACACTGTACAGAGTGTTTCCGCGATGATGTCTCGGGGATAATAATGAAATAGAAATATCAAAATTGCCCGGAAAGATCGGCGCAAAATTTCGCATCGATAGTAGAAGGATAACGACGATGACGTGAGATAGCGTATCTCGATTTGGAAATGCCTCGTAAAACTATAGCCTCAAAGTCCTCGTTATTAGATAGCAGTAGAAGGGTAGATGGCTCCTACAATATTCAGTAGTACTTCACAAAGGGATGGCGTAACTAATCCCCATTAAATAAACAGAACAGGGCATGACATTAATTTTGAAGCGGTTTGTCCTTAGAGACGAGCGTTCCTAATGCAGAATGTCTATTTACATGCTGAGCCTCTTATCCCCGTTAAGATACAACGAGAATATATAGTAGACGCTCTAGGCATTCGACCTAGCAACGGTTTTAATTCGATATGCCATTGCAATAGGCATTGTTAAAAGCATAAAGGAAGAAAGAATCGCGAATAAATTTTGAGCGAGGTGTTTCCGAACAAAGATATCTTACCCGATGCCGTTCTACCTTTATCCTCGATCATTCCGGAAGGTTCGAAACATCATTATGGAAACACCCTGTATACCCCTGTAGCACGTCGACCAGAAACTCGTCGGCCTTTTTTCCCGTAATTGCCCCGCATCTTTGTCGGGTTATTTTCGAATCGTATTTCGTATCGCCTCGTTAACGCGTCTGGAAGTTCGATTTTAATCGTCGGATCATTGAAATGAATCGGTCGAAACGCCAAACCGTTGCATACCCTCGTTACAGCGGGAGAAAGAAACTCTTGGTGCGGCGATCTCCGTATTATTTATTTATTTACAGTGGAAAGCTTTCGTTTTTTGTATACCGATAGATCTGGCCTGAGTCACCTGTCTTTTCACGGGAACAAAACTTGTAAATTTGTTTTTAACGATAAGTATAAAACATGGAATGTCATATAATTTCTACGCTTTAATATAATAATCGAATAGAATATTCTTCGCGATCAGAATATTTACCTTGCAACGGAAAGTCTGCGAACTAAGAGACAAACACGGCCGTCGGTATTCGTAAAAGTCTATTACCAGCGGTAAAAGGGACTGAAATCAATTCTCGTCCCTATATTATTAGAAGCTAAGCATTTTCCGGCATTCCTAACAGGATTCCTAGTTTTGAACTTGGGAAGAGCTTCCATCGAACCATTATTTTCCATCGCGATACGATTCGTGACCCAAATAAGAATCTCGAGTTATCCTTCCGAAACCGCGAATCCGTATACAATTTGAAAACCAATTACTCACTTTCTTCATCGATACGACCTATACATAGTCCGCGCAGTTTCACGTAAGGGAATCCATTTTCTCCATCGCGAAAGCCATTTTCGGAGATTTTATTCTCGGCGAAGTAAAGTGCTTAAATGCATTGACCTGTTTCTACAATAAGCCAAGCCCTGGGAATCGATTAACCCTGCATAACCCAAGACGACTTTTGGTTAAAATTCGCTTTACACGCTTTGCGCCAAATCGGTTTCTTTTTATGTTTGTAAATCGTCGTTAATCGAAGCCTAATCCTAGGACTACCATATTATCTTTTCTTATATTCGCTTTTCGATGTTTTTTTTTCCTATAATATATTATATATTTATACACGTTAAAGTGTAGCCATAGTGTAAAACTCTCAGGCTAATGAGACGATGTAGTTCGATAAAATATAATACTCGTGTACCTCGTTATGAGTGACAAGACCATTATTTGCAATAACACGTACAACTGAGCGCAGCAGCGAATACCTCGTAATTCATGAAAAATACGAAAATCGACGAATTTAGAAATCGATAAGACACAAAAAAAACAATCTTCCATAATTAATATTTTGTAACGATCGTATTTTCTTGATCTCCACCATTATCTCTACATGGATGCGTGAATTATCCATCCGTTGTATGACATCCTTTTCTTTTCAAGAAAAGATTACGAACCATAAATTTAAAGTCACATTAACAAATAATTGTTCGTATTAATCAAACGATTAAGAACAAAATGGATCGAGTTATTATTAAGAAAAAGCGGACCATATTTCACGGTGAAAAGTTAAAGGACCAATTTACAAACTTCTAGCGGTCAACGTATTAATCGCCTTTCTTCGGCCCTTATCGTTCCACACTCGCAAAACCGTTGCATTCCTTCGCTCATCCACAAACTCGCAGAAAGTCACGGGGGCGCCTTACAGCGCGTAATGTTGTTTCGGAGTTGAGCATACCGGCTCTGAGTTGTAATTGGGTTAAAACAACAGCGGTCCCGCGCAACGACAACCTCCGCCACGGCGTTTTAACGGCGCTTTTTATGGGGCCACCTGGAAGCGAATCGGGACAGCGAAATATTAAATTACCCAGAGGGAGAGGGCAGGCAGGCAGGCAGGCAGGGAGGAAGGAGAGGGGGGAGGAAAGAAGAAATTTATTTCCCGGCCCGAAAAGCGCGCCGTGTCCGGAGTTGACGCGATAAATCCTTCGGCCCAAATTCGACGCGGATCGGAGAGTAATTCGTATCGCGGATGGGAGAAGGAGGAGGAGGAGGGTGAGGTAACGATCAAATTATCGGTACTACCGGCAAGGAATCTGCCAGAAACGCCTTTAACTCTTTAAGAAGCAAATATTGTAACAACGCGTTCGAATAGTACGAATAAAGCGGAACATTGCTGTGGAGTTAAAGGCAGATTTATTGATGTACGATGGTTGTGAAATGTATTCGAGAAAAATCTAGAAATGTCGTTAAATTTTTGTACTCATACTTTTACACTTTGCCTCGTTCATCGAGGATCATCTGTGCGGAAAATAGTGGATCTGTCTTCAACGTTGGATTCGTGAATTCTATACGTACCATCATTCCTCATTAGTTATCGTAAGACTAACCGAGAAACTTGGTATCCGGTTTAACAGCGCGGATTCTACGCCGATGTTAAACGTATTTTTGTTCGCAATCGCTGGGATTACCTTTAGAAGCCCGTATCCACATTGATTCCGTAATTATACCCGGGTAAGTTTACTTTGCACCGTGTACTATGTACATTCTGTCGGTTTCGTCCGAAAATTGAGGTGCTTCGTTTTGTCTACACCGCAGAGATACGCAGAGGGCATGAACTTTGCCGTGTGCTCGCGGCGTTTTTTAGATCTCGTTTCCCACTTTGTCGATCCGTACTCGCAGGATTCTTCGATAACTTTCGGTATATTTGTGAGATCCGCATTTGTATTTACATCGAACTTTAAATAATGGGCGCGAGCGAATCGACATTTTCTCGTCGGTATGCAACTAGATTGCGTATGGTAATTTACAGGAATATATATAACGTATACGAATATTTATGATTTTTCCAAAATTCTCAATATCCCCTCGCAATTTACGAAGTGCCTCGTATAATGGTCGGAAGTATATCTGGAAGATGAAGCATTCGTGGTACCGCATTAATCCGATGTTTTCTCCGGGTTTTTAGCTGCAGGATAAACTCGTAAACCTTTTAACATTTTCTCGGAATTAGCGCGTATGTTTGGCCACGTTCGATTTACCTGAAGGACTCGGATCTTTTAATAGTGCCGCTAAATTTACCGTGGATGCCGCGATAAAGCGTCGGCCGTCCAGACGACGCGGCAGGAAAGGTGGCCACAAAAGATTTATCAAACCAGTTTGCCTCGTATATCGAACCGGTGAATTACGAGACCCGGCGCGGATCTCTCTAAATCTTCCTGCTCATCGCGCATTATCGGTGACTAATACGTATTCCCGCTTTCAAACTGTTTACATCTATTTAATCAACGTAATTTAATGGCCGGCGCCTTTCCACGCGATAAATCGCCGCCGATAGTGGATCGAGGGAATTTTCACGAACCTTAAGCAGCGCCTATAACGGTGTCGTCGGTCAAAGGTTATCGACCTAACGGCGATTTTCGGGCTTGAAGTACTTAAATCGACGTATTCGCGTCCAAGGAGAGGCCGTTCGCATTTAGAATCGATCATTTTTCCAGCCGAGATTCATCGGCCTCTTATTCCAGCTTCTGCCTCATTAGCGTGTATCGATCACGGTCTTAATTCGGGCTATAAATTACGTAGACTAATATAATCGTTTAGCCAGTCGAGAATGGTTTCCGTTAAAAATATCGGAACGAGTTTTCGACGATCTCTCGGCCGATTGTTTCCGTCCAGCGACCCTCGCGGAAGAGTCGTAGCTTCCGGACGAGGTTCACGGTCTTGTTATCCGAAAAGCACCGAGGCGCATCGGTCAGTTGGCACTTGTTTTAATTCGGCCCAATCGCAATTCAGCCGGAACTACCGAGTGACGCTTTTCGCCGTGGAAGCGAGAAAGTTTCGCCGAACAATTCCACTAACTTCGCGGACCCTTTGGCCTCTCCGTCCCCCGCCACCCCCACCCCTTGCCCGCCCTCCTCGAACCGTCGTTTCACTCCGCACCCAGGGAGCACGGCCGACTGCAGCCTTCCGGCCGCTTCGACGCTTCTTCGACCTTACCTCGTGACCGAGGAATGTCCCGTTCTCCTTTCCACCCTTCTACAACGCCCCCTCGCCCTCTCTTTCTCTCATCTTTCTCCCTTTCCATCCTCTCCCTCGCTCTCGCTCTCCGTCCCTCGCTTCCTCCCCCCTCTCCGTCTTTGCATCGGTACTAAAAGCACGGCGCAAGTTCGCCGACTTGCAGAGGCTGTATAAGAAAGTTTTCCAGTCCGCGGTAATGCCGCACTCGGGGCTCGAGGATTCTGTTGCTAGCAGGACAATGGACAGTCCTGGCGCTCGTAATTTTTCACGGCGCCCACCGAGGAACGCACGATTTTATCCGCTAAAAGCGACGCTCGTTAAATCCGCTCCGCGAGCCGCTCGCCCCTTTTCCTTTCTTCCCCACGGCGGCTTACTTTTCATTCGGGAAATCGGCGCTGATTCTCGCCCCGGAGAAACGTTCTAGGAGTGCGTATCGAGTCGAACGGTTCTCTTTCCGTTGATGAACGATGAAATATTCGTTGGAAGTGCATCGTGTCGAATGTCTGATGGGGGAATAATCCGATGAAAATTGATTTTTTGATGTTCCCTTATCGGAGTACTTTTTTTCAAGATTGGCTAGATTAATTTTGTTTTGTCTTGCGATACCGTAACATCTTCCGTATTCGACCAACGTTTCGGTTAATTCGATTGACTTCGATTTCCCACGATGGCCGGCCTACGATAACGAAAAAAAAATCATTAAGGTAAAAATTCACGATTTAAAATAAAATAGAAAGTAACACTCTTCGTACAGCTGTAGAGAAATAAATAACCTTGAAAAGGGCTCACAACCGAACCGAAATATTGGTCCGGTATTTAATTCGTTGGCGTACCGTAAGACGGAAATAAAATAATATGTTCGATCTTGGGAACAAACGCTGCGATAAGGCCGCATCAAAAATCACTTGCTCACCTGCACGAGCAAGTGGAAACACGGAGGAGGACACGTTTCGATCCGATATAACTCGTAGAGGCAATACGATAAAGCACCGATCATTTACATCCGATCAGCGACAACTTCCAAATGGCTCGTTAAACCGGAGAAAAGCATATTTGTTCGATGTTCCGGAGAAAACTTTCGAATAGGGCGAAAGGTGAGGAATACATTAAACGAAACTCGTTTCGATACAGCGTGGGTCGTCGTCGAGTCTAGATAATCTCTTACATCTCACTATTTGCCGTTCGGGCCTCTAAACTGCAAGAGTATCTTACTTCGCGTATCCGTGTAATTGGTGGTAGTTTATAGTCTTGCGGGACAAAAACGTTGTAATGCGCGCGTTATCTCGCGTACTTCTCTCGATCCACTCGAACGAAATCGACGGAGAAAAATGGCCAAACCCAATTCCTCGGAGGGATCTCGCCAAATTCCATGCTTCGGTCAATATTACAACCTGCCTCGATAGCCATTAAGGACAAAAAATGATATCAAAGCTCATTTCACCATACGCGATACCTCGCTCAAGGTTTTTTCTTTCGTTCCACGGGATACGATTGAGATATTCAGGAGCGCGTTAATAAATATCCGCCTCGGGTAGAAACGGCATCCTTACGATCCGCGTCTCGCTCATCCGGGATAACGTCCCTCGTGAGCCTTAGAGGGGATTAGAAAAATCTGAAATGAAGTTAGCCCGATGCGCCGTTCTTGGAGTAAGTATCGGGGTTTATTTCTCCGGAACGACGATGCCGTGCACGTACGGTGAGTCGTTTCTATCTTCCATTGAAGCTCTCACCGGCTTATCCGCCGGCCGATTGCTATACCCGGCATGAAATTTATTTAATTGCGCATCGCGCCGCGATAATGCCCATAAAATTTGTTGGCAATCGCATTAGGTGCTTTCGCGTGTACGACTCGGCCGGGGCAGATAAGCGGCGCTCTTCCAAAATTGAAGCTTTCGCGTCGGGCTTTACGATCCCGTTGTTCTTTTCCGCCTATAAACCGGTTCCCGGCTCGTATCTGATCGAGCGGCAGAAAATGAGGTAACGCCGAGCGGCGCAAAGGGGAATCCTGCCCGATGCAAAAGGCGCGCTCATTGCATACCTGAATCCCAGATATTACGTCTCGATCGCGGCAAATTCGTACCCTCGCGGTGAAAACCCGCCGGGAATTAGAACCGAGCGATTCGGGAGATTAGGGCGAGACGCCGTGAGAAAGGAGACGCGAGCTAAGGATTCTTTTCTCGCCGACGTACTGTTAGCGCATCCTAGGAAAAACCTCGAGAGGAATGCGGCTCTGATTGGTCGGACGAAATTCGCGCACCAATGCTGGCGAGTATGATCGAGCAGTCGAAAACGTTAATTCGATTAATTTTTTCCTTAATTCGTCTCGTTAATTCGAGAGACAGTGGACGATGGACGTCGAGAGCGAGTAAGATAGCTCGAAGTAAACGACGAGGCTCAAAGTATCGACCTTAAGAGAGATAGAATGGTGGTACTCGGAAAGAATAAATCGTGGGATGTGATAGATTCCTCGTAAGCGCGGGGATCCTCCTTCTTTGCAACTTGTCGAGTCAAGTGAAGAAAGACTTGCTCTGCCAGACTTTCCAATACTTTCATTGTTAAATAAGGGTGGTTTTGCTGTACGATATACTTCCGGTACAATTTTTTTTCGCATCGTAGAGGAGTCGACTAGAAAAACGTCGATGCAAAATATCAGGCGAGAAGACGTTTCGAGATTTCAGTGTAAATTCTGGTTCCGCGGTGCGATCCGCGGGCTTCGCGTATCGCGCCACCGTGGCGCTCGATTCCTCGATCATTTATCCTCGGATTTCATGGAACGATGCACGTGCAACCGTGGATTAGATTCGATCTCCTTTCAAGTGGCTGGGACATTATGGCGCCGAGGATATTACGAAGCGTAATCGCTCTTTTATATCATAATATCCAAACTTTTACTTCGAGGCGTATCTGCGAATATTTTTCGATATAAAAGTTTACGCTCGTCGTAGGTATTACCACATATTTGTAGATATTTGCATCGTGCCAGAAAACGGAGGCTAAAACACCATGATTTTGTGTGCAGTGGGCTAAAGGTAATAACGATAATAAAAATGATCGAAATCCTGCTGCCTCGTGCGAACAAATCACGATTGCCTCGCATTTATTATAAAGTACGAACATCATTTTTTCTATCCAACATCGCGATCAACGAATGATTCGAAAAGTCTGAGTAAAATCTTAAATTAAAGTAGGGGTATTCCTTTACTTCGTTACGTTCCCTTCGGTACATTAAATAGCATCGCGTACTTTTTTCACCCAGCATCCCGGGCACGGAGTTGAGAGAAGTTGAACGATATCGGATGAAGTTCCTTTTGTCCGGAATCGCGGAGTGATCCGGGCCACATTATGCCGCGTAATTGCTTCCCTCTATTATACCGCGAAGTCCGACCCGGCTATTACTTTAATGCCGCGCAATTCCGAGTGGGATCAACCGGCGATATCGGCTCCAACTTCGAAGTCCACTCGCCGTTTCGGCTTGGCTCGTACGTTTCGGGTTTTTTTTCACGATACCAATCTCTTTCTTTCTCTCGATACTCGATTCTTCGTTTTTACCCATATCTTATTCCATTCTACGCCGATAATATTGCACGTAAGACGAAATAGGGACGAAAATATGGGACAAAATACCGCATCGTATATTTTATAGGCTGATCCGTGATGCACGTAACACGCGCAATACGCATGCGCAAAATGTAGGAGACGGGGAAAAATCCCAGGACGATCGATACCGATCGAGCACGAGTCTACGTAGACGGTAATACGAATTCGTATCCCTCATAATACGCATACGTGCCCAGCTATCCCTCGTTCCGCGGAACGCAATCGACGCAGGAAAGTTCAGGAATGATCGACGTAATTCGAGCGGTCGTCCATCCAGCCGGAAAGCCGAGTTTTCATCCATCACGAGGCTCACCAGTATCGCTATCCGTTATTACGCGCAGTGCCACCGGCATAGAAAAATCCAAAGATGATCGACGCAACTCGAGCACGAGTCCATCCATCCGTAAATCCGAGTTTTTACTCGCGGCGGTTGGTAGCTCCGTCTCGTACTCCGCGTTCGAGGTGATGCAAATCCACGTAGCACGCTCCCGTGAATCGGTTCGGGCGAGGAGAGCACTTTCCTTGGCCGATACCGCAGAAGCACCACTAGGAAAGCTACTAGCCGAGCAGCGGAGCATCCGAGAACGAGGCGCTACTTCGTTAGCGCGACCGCGGAACGCGAACGTGATCCAATCGCCTCTCCATCTCCTTCTGGTCTCCACCGAGTCGGACCGATCCGACGCATCTGACCTTGCATCTCGCTACGCAATATCCCGCCGGTGCTTCTGCCTCGCGGAGATTCATGCCTGCCGTGAGAAAGGCGCATCCGGGCCTTAACGCTCTGTAACCGAGATTTTGATGGGCCTCCGTATTCTCACCGCGCTGTAATACGCCCGGTGGATCGCCTTACGCTGTAAAATGTAAGACGCGAGCTCGACTCTCCTGGTATCTCCTCGCTATATCCTCCGCTTTTAATCCGCCGATTGCCTTTAAGCCTTTCGAGTTAGGCGCTACCGCTCGTTTCCCCAGTTTTTACGGCTAGCTTAAAATGATTTCGAATGCATAATACTTTAAACTCGTATATTTTAACGTTTTACGTATCTTCACACTTGGAAGAAGAAAGTTTATCGAATATGCAATCAGTCCTAACGCATCGGTTCGAGTGGTGAGAGAGAAGCAACGCGCGAGTGTCGCATCGCATTCGATCGTGACTGAAAAGCATCTCTCGACCGCGAGGGTTAGTACTGACTAAGTAGAAATTCCTAAACGGATTTGGAGATCGAAGCTTTGGTCAGGATTTTCGCATTTTGAATCGCTATGTCGGGGAGGGGAAAGGAGACGTCGTAGAAATGGCGGGAGCGAGGGTTGGCCGGCAGATAGCGATCGCTCGCGGAGAATTCTCGGTAACATTATAACTCCTCCAGCTCGAATAGCTGCGGCATTTTATAGATTCCCCGAATGGTGGGCCCGGTAAGGCCCATGAGAGTGGGAGAAGGAGAAGGGGAAGGCGGTCGAATCTGCGCTCCCGACGCGGCACCAAGGAGACAGGGAGGATTTATGAGCCCGCCGTTTAATTGCGCGTCTTAATTACCGCGGTAAGAACTGACCGCGCGCGCCGTAAGAGCTTCTAGGTTTCAGGAACCGCCGGCTCGTTCTTTCTTTCTCGGCCATTTTTGATCGACTATCCTGACCTGGCTCGCTCCTTGCCGTTTTTTATTCGGAGGCCGATCGCTGCTTTTCCGTGATTTGGAGAGCACCCTGTGATGCAGGCATGGTCAGTGCAAACTGCACCGCGGGCCGCGTTGACGATCTAGACATTTCCAAGAGCCGCGCATACATTAGAATAATGACCATTTTTTCGGCAATATATTTTTTAACATTTTGCTCTATAACAAATTTCATACCTATTGATTTCCGTTGCGAGCAATTAATTTGGATGTAAAAATATACCGAACGCGTTCGATCGGTGTAAATATAAAAAACGAAAACAAAAAAAAATACTTGAATCGGATATGAAAAGAAAGCGCGCATTGAATCAATGACAAAATGTATTTCTATGGTAATAAATAAAAAATAAATATAGAAATATTCGTTAGTTAAAAAAAAAAGCACGATTCGTGGTATATGACCGCAGGTCGCTCGTTGGTCGGTCCTGCTATAATGCAAACGTTGGAGATTTATCTGGAAATTCGTCCGATCGAAACTAGCGCGTTCAAACTTTCTATTCCCATAAAATTTCTTTTCCAGTTTGTCTCGAAACAATGTATGTATACGCCGTTATTTTAGGTTTGTTTTGCCAAAAATAAAATAAAAGGTATGCGGTTGTGAAGTTTAAAAGAGTATATACATTTTTCTGCTGCAAGAGGGAGAGGGTGGAAGAGAGTAAAGCACGGATGATACGCGTGCAGTACGAATTGCATTGTGACCCAGTTCGGTTCTTGCTGTTTTTAATTCGAAAATCGATCATCGTTGTTCTCCGGTCGGGATAGCGCCGCCTAATGTAGGCGTTGAAAATTTGTATAACAGGAATTTGCCTATTCGAACTTTCTCCATCTATTAAGTTTCTTGCATATAGCGCGCGCGAGAGGGAGAGAGAGAGAGAGAGTAAAACGCAAATCATATGTGTACAATGCAAATTGCATCGCGACCTGGTTTGGTTCTTGCTGTTTTTCATTCGAAGATCGATCGCTGTCGTTCTCGGATCTGGAAATCACCGTTTAAAGCACACACCGTAAAATTTGTATAACAAGAATTTACCTACCCAAACTTTCTCTGTTCCGAGAAGTTTCTTATATATAGAGAGAACGAAGCATAGGTGATACGTGTACAATACGAAGTACATTCTGAGACCTGGTTTAGTTCCTGTTATTTTTAATTCGAAGATCGATCACTGTCGTCCTACAATTTGGAAAGTGCCGTCTAATGTACGCGTCAGAAATTTGTATAACAGGAACTTGCCTATCCAAACTTTCTCTGTCCACGAAGTTTCTCGTGGGGAGAGGAAGGGAAACAACGTGGACGAAGAAAGCAAGTAGTAAATTACTTTACGCTGTAATTACACTTTTGTTCATAGACAAATATTCCGTGTTCTCACCGTTGATTGTATAATTAATACGACAAAGTAAATTTCTCATCAATTCCGAAAGCAACTGTAATCCATCAAAGTCTATGTAAGGTCTCGTTAAAGACAAAATAAATACGCGAGCAATTTTGATTTACTTTTACCGGTTCAGAGTCGGAAAATTCGTTAAAGAACGGACCGACATTTCCTGAGGACCGGATGGCTACGTCTTTGCGAACGTGTTGACTTAAATTTAGAATAATCTCGCCGGATCAAAGGCATCGCGGATTCACGGCTGGCCGAAGGGATAATTGCGCACGCATTATGATAAATAATTAAGAGCTTATTTACGGCGGAGGGTTAAGACGCGCATTAATGGGAACCGCGTAATCCTGAATTATAGCGAGTACCTTCCAGCGCTCGTACGATAAATACGCACGCGGAAATTTATTCCTGGCGGCGAGTAGGGCTGATAAACGTCCGTAGAACGCCTCGTTGCCTGTCTCGCGAAATATGCGGCCATAAAGTTTTTTTTTCAACGAATTAAGACTCAAAAAATTCAAAAAAACGCGATTCAAAAAACACGATGCGGTTGAAGTTAAACGGTTAAACGATTTACATTAAACTCGATGCATTTAAAAATTTGTGCCTTCGATCAAAGTTGACCGAAGTATTTATGCTCGTAAGATTATAAGAAAGCGACAAATGTAGCCAAGGTAAATTGCATTGATTCTTCCCTGAACGTAGGAAATACTTCCGACAACTTATCATCCAGTGCTGCCAGTGATATTCGCTTTGCTCGCAACGCGTAGTCGAGAAAATCACACTGCAAGGGATGCTTTATCCATTAATCTACTTAATAGTTCGTATTACGCATTACATTCAAACGGTTATACTCGTAGGTAAAGTTCGCTGGAATATCAGTAATCGTTCTACTATTTGGAAACGGTAAGCGTAACATAAGTAAATCGTGTATAGCCCTCTCTACCGTACGTTACTTGTAACGTTTACGAGCGACTACACCAGAGACCTCCTTGAACATTAATTCACGTAACCCGACGTGGCAATCAACGCGGTGGAACCGTTCTCTATATCCGCCGTATTATTGTCCATTTCGCATGCAGCGCCATTAATTTACTTCGCAATTTAAATAACGCATTACGACGAAATAACTTTGCTTTTACTAAACTATTATATTCAAACATCGATTACATCGATAGAAATCGGAAGAGAACGTATCCTCTTTACTCGTAAAACCATTACTCCCAGTTACAACGGTAACCGTAATACGTGCAGATTGTATAATACAAAGCAGCGATCGCCAACCATTCTGGCCAAAGAATCGCCATTGTATCATCGCGCCTATTTTATTATCGATAAAGCATAGCAAATACAAACAACGTCTAGATTCATCCACGAATCAGCAAAATTTTCTCTCGAACCACCGGATGACGATCGCTGGTACAAAGTGTACGCTATCGCGCTCTGCCCTTAACTATACCAAAAACCTCTCCAAACATCAATACACTCAACCGATTCCGGCAATCAGCGCGTTCAAAATCCACTTGCCCCTTGCTCCCATTATAGTCCATTCCGCGATCCGCTGGAGGAGCGCCGAAAACGGATAAGTTGGCCGCCTTGGAACATCCGCGCACGAGGGGGCGGATCGCTTCGTTATCGAGGCGTACGGTTAATGAATCGTCGCGTGATAATTTAACGAGTACACAGGCAGATTCTCGACGTTGAGGGAGGCGGCGTCATTAATTAACCCCGGCTGCGCCGCTCCACCGGCCGAGTAACCGAACCGTGTATTCTGCGTCGGACGTAAAGTGCGCTAATTCAAACCGTGGCAATGAAGATTGACACTGCTTTGTGCCCTGCCGGCTTCAAAGGAGTATATTATCTCCCTCCGCTGCTCCCGCATCGCGATTTACCGTCTACGGGCTCGAGCGATGCGAGCGCGTTGTCGTTTGTTGAATTTCGGCATCAATCGCTACGATCGCTTAACCCGAAACCGCTGTTTAACCCTTTCGATACTGCCAATGGCTGCACTCGCTCAACGCGCGACGCTCGCCATGCTCCATCGATGGCTATGGTCGTCCGCTTCTCTTCTCGATGGTTTGCACCTTGCCCGAGCATGGTATGGGTATTTTTCCTTTATCTCTATGGGCTATCGATTTTTTCTCTCTCGTTTATGGACCGATCGTCCGTCATTTACATCTGCGTTCTCTAAATATTCTTAACCGCGTACTCTCGAGGCAGAAGAAATAAATGGCTCGTATCACTCGATTGATCGAGCTGAAACAATTCCTTCCGTAGTTCCGCTTTGAACGCTGGGATGCTCTGGAAAAGATATATTAAAATGGTTAGAAAGTATAAAACCGATGATTTTCTACGCGTAATATTTACACCGTAGCTTTACCGACTCGGAATTCACTTGAAACGGTGAGGTTTTAGGCCGATTGAACTTAGCGGTCGGAGCCTAAAGTAAACCGAAGTAGAAGAAGAAGGAGAACGAGCGTCTGGCCCCGTTTCCTATATTCCGCGGGAGCCGCGTAATCCAGCAGAACTACGAGGAAGGTCGTCGCTGGGAGAGAAAAATACAATTAGCAATTAGAGACCGTTAACCGGCGGCCTTCTCCTAGGATCTACGATCTCCCCGAGTTCCGCTGGCCGTAAAACCGGCGCGTTGCAGCATCGCGCTGCGTCACCTATGGATAATTAATTTGATGCATCGGCAATAATCCTCGCTCGGCGCCATTAATCACCTGTAGGCAAGTAACAAACTGCCGGCCCTGGAAGAACACGGTAGCCGGATGAATCTCGCGCTATACGACATTCGGGCATTAGTCAACGCATCTCGGTTATTCGATTAAGCGTGTTTATTCGCATACCTGTTTTTATCCTTGGCTGCGGATAGCTATCGAAACCGCGCGATTTCCCGATCCTTCCTGGAAAATGGCTTCGCCACGACGCACAGTGGTGGAGGCGTTGACTCTAGGAGGACAAAATTATCCTTAAATAAACCGTGATCTCTCCGTGCTCCAGCATTGCAATTATAATGTTCAAAGACGCGTTCATTCTCCTACTGGTTTTTATCTTTTATATGAATATTTATATGAATTTTACTCATCGGTTTTACTAAACGGTAGGTCTTAGGTCAAATAACTTTCGCGGTCGGTGTCGAAGATGAATCGAAGGGGACGAAGTGGCATCTCCATCGAGAATCGCACCGCGTAATAAGAAAAGGACAACGTTACGAATAATTCGAAAAAACGAATCCTCTTAAACGATACGATCGTACGCACAAAGGGTGGTAAAAATGATTCGACCAGGAGCGGCGCGAGAGCCCGACGTCTCGCCGTCCTCGACGAGGCGCAGCTGCGCGAAGGAATGAAAATTTGACGGCAACATCGGCGTCGAGCACGTACTCGGGGCGGTGGTACGTGTTTGCGCAACTCCACGAAATTACGGGCCGATCGCGGGAATACGTAACAATGTCCGCGCAATAATCTCGCGGTGCCGCGCCACGGAGTAAAGGACGATCCACATGTGCGCGCGACAGGAACGGCGTGAGACGCAGCCGGCCGTGTAATTGCTCCAAATAAATACCAATAACTTTCCTCCTTCTTCCCCATCCCTCCCCCACCCCTTCTCCCCGCCCCTTTCCCCTCCCCTCGCGACCACAAGCGTGGGACGAAGAGCCCCTCGATCGGCCCGCCGATTTATACATCGCGTAATTGAATTTTAGGCGCGACCGAGATTAGGTCCCTCGCAATACCGCGCTGGTGCCGAGCGGCACGCATACTCGTGGAATTCCTCGTTTAACCTTTACCCGGGATTTTTCCACGCCTGGCCTCGATTTCGACCGGTCGTTCGCTCGCTCGAGGGATTTCGATGTTCGTTTTACGTACTTCGCGTCTTGTTTGGACTTTTTGTAATCGGATGGTTTGGCTTTGATAGGAACGTGACCAGATCGCGAATAGCGAGGAAGATGTGCCTAAGTTATAGCTGTACTCTACCAAAGTAAAGCATTATCTTTTTATATTAGAATTGGCGAGCGATGCCTGGCTTACGAACGCGATCGTTCCACAGCCTCGATTTGTAGCATAATATCATTAACATTGACGCTCGTAAGTTCCGATAATATTTCAAATATTCCCTCATTTATTCCCGCGTTACCTCTCGTATTTTATCGCGAATCGAATTCATCGGCGTCCAGCAGTGTCGCGTTACAAATCCTCCGCGTGTAGGATCGATCGGATGAGGTTTCGCGAATGCTCTACCCATACCACGATACGCGCTCTCTATCCCAGTATAAAAAGATCAAATGGTACGATTCAGGCGAGATTTACGTTACCCGTCTCATCCACGATGGCCAGAAGAAGCGGGGGAAAAACGTTGACGCGAATGTCGTGCACTCTCCTTGTTAGCCACCAGCAGCGGCCGTAAAGCCGTAATATCAGCGGGCCGCGCAGCCGAGATCCACCGCGGTAATGACTATTTAAGTAATCCAGAAACCAGCCGCCGCGAGTTAACTTAATTGGCATAACTGCCAGTTAACAGATCTATTACGCCGAGGTTGCTTAAGCGCCGGGTTAACGGGGACTAAACCTCCTCGCGCTATCCCCTGCAATCTCTGGCCCGACCTGTGTTTTCACGACGAAACGCCCCTCGGCTGACCGGTCTCCGGATGGCAATAAACGAGGCTAAATACTCGGTATATACGCGCGCCCCTCCTCGGCCAGACCAAATTTTCCAGCTCGAGAAAGCAGGCCTCGCTAACCACGCCGCCGTGCGGTCTTTTGCTCCTTTCATGATTTTTCTCAACCAACGAACCAAGATTCGACGTGTTCCTTTATCGATATTCACGATGCCGCGATGGCGCGCTTAGGTAAATACTGCGTGATTCTGTGTTATCGAATTATACAGTATTACCTACCGAAGTTTTATCTTTAACGCATGCCGCGGTGCACTTCGTTTCTCTTCTTTCTTTTCCGTGTCGTTTCATTGCGTTTTTGGAATTAGATTTTCCGAAGCGGACCACTGTTCGTGGTACTCTATTATGACGGAATTTTTAAGCGAAAGCGTAGACGTCGATCGGACGGTCGGTTGTAATGAATTTGACTTGATCTCCGTTTATCCACGAATTGGGAATAACGCACGAGGAAATTACTCCGTCTCGGAGGATATTACGCGAAGGGTGCGAAAGACAGTGGGACATATCGGTAACCTTGTCGAAGTCAAATCGAGTTCCGATGGAGAAGCCTTCTGACTTATTCGATGATCAACGATCGAAGTCGCATGACCAACGACTCGGATATTGAAACCGATAAAGGTGGGGAAACAGAAGTACGAGGAAAAACGGCGAGCGTCTACGATATCGATATCGCGAGCAAAGAGAGGAGAAGAAGGAGGAAAGCACTGTCCGATGATTCGAGGACAAAGGCCTGTTATTTCCCTTTTTGCACGAGAGGCGGGTCGATGACGCGCTCGCGACGCTCGTAGTAAATTTAAGCAATCCTCGAGAAAGAAACTAACGCGAGGAAGATTCTGCATTGCGGATTCGAGGTTTCGGGGTCAAGAGGAGTCTTTGGTTTGAAAACGTCACGTTCGCTCCACCGGTACCCACGGCCGTAAAACTCTTTTTATTGACCGGAAGATCCAGGTACAAGAAGATCGGCCAGAATACCGGTTTCCAAGGGAAATAATTTACTCCGCAAAATTAAAGTCCGCCGCGTTGTGGGTTAGCATTGCATAAACATCCTTTTTCTCGAGTGCCGGCTCGTTAAATAGCGCTGAGCGCCGCTCAGCTTTATTTGCCGAAAACTCGTGCAGGGCTAAAGCTTGCGGTAGTAATTGTCTCTCCGTTATTCCCGGCTTACCCTACTACCTATTGTAAATACCACGTTTATTTCATTTTTAGATATAAGCATCTACCGGAAGGCGCACCGATTAAAGTACATCCTGACCTGGTCTCGTCCACGATATCTCGTATCATATCTATAAATGTGCAATACATTCAGAAATAACACGCAAACCGACATGAGAATCGAAGAAGGAAGAGAGAAGCGTGAACTTCCTCCTTGGTCACCCAATTACGTCGCGGAAGGGTTTATATCCTACAATATTTTCAAGTCGCGAGCGATAAAGGGTTAAATAGAGATATCTATCGGGACTCAAGCTTCGGACGTAGCGAGTCACGACACGCCGCTGATCGAGATCGGAATTTGGATAATCCTTTTAATTATTCGAAGGGAGGAGGATTGGCGGTGCGTGTGCGTGGGGATCTTTTCCCCGCGTTAGTCGCCCCCGGCCTCGCTACTCGAAGGCCGAGGGCGAACAATGGAATTGCCATTGTGCCCGGTGCGTACGCCGCGTTGTTCACGCTCAAAGCGTAGCGTAAAGGCAACTTTATGACCATTCCTAGGCACTTGGCGCTGTTAACGCCGGTGACACGATAATAAAAGTAAAAGTATCGAAATTTACGTACGGCGCACAATGGGGTATCGCGGCGGAGCACGCGAGGAAATATGTTTGTACCGTGATTCAGCACCTTTTTACCCGGACGCCGGGAAGTAATTAAGACGTAAGCGATTAAGAGTCGCCGATTATTCTTAGCTCGCCTCACTTTTCTCGCTGAATAATCCGTTACGTTGAAATAGCGCAGGCGCGATATATCTCGCTATGCTATGTCGAGGTGACGATCCTCGATTTAATTCATATTTTACGCGCGACCATAATATAAAGGACGAAAGAGGAATTCAGGGGAAAAATGTAAATCAAAGGAGTGTTTTTTCATTACGATCGGCCGTTATTTTTGCAGGTAAAATTATCGATTCAAGTTTCTTAAATCGAGTTTTGTACCATAACGATTACCCTCGCGGTCAATGGAAATGTGGATAAAGTAAGATGGAAGCAGCGGTAATTCGAGTCGCGAGGAGGCGATTCCTGGCGAGGATCGCGGTACGAACGAGGTTCCTTCATTCCGGTCAGCCGTTATTCTCCCCGGTAACGTTATCACCTCGGGTTTCTTAAATCGACTTTTCGCTTCATAATAATTACCCTCGCCATTAATGGAACTGCGAGGTCCCAGAGCGGTGGCTTCGGCCGCGATGAGAAGCGAAGAACTTATAATGGCCGAGCCCTTCTTTAAATTCCGTCCACGGGGCCGCAGTTGGCGCGACGGTCTCCAAGGACCGAAACCGTCTCCTGGCAATCTGCCGGACGAGTCCTTCCACCTCCGTCCTCCTTCCGCCGCCTTTTTCATCCTCAAAACATCTTCTCGCCGGACGGAAAACCAATTGTTATACATCCAGGAACGTGAGTTCCGGGCAGGCAGCGTGAAATTTCCCGCGCCCATCTCCGATCTCCCGATTCCGCCCAGAAAATCCCGCCACTTTCCGGCCGACAAACGCCCCCCCCCCTCCCCGCTACTCTGGAAGAGGTAACTTATACGCGATGTTTCGTTTCTCGCAGGATGAACCCAAGGTCCGACGTTAATACTAAGACCACCGAGTCCGCGAATGGGAGGGGAGTAATCGATTAGAAAAATTCTTCCGTTTTCCCGATGATGGATAGGGAGAATTTATGTTATTTTTATGGGATATGAGAGCGAGTAGATTTATATATTTGCTTTCTACCACCTGTACTGGGCTATGTCCATTAAACTAGTGGCAGGTAGTTCTTCCAGCAAGAGTTTATCCTCAACGCCCAATATCTAAACCTACCGGTCACTTTCCAGACTCATTAAGGCGTACTAAATATATTTTTGAGGAAGAAAATCAATTTAATTTCTCTCGGGACGTATCGTTCGAGCTTCCCAAAATCCAGGGGATTTTTAAGAAATATTCTCCGGACACTACTGCGCTGCATTCTTAAGCGTCGTCATACCCAAAGCTCGGTGAGTGAGACGACGGTTATTACCAGCAATTAGTCACTCAGCCGCGATATACCTCGTTGCGGGTATGCGAGCACGCGTACTCGCGTGTACGGGGGTTGGGAATAAGGGAGGGAGGGATTCCGCAGGATTCAGGTAATCGGGAGACGATGCAAGGGTGGATTATACGGTGACTGGAAGCGGTGTCGTGCGGTCGCGGTGGCTCGTGGATCATGCTAGCTTCCCAAGAATGGGAGATACCAAATGTTCGACGCAGTTACCCTATTCTTCGAAATATCACGCGTCTTCCTCCAACGTTCTTACGCGATATTGGAAAAGGATCGTTCGCGGCGCCTCGAATACGTAAGATCGCGATACCGTCTTGGCGACTTGGTTTCTTCGTCAACGTCTTGAGTTTGATGTTGGAACGAAATCGAATTTTTTGCACGCGCTATCTTAAGAGACGTTTATATTTCGACGATATAAAGTCGTACGTCCGCGATGGCCAACGATAATAATAGCAATACGGTATTAAACGATCGTTACCATCGTAACTTACGAAGCTCCGCCTCGTCTTCCCGAAAGGATCGGCTGCCACGACTCTTACAACCGACTCTTTGAACCGAGTGTCTATTAAACTTTACTCGGTCTCTCGGTCTACCGTATTTCCGTTTAATCTGCCGTCGTTTAAATGGATATCGGGAAGCATCGAGGCTGCCGCGCGCAATACCGCGTATTAAAGTTCCTGAAATAAGAACTTGGCGGAGGAAGGAAGTCAGAGCCGCGGATCCAAAAACGCGGCAGCACGGCCGTTTAATCTCGATGCCAGCCCTGAAATACGTGGAATAGAATGGCCCCGAGGGAAATTGTTTTGCCAAGAATAGAACCACGAGCGAGGTCGCGGATTTGATCCCGGCGCAAAAGGATCCTTTCGCTCTTCTAATCCGTGAAATTCATTCCGACTCAAACGTATCGGTGGTGCTGCGATGGTGTCATGAATCAGGGGCTCGATCTTGGATGCCAGCTTCGAATTTAGCTCGTCATTTCCGGATAATTCTATCGAGCGAGATATCGCAGCTTTCGCGGTTTGAAATCGATCCGGATAATGGATCTATCGTCCACTATTTCGACCTATCTAAGTGTGCCATAAATGTTCACTATAAATTTTCATATGAAATTAAAAACGGGACATTTTCACCATATTAGTCCGCCCGAATATTTAATTCTGGCCGTACTCAATAATTCTACTCGATAATTCAATAAAATAGTATCAAACAAAAACCGCTGTGCATGCATTATTTCTTTGTAAAACGGAAAAAACTTTCGAGACAACCGTGCATAATTCCAAATCGATATCGCATAGGGTAAAGGTCCAACTCATCGTCCAAGGCAGAGCGCGCCTAATCCACCGATTCTCTCTTCGGCCATCGGCAAGGCGTTAATCGCGACGATTTCTGGAATTTACGCGGAAGGACGTGAGCCGCGAAGCGCAGGTAGTGGGGCCGAGAAGTGGATATACGCGAGACTGTTATTCGTACCATAATGCGTGGGACGTAAGCAACGCCGTGGGCCGATAAAGCGATCGTTTACGAGAGTACTAAAAAGGAATCAAGGAGAATGGGCCCGGGCCCCGAGAGCTACCGGATGGTTATGGTCGTAAGATAAGCACCGGTGGGATTTAAAACGACATTACGGCTATTGGTAGCGGTCCGATGACTTTACTTACGTTTATGCAAGCACCACCTCGTGGGGGAATAATACGTGAGATACGTTCGGAGCGCGGATAGAGACGCGGCCTTTGACTCGGATGGGCGCCGCCTAACCGGTCGATCGATCGCGCTACTCGATTCGTTTATCCGCGAGGGCCGCGAGGTCCACGCATCCTTTTGGTTCTGCATCGCGCGGTAGCCGCGATCAGACATTGAAACGTGGTTTATCTCATCTTTTTCCCTCGGTAGAGTCGGTGATGTAAATGCGTTTAATATTCGTTGATTTAATTTGCAAGTCCCTGCCAATTCTCTTCGCAATTTTCATTTTAGCCGATCAATTGTAATCGTGATCTTTCGCAATATTTTTTCTTTATATTACTTTTCACGGTATGGGGTAAGATTTGAACAAATTTAATAGCACCGTTTACAAAGATGAAGCACTGAAAAAATTGGTTTTCGGCCGAGCAAGTTCAAAAGCATCCACGTCGCGAATTGCGGATGGAAAGACGCTTCAATTTTGCGACTCCACTTTTGTCCTCGTAGCTCGCGGCAATTACGGCCTGCGTTCTCCTTTTTTTTGCGAGCTCTATACGCTCCGCGTGTTGCCGCGTAATTTTATAATTCCGGCTGGGTATGCGCGTAACTAAATCCTAAAACACGCGTATCACCGGCGGGGCGTGCGGATACAAAATTGGGCTGGGAATTCCAGGCGACCGGCTGCGAAATTAAAGCACGAATCGCGCGTGTCGACCGCGATGCCAGTGCCATATAAATGTCTATACGAATTCCTTCGAAATGAAATCGCGAGTGTTCGGATTCTCTGGTGCAAAAAGAGCCGGTAAATAGATTGGCCACGTCCGTTCGGTTCACGGTTCAATTTTTATTTAACGCGATTCGCCGACGCGAATACTATTGCGCGCATTTTCACGGAGACGCGATATCGTATGAAAGGTGATACGTATTGGCGTGGAGGCTATAACGTTCATTGTATATAACTAGTGAAACGCGATCCGAGCAAAAGTGTATAATTCAAATTTAATATATAAATCAGCCCCGGCAAATCAGCTCTCTCTATCCGACTCGATCAAATTTTTACTCGGCGCCAACGCGTTAACATTGGCGGACCGCGTTCTCGATATTTGGCTGGGAAAATCGCGGCTGCTTTTGATTCGTTCATTGGATTTGCGGCCGTATCGCGAATTTCTCTAAATACGCGGCCCCGTTGGAATTTCACGAGCACCGATCTTTGTCATTTTCCAGTCCTTTGGCGGGGTCGCCGCTTGCCGCGGCTAATTTTACCTTGTTCCGCGACCAAAAACCTCGCCTTTCTCTGGCCGCTGTATCTTAAGAGCTTCGCCGGTTTTTCGCGCGTTTTCGCCAAACTCGGCTTTGCCGCAAACGTAATTTCCTTGGGCACGGTATTCGAGAATGCCTCGCTTTGACCTCGATTGTAAAATTTACCTCGAGTCCCGCGAAAGCCTCGTGGCGACGATGGGCCGATCGATATGGCCAGCGAGTGCTTGAAAAATAAATTAACCGGCCGAGATTTACCATAAATAATGGCCACCGATCCTAACGCGCTTACGCCGCTTTATTTTCATCCCCGTGTACGTTTTTTTTTTAAGAACGATACCGACCGCGGCGAGTCGGATAAGTTTTAATGGATCGACCCATTACGAGTCGCGGCTTGTCACGCGCGAATGCGAATCGAAGCGGAGGCCCTTCCATCGCGCTCGCGAGTGCACTTCCGTTTGTTTCTTCCCTCTCCTCGTTTACGCAATTTTCCGCAGCGACGACTACGATGATTTTGATGGAGAACCTATCGTTTAGGGAAACGATAAAAGTGCCCTACAGGAAGTCCGCGGATTTCTCCCGAAAATTCCCCGAATCTCCATATCGACAAACTCCACTCGCGAAGGGTATAGATAAAGAAAATTGCAGAAATACACTCGTGGAACAGCGGAAGCATCAGTTTACTTTTTACCGTATAAAGCGGATCCCTTGCCTCAATGTTGTCCCAAGTATACGTACACAGGGTTAAAAAGCACAGAGGCGTGGAGAGCAATTTCAAACGTATGCGAGAAAAGAAAAACTCACCAAAAAGAAGATCGCAAAGACAGACGGCAAACATATCCGCTCGATCATTCGCATACCCCAAGGGAATTATGCAAATTATTCGAAGATGCACCGTCAGCAACTTTGCCGATCTCCGTAAGAAAGCACAGAGTGGTGGTTTTGACGGCAGTTCTAGCGCCAAAAGGAATCGTCGGCTCGGACGTCAATGACAAAACTGAAGGGGCAAAAACGCCGTAAAGAATGTCACGTGCGTCGTCGCCGTATAAGGAAGTCTCGCGAAGAGGTTCTTTTTCAGGGTGGAGGGGAGGGGAGAGGAGAAGCTGGAGGTCGTAGAAAAAGGCTCATCTCGGCGAGTGCCGGCGCGGAAGTGCGAAGCCATCCCGCGCGAAAAGTTCCTCCTCGTCCCCGCGATCGTTCGTCTGCGCGCCAGCCGAGGCGGCTCGCGGCAATTTCCACGAAGGACGATGATCGATGAACTATGCGGCGGATGAGGATGTCCGGGAGCCGTGGCGAGGAACTCGCAACCGCGAGTATTACCGGAGAGGGTGGTCGGCCGACTTGGTGCACAGCGATGGACAGTGACGGGCCTCCATTCGCGTTCGAAATGTCCTTTAACCCTCTGCGGTCCAAGCTGTACGCGATCGGTTTCGCGAGGAACTCGAACCCTGGGTTGGATTGCGATTGTACTTTAAGATGGATTTTCGGAGGGTTTTCTTGATATTTTGCCGCACGAGGATAGAAGAGCGGACCGACGATGTATTTTTTTTGAAAGCGCGATAATTGCTGGTTATCCAGCGGTAAAATAACTCGGATTTCCGGCCACTTTTTATTCTCGCTTTCCACGCAATATCGCGTCGTCGAAGGAAAATATTAAAATTGAATGTAAGCAAAGCGGCGCTCGAGGATCGACGAGGGGGCTTTCGATAAACAATAATTAACGAATCTGGACAGAAGTTTGCCATTTTTAGACGAAATATTATTCGAAGTATCTTTAAGAATGAAGTATCGCCGATAATGATATACGTTGCGCGATAAGTGAGAGACGTTAAAACGCGAGTGTTTTGCTTAGTCGAGTTTTGTTTTGCTAAATCTTCGGCGTAAAGTTTAATAAACATTAATATTTCATGTAATATCGTTTTTTCAGTTTAAAGCTTGTTTACATTTTAATATTCTCCGGGATGCGCTGCCTGTCAAAACGAAATCTTTTATTTTCCACCTGTGATTTCTTTTTCTTGGATATCTTTAGAAAGAGTCTTGGATGCATCGCGGAGAAAGAACCGCGGCGATAGGTAACACGCGCTGCGTTTGAAGAACAAGGGCGCCACGACGTCGGATTTCCAGCTTTTAACGCGACGGGTTTATCAGCTGGAAAATAAATACGCCATTGCCCAGGCGACCTTTTTGTCGACGGAGCCGCGAGCGTCGTTCGAATCGGGCGTGGAAACGCATCGAAGCTCTCGACAACGATGCCCTCCTCGAGTTTCATTTTTAACCCGAACGCTTTTACGGTCAAAAACCATCGGAGACAATGTAAGGTCGATCCGATATCGACAAACGTGTCGCGAACGCCACTGAAAGCGTATCGCTTTAACTTTCGCTAAAGAATTCCTTTGCCAATCCCCGGTAGACGCTTTACCGGTTGCCAAGGATTATCCGATATATAGTTGCCTCTATAATCTCAATGCTACTTTATCCTCCAAACCTTTTCGAACGCGATCCAAGGTTTGAGAAACGTTATATCATTCTATTTTCTTTCGACTACACGTATACTCGACGAAAGCTTCCTTATTCGTATTTAACTTACGTCATTTCCACTCGATCGTTCCTTCATCAATTTTTTCCACAAAGTCTTTACAGCTTGTCTATACAACATTCCGAATACGCGTACCAACGGAACTCCGACTTGAATTTTTCTCCAAACCATTTTGCCCGTCTTAAATACAAATTTCTTCGTATAATCATGTCGATGATACGACGCGGAGGGATATGCAAAATCTCGTCGAATCGGCGCGACACGGGAAATGCATTCGAGTCGATTGCATAAATGTATTAGGCATAATCCATTTCCCCGTAAGAGGGAACTCTGCGCGTAGCCCGTGCTGCAACTCGTTCCCTATTATTCGAGGACAAGACTCGAAAGTCGCGCTCTTCCCGCACGCTGCGCGCGGCCGTCTTAATTATGACTCTCAATTTGCGCTAAGTAACTATTTGCAGTTCGTACATCTCGTGAATTTGAACGGCGAAGTTACGGCGCGTAGCCCGATGAATTCCGCCGGGGCGTAGGCAGTCGTCGAAACGTTAACTCGATTTCCGACATTGTCCTAGGCGGAAAGTTGCGAACGCTCATAATGCCCTCGTGCCACGTCTGCTTCTACGCCGCCTTTGCTCCGCGATTATTGTTTTCGATTTAACCCCTTCGATACGGCGATGTCTTTCGTGGGTATGATTACGTTAGGCGGTTGTCCGTATCGCGTGGTTGTGCGATAACGAGATCTCAAAAAACGATGGAAGTCGTTAAGTCGACAATGTTTTTCTTTTTTTTTAATAATTGTATTTAATCCATTCGCTGGTAGCTGTTAAAATTCTTCGTTTCGAAAAACATCCGCAAATTTTTGGAATATTTCGATAAAATAAACGCTAATAGAAGACCTATATATTTCTAGCATAACCTTTACTTTGAATTATCTTTATTCTTAAATTACTTTCAGGCGAATTGTTGTTGTATATATCGTTTCATATTTCTCCTCTCACTTTCATATCTTTGTTATCAGTGTACATAATCCGGGTATCTTTAACGAATTAATTGGACGTGAGATATTTATTCTCACGCGGCTCGCGTTAAAGCGTATCGAGCCAACGGCGTGACAGGAAGTATAGGAGTAACATTATCGTATGATTACGATACTCTTAATACATCTTCATTTAAGATATTATCCTTTTATCCTTCGCAGATTTCCCCTAGGCAATGATCGATGCCCTTGCAGAGACATCGCAACGATTCGTTCGATACGAATAAGATATCTCGTTGCTTTATCAGACCAAACCACGATGGTGGCTCTGCAAAAATGATCGTTTAAGTATACATCACGGGCGCACCTTATGGTGCCAGACATTAAAACCCTCCTTTATCCTGCCGGAACATAAATAATTTCCCGCTATCCGATTTTACGAGAAAATACGGGGGAGAATATTCCTGGACCGGAGCGTAAGTTTCTCAGGACCGCCAGGAACGTCTCTTGGTGTAACGTGGGAAGTGAAATTAAAGAATACGGGGTGGAGGACAATGTTCGTAATTGCGTGCTTGTGGAGAGAAAAGTTTGAAAATAAATGTGGACCGACTCGGGAATGTGGAAGAATTATGGATTCCCCTGGGTGTCCCGGGGGTTTCTTTGCAGAACCGATGCGCATTCCACCTCGCTTCATTTTCCGATAAAAACTAAAAACTTGAAAACTTTAAAATTATGCCACACGTTCCTTCGCTCGGTTTTCGATACGAACCGCTAATTCACGAGGTTAGATTTGAGTATTATATCCTCTGGCCATGGACTTTTCATTTAAAATACTTCGATGTCCGATGATCGATTCCACTTTGCACGAGTTACGAGAAGAATTTTAAAAAAGATAGATCGTAAATTATTTTCGCGATAACTAGAGTTTTTCTACAGTGCAGTATCGTAGTTTTATCCGCTTATTTATTTAGCTTTTGAAATCGACAATTAAGTTTATCGGACAATTAAATATATATTAATTATATCTAAGCGTATAATTTGTCGAACAATTTCCCGATCTATCGTCGTTCTTTAATTCGATATTACCTAAGCCTTACCTAATCCAAATCGGGAACATCGTGAGAAAAAGTCGACGGTCAATCGAATACGTTCGAATACGATTTCTCGTCGTGAAAAACTCGACTCTTGTCCACCTTCTCGTCGTACTTCGCCAAACCGTAGTTGTCGGCACCTACTCCGAGCCATTGGTAATTCTGCGAAAAACAAAAACGCACCTTATCTCCGGCCTGTTTAGATTAATTCCTCGGATATTATGCCAGCTGTGTTTATCATGCCGCCCCGTACGACAATCGCATTTACATTCGCGCAAGACGTGATTTCGCGCCTCTTTCGCGCAGAGAGAAAGACTTCTCGTCGATCGACGGCCCGCCTATCGAGTCTATTTTACCAAAGATGCCTCGAAGGATTTCTTCTTGCTTTGAAGTTACACGGGTTCCGTAGTTTGAATTTAGAATACAACGCTTGGTCACCTTTTCATAGTTGCATCGCGCATTTGTTGTCCGCGAATACCTCGACCATTATGTCAAACCTGGGCATACCGAACGGTGATGTTTAGCGAAATCAATGAACGATCCGATCAGAACTGTCCGATTGATCAAAATCGTGATCGAATCCTGGGCAGAACGATAATCGATTTAGGGAAAAACGCGTGGGTGCAACTTTACTCGGAGGCTACCGCGAGTTATACCGGATTAAGCCTGTAACATGGACGAAATGCGAGCGATTGACGGGCAATTAGTAACGGCGCGCCACCGCGAGGCCGAACGACGTAAATTTTCATGACACCTGCCGCCGATCGTGCGCCTCGAGAGCAAACACCGGCCTGGACACTCGTTTCAATCTCGATCTAATCGCGCCACCTTCGTCCGATCGACACCGCGCGTTTATCCCTTGCATTTCCAAACGATTTCATAAGAAATGCCCGCTCGAACTTATTCGAAACTCTTTGACCGCAACCCGCCACTTCGTTATTTCACGCTTTAACTACTTTAGAAAATGAAGCGCTTTAAAATGAGGTCTCGAGCCTCGATCGCTACCAACGCTAATTTCCTCTGGGTTATAATGAAAACCAGGAGCTTTAACTAGTTCTAATTTGATCTTGTTCCTCGTATAATCTTATATTGTAAAAAAAAGATAAAGGTGGATACAATTTATAGCGGTCTGTTTAGCAATTATTATACAGCTCTTGGGTTTATTAAAGCGCGAACTATATTACAGATTGAAGGGAGTTAACGGACTCGGCCGACGAGCGTAATCTTCGTTGGGGTTCGGAAATAAAACGCTTGAATTTTTTTTCGGGATATTTGAGGACAACATTACAAGGCGGAACGTGTATATTATTGGAGGAAGACACTTCCTTCCGAAAGAAAGACCGTTTTTTATTTTCACGTTAAAAGCCGCACGAACTTTTTGGCCAGCCGAATACGTAACCTTCTATCTTTCTATTCTCGACTTCGCCTTCTTTGCATTCCAGCACCTCGCTTTAATATTCCCATTCTTATCTTCCGTGTCACAACTTTTCCTCCCCCCTCCTCCGCGTTATTTTTGCTTCTCTTCTCGGTTCACGCGACGTTACCGCTCTTATTTCCTTATCCGGGATCGAAAATGTATGCAAATGCCCATAGAAAAGGGCCGACCTCCAGGTTTTTACTTTCCTCCACCCGTCGCATCGACTCCGTTTTCCATATTAATTTCTCGCGAAAGGCCTCGCTCACCGGAAGAGACCCGGTCGGTTTATTTTGCATGCGAATCGACGGAGGAAGTCGCCGATCGGAGTTCGTATGCGAGCTAACTACGGCTACCGCGTGCACTAAGAACTTTTAATTGCTCCCATTTTGCGTATTCACCCGGAATCGGCCCATTATCGAATTGCGCCCTTTCAGATTCGCGCCGGAGAACGGCCGCCCTTCCTTCCACGAGAAAATCCACGCGACGCAACGCGAATTCCCCTCGAAGCTTTGGATTTAACACCGAGGCTAATGAACCGGTCAAAACGACCGGTTACTTATTTCTATAAAAATATGTATTACATTACGATGGCAGATTTTCTGAGATTCTATAGGATTTGATTGTAGTACGTTGGTCGTTATATTGGTTTATCGAGGCTTCCTCTCTGTCTCTTTTTTTTATATTATTTATCTAAATTTCTTTTGTATTCGACACGCGCCGAAAATGGGTTATACGAAAAGTGAGGAGTGAAACGTAGACGAGATGCGAACGTCACCTGAATAAGGGTGCCGTGACGGCCAAAGTGTTAAAAGGCCTCGAAGCATACGAAATGAATGGCGCTCGTTAAGGTTTTACCGGCACGGCTCTGTAATAAACTCAAATGGAATGCGAATGCCGGCGCAACGATCGTAAGTTAAATCGAAGGTTGTATCAACACCGTGCGATCAATAGGGGGACGTATGCACATTGTTACTTTCGCTACTGTACGCCAACCGGTTTGCCTGTCGTACCACCGAGTTTGGTGTCGGACTTATAAAGAGAGCGTCAGAAGTGATCGACCGAATTTCAGGAGCGCACTTCATTCGATACATTTTTATCCTAAACGTCCTCCTCGCTCCGTTAATGTCTCAAAAATAAAGATCCTAGATTCGAGAATAAAGTATCGAACCCCGATAGAATTTTCCATATACGTCCTCCTTTTATTTCTTGAATAAGTCTCGTTTCAAAATTATCCGTAAACACTCTTTAATGTAAGGATTGCGCTAAATTCGGTTACCTCGGGACTTATTATTCAAGGCGAGTCTTTGGCAGGTTATTCGCGCCACGTGCGGCGCATTCCAGAAGTGGAGTGCCAAATATTGGAATTTCATTTTTAATCGATTATCGGTGTTAAGCACGAGCGGATAATAGTTTTATAAAGTGCAGTGCAACGCGACAACACTCGCGAATTTGCGCGGTCGTTCGGTCGTGGAAAGCGCTTAGCGGCGTATACCGGTTGCGCGGAAAAGGTTAAACCGCGAGTACTAGGCCAAGTAACTTTAACAGCTGCCATCGCGATAATTAAAATAATATCCGGACACGGTCAATGCGCTCGAAAGAATGACGCACGAAGATCATTGGTGGCTCCGGAGAAAGCATTACGTAACAACGCGTCAGCGCGTGCTTCCCATCGCAACCACCTCGTCTTTCAGGAGCAAGAAGTTTTATCAGCTGTTGGCCTGACGTCAATCTAAAATTCATCGCGAATCACTCTTTCGTACGCTTTTACAATGATCTTCCAATTACTGCTGATCGACCAGACGCACTTATATCTCGATAACTCAACTACCCCGCTGAGTAGATTAATTTCGGCTAACGAGCCACATCCTCGTGTCTTTGCTTAATGCGAAAAATCGATTGATCGGCAAAGTGATTTAATCCTTACCAAAATGATCCTCTTCCCGACGTTAATCTCAATGAAACTCTCGTAGCAAATAATCGCGTGTATCTCTTCGTTTAACATAGCGAATTGTCCAAACGGTTCCGAGCTCCGTGCGGAACGTATCTCCGTGCTTTTATTATTAAAATTGTGTACACGATTAATCTTGGGTTTACGGGTCACGGAAGTACTGCCTCGCCAAGCAACTACGCGTAGGCAAACAACCGGCCGGGCAAACACAATTACTCACAATAACGAAATACGGAATGGGCGCGTGTCTATGAAGGACCGAACTGCTCGGCTCTCAGGACGGCAAACATTTAACTGGAAGCTTCCCAGGCGATAAATTTCCGCGGGTAAATTGAGAATTTCGGTACGCAACTCCGCAAAGGATAGTGACACATTAAATCTCGGACATCTTCCGAGAATCTATGATAAGATGTTCAACGCTGAAATTACGAAGCCGTCGGACCGACGAATTTTTTTTTGTAAGGATCGCAGCAAGTTTACGAAACTGTGATTTTTTGGCGTTGCATGCGCACGATTAAATGAGTTCGTTTAATTTCGTTCTTCGTTTACTTTTTAGATACTATTTTTCTCGGATTCGTAATTAATACGAGTTATTCGCGTCGTAATTTTGGTGACTGTAAACGCAACGGTGCTACTTAGACCAGAATATTCCACTACCAATGTTAATTTATGGTAAATGGGGGGAATAAAATCGTTTATTATCTCTCACAAATATATGTTTCATTGCGCAATACATTGTTTTTCCTCGATATTTATTTACAGTCACAGCTACTCACGTAACAACCGTATCGGAGCGCGAGAATATGACGGGCCCACGAGCGACAAATGCATCGACCTTTCGTTGGTTTTCGCGGATCAATATCGGGCCATTAACGCGGAACATGAGCCGGCTGTAATTCAAAGCCACGGATGTTCGTATAAAATATACGTCCGTTACGAGCGAATGTAGAACACTCGTTAAACCTAGGTTTACCCGAGCAAAGTGCACATTAATCAAAACAGGTGGGCACAAGTAAGAATGAGATACTACCGTTACCCAAGCGGCCGTGGATCATTCGCACTTTACTCGGATAAGGACCAAAACAGATCCATCGCGAATTCCTTGCTCGCGCCTTCCAAGTGGCCGAGACGATGTTTACCTGGTTAAACCTCGATTTATCGCGTCCTTTGTTCTTGTCGGCCGCACGCGCGCGGGGGTGCTTCGAATCACTTTCGTAAGAAGATACTTTCATCCTATTATAGGGGCTGCATTAGACAACGTCGTTAGATACGAATTTGGGAGAACCACCAAAATCAGCGTATCGAGATAAAAAGTCTTTTAAAAAATACACGAGGCACCAGCGTCGCGCTTATATCCTCTTGTTACGAACAGAGCATTTTTTTATACTTTACGCGAGCATCGATTTTACACGAGCATACACCCTTCGCGCGCGCTATTCATTCCATCATTTTACAAGTCAGATATCGACATCGCTTTTATACGATCATTCCGCGTTTGGTTCTTTACGCGGTATCCTCGTGCACGTTGAGCTAGTGCTCGATAGTTTCAGCGTGAAGAATGGGAGCTGTTTCTGCGAGCAAACGTCGGTGGACGATCGAGAGAGGGATAACGAGGGATTTGGCGACACGACGCGTGGAATTCGTCCCGGAAGCCGAGCATCCGGGAGACACGAGGAAGGCCAGCGATGAGAACCGCAAGCCGTCCCGCTCCGACCTGGTAAACCAGACGCACAACGTCCAGTGGCGACTAAGGGGTAAGCGTCGAGGGTGAATTGCCATGCCTGCGACGTCGCTCAGGAAACGAGGGTCGTCCAGTTCTCCCGAATACCTTTCGCATAAGTATCTGCCGGTACTCGATTGCGATAAGAGATTTTTTCTCTACGTTTCCATGGTCGAGCATGAGGCAGAACGTTACGAGGAAAAAGAATCGTAAAAATTGGAGGACCTGATAAAACTCATGCGTGAATATACATAAAGAGATATGCGTCGAAGTGCGGACCTCTTTTTTTGAAGTCGGTTAAAAAGAGAAATGTTGTGGCGCAGAGGATAGAGATTTGAAGGGCTTTCTTTGTCGAAGCAAGAGTGGAGAAAAGTCGTAATAAATAATGACGGTTACTTCGAAAATTGGAACGTACTAAATTTGACTACGAGCGAAGGTTTACTTGTATGTACACCGGATATGGAATTAATCTTTACGCTTAATACGTCGCGATTATTTGGCGATATCTAAATTGAAATACCTGCTCGGAAAATTACTTATGACTTTACGCGAAACCGGTACATCGGCGCACGCGTATCCAAACGGTTAATTATTCAACTGCGGTGAGTATTTTTTTCTATCGACGAGGAAAACTGTCGGGACGAACGGTGAGAGTGTAAAAAAAGTGAGATGTACGAGGAAGGAAACGAGAAAGAGGGAGGGAGAGGAAAGGAAGCGACGAGAATGCATACAAGAGACGGTCGACAACGAGACGTATGTATGTAACGTAAAACAAACGAAGTACGGAGCGAAAGAAGTTCGAATCTCCGTGTGCAAAATCCAGGTTCAAAGCTCGGGTCGTTTTCTTTGGATTTTTTTTTCCGCAACGGATACACAGCGGAGCTGATTGTAAGAAGAGATCGATCTTAAACATTGCGCGCCGAACTACACGATCGGAAGTTAATACCGAGAATTAAATAAATAACGAAGGATGTACTTGACGCAATAAGAAAATGTTTGGTATCGTACAAGAAGTAGGAGTTCGATTTTTTCGAAGCGAAGATATTCCGCGAGTCTTCTGGAAGTCTCGATTATCCGTGAACGAAACCGTGCGCGTCTGTCGTACGTTGTTGTTGCATGTTTTTGATCGATGATGATTACGATCAATGTAAATAGACCGTTCTTTAATTCTATTTGCTCGAAATTTTTCCTCGTTCGTCCGCTTCTGCGTACTTTGTAGTTCCTTCCTTCCGACAAGTCGGCTTCTTCAGAATCGAGGATTGCGACGGGAATAACTTTATTCGAAGGCTTACTCATCGATAAAGTAAACGAGCGCATCTGTTCCCGCGGTGCTTTTGTTATTTAAATTTCCACGATCATTAATATAATTAATGTGAGCAAACTAACCTTTGATTCCATCCGTCTTAGCTTTTTACCTCGCTCCGCGTATTTTCTCGTCCTTCCCCCTCGACCAATCAAATGGCGGTTTACGACAAGAATGACTTTGCGTGAAATATTATTTGTTCGACAAGAACTCGGATATGTTTATTCGCGCTATGCTTCGTAATTATTTCTGTTTAACGGTCAATAAAGTCAATATAGACGACTTACCCTCCCCCCGTGTTGTTTATTCAAAACCTTCCCAGCGCCTCATCCTTTCACATATATATGCTCTCGTTCTTTTTCGCAACAAATCCGTTGCTTAAAAATCCCTACCTGTAACAAAAATAATTATCTTTCGAGCATTATTTATTTATCAACAACGCGGCCATATCTCTTTCTGTGATACTCTCCTCGCTATATTTAAACGAAAATCGAGAGGAACAATCTGGACAAACTACGCTCCCCTTCCCCTCGATTTTGTTTGCCCAGCGCTTCTTTAACACACCACCAATTAGTCGGCGCGAATTTTTTTTCTAAGAGCGCTTTATCTCGCGAGGTCCTTCACGCACGAATTCCCCTGGTTAAACACTCAATCTTCCCAGCGGTTTCCTTCCACGTAATCCGGAACAACTTAATCGAGCTTCTCGAAAGATCATTTGGTCGTTACAAGTGCGCTTGGTTTATTATCGAGCCGTATCTCGAGGTCTTATCCGCACCATCGCTCGTAATTTCGCTGCTCCGTATCCCGTCTCCGCTTATTATCTCCCACGGTTCTGCTTCTATCGTTTTTAATCTGACCGAGAAATAAAAGCCGACAGGCCGCACGCTCTCGGAGTATCGCACGATTTTTGATCGCGAGCAGCTCGCTTATCTTCGAATTGCGTTTTTCAGCCGGTACTGCTGCAATCGAAGCGCCACGAAGCATTACTCGGATCGAGGCTATTATCACGCGGGATGGCGAGACGCGCGAGGTTTCGCAGAAAATGCGTTTTCGCGAAGGGATCGGTTCGAAATAAGCCGCGTTGCTTTAAACTTGTACGGTCAAAAAAAATGTTACTCGTTGTTTGAATCGTCTCGACGAATGGATCGAGCACGAACGACGATTACCGCAATGATCATTGTTTCGTTATCGTTATCATTATTATTTTAAGTCCGACTCGTTTCCGGGAATTCGTGGAACATTTTACGTGGTCAAAGTACGCAAAACATCCTGTCAAAAGAGTTGTCTGGAGATACAACGGTAGCTTTGTGCATTACATATTTCGTACATTTTTCTCACCGAGTTCTGTAACTTTTAAAAACCAAACGTGAAAATTCCTCGAATAACGGAATGATGTTAATAATATTGAGTAATATTAATAATGTATCGCGGCAAAAAGTATATTGTCCATTATTTTGACGAACCGTACCTTTCCACGGGATTCATTATCGCAGTTTTAGCGTTTAAATAGCTCCGCTAGCTTCAATTACGCTTAGGTTTATATCGTGTTAGCTCCGCTACCTACTGGAATTTTTAGATAGTCCTTTACTTACCGTTGCACGTGAAGTCGAGAAATGCAGCGTGCGTTACTGCACCGAGTAATCCAGTGATAACGTCCTAGGCCGAGCTCTGGATCTCTAATGTACAAGATCCAACCTCCGTCCACCGTGCCGCGATAGTGCCATTGTTTGGCCTTTTCCTCGTGTTATCCAAAGCGCTCGTTTATCTCGACTTTTGCATACAAAGAAGTTTGCTGTCACATTATTTTGCCTTTTCTACGGCTCTAGAATAATTCTTAGGCCATCACCCGCTGATTAACGAGCGCGATGGAATTCTGAAGCGATATAAACATCACGTGCCACCGAGCTTACAAGACCAGAAATACTTTCGTAGATTTGAAGAACTCGGAAAGCGCCGAATGCGTCTAACGTGAAAGTTCGAACCTCCTTCCACCGTTCCAACATAGTTTCATACTTTGACTTTTCCTCGCGCGTACAATATATGCGAACACCACAATTTCTACGCATACGGCATTTTATTATCGCGTTAATTTCGTTTCGCTATCGGTTCAATAATATATCTCAAACCACGATCCGTCGTTTAATGCAAATTCTGGATAACGAAGAAACGTAAATAGTATATATGATACTAGCATGCTGAGAAAACCGGAGATACCATCGTTAACGACGAGGGCTTAAAAACCTCTAGATCTCCGATCAAGAAACATAAGTAATATACGTTACCAGGGAAAAACGAGGGATGCCGCGATCAAAAGCGAGAGGTTAAGAGCCTCCGGATCTCTAATCGGGAAACGTAAATAGTATACGTTACCGCGCTGAGATAACCAGAGATGCCGTCCTTAACCGTGCGGGTTTGAAAAAACTGCGGCTCGCTACTGTGCACCTCCAAACCATCGAGCGCGCCATCGTGGTTCAGTCGCCGGACTCGAATTAACTCGACCAGCTCCGGCGTCTGGAATTTTGCTCGGGCCGCCACGTGGGATTATCCTGCATATTCCTTCGCGCGGCTCGACGAAAACCAAACATGTTTCATCCGCATCGACGTTCACGCATGCCGACTGGCTCGAGGTGTTTCCGTTTCCCCCTTTTCCTCGCGATCAACGCCCAGCCGGGCCAATATTGTGACAAAGATAAAAGCTGTTTTTATTATCTCCAGGACGGTCTCCGTGCTCGCCGCCTCGAGGCGAAGCGCGTCGTGGCTTCCCATCGAGAAACGAATTCACCCCTGTTTATGCGCCACGACGATCTCTACGGTTTAGTTTAAACACGCCTGAGCTATCGTACTACTGTCCAAATACCTTGGAAAAACGGCCTTAGTATCCCGAGTGTTGCGCTTACGCAAGCCACCGATTAAAGCGCCGAATCAACGGACGTTGAAGCCTCGATGGGCGAGAGGAGAACGAGGAGGATGAAAGGAGAATCGTCTATCGTCGAGATTTGAGCGATTTCAAAAGCTCCGATAGAATTTTTTATTTGGAAACATCGTGCTCGAGGAAGCTTTATAAAGTTAGGCCGACACAGTTGAAATAAGATATCGGAGCTTTGATGATACATCGCATCGAATACGGCGAGAAGCCGTTATCTAAATTTCTACGATTTCTCAGGCTCTAAGGGGAAATTACGATTCGTGAAACCATGGTGAAAGGATGAATAGAAATTTGGATGCTTATGTCGCACGTTTCACTTTATCGGAATTATCGTTATCGATATGTTTGAGTAAATAGATTCGTGGTCAAATAACATTTTCGTTTATGGCGATGGTGTGAGTATTCCACTCCGTGTTTTGCGGGTGGCTCCTCCTTTGGATACCGCGGAGAGGACGGAATGCGACACGAGGGTGGCTAGAAGGGGTTGGGAAAAAGGAGGGGGGTTGGTTCATCCCGTGCAGCCAGGTGGAAAATAGCTAATATTCTAAGACATCGGCGACGCCATGAACGAGATGGCTTCCAGCTGGCAGCCGCCTCGTATTCCGCTTCTTTGCCAAAGGAACAAAATTTAGCAGAAATTGGGAGCGACGAGCCAGGAACTGACGTTTCAATCTGACTTTGTCGGTGCGCGTACAAGGTGTTCCAATAAAATATATACACGCTTCGATCAACTATTTTACGGACCATATCGCGAAGCTATTAACGTCGTCACAGTTCGCAACTCAAATTAATTGATACGAATGTAAAAGCTCGTCGGATATCGGAAATATTGAATTTTGTCTTTATTGTCCAGGCACTGCCGACGAAGCCGATCGATGGTATGCAAACGTCGCTAAGCATATCGATTATTGAATATCATTTCGTTGAAATTCGTACTGGTAGGTGGACTTTTGTATTTCGATGCAGAGTCTTGATACTATTTCTAAAGTAGAAAATGTTTACCGTAACAAAGTCACGTATGCAAGTATATCTTGAAATTTGATAACGCGTTTGGTGCATTCGGGAGAGTGCGTATTTAGCGAGAGAGTACTCGGAACGAACGATGGCGGTAGCGCCGATGGTCCAACACGTACCAATAAGCATGTAACATAAATTTTCAAAACACAGCCTATGACGCGAAGTTGTCGCGCGAGAACAAAGGCGCAGGTGTCCGAAGAGCTTGGTGGTGCAGTTATTGAAACTTATCAAAGCATGCTCGTTAAATATGCCTTTCAGGCCGGGAGCCATCGATGTGTAAAGGAACACAGCGGATAACGCGGAATGATGTAAGTGAGCACATTATCTCAAAACTATTAGGCCGCCGCGGGAGTGCAACTTGACTATTTTAAAGATTCTACGAGTGCAGGACTCTGTCGTTCAACGTTGTCTTTCTTTCTTCTCGTGCTTTGAAATTTACGCATGGAAATGCACGAGGATTTTTTAATATTTTTTTTTAATAAAGCTCGTAATTTGCACATGGCTACCTTTTCAAGAGATTTTAGACAACGAGCATTTAACTGCATCGAAATAAAATAATCCGTGATAATTTAAGACGTCGCGCGATGAAAGATCGTGAAAGGGCGAAACGATGATACAAATGCGCGTATTCGAACGATATATGTAGTTATCTTAATAACTTAATAGAAATACCTCGAGACGTTAAGCCAAAATCTTTTACTCCATTCTGGAGGCCATGTTTCTTCCGCGATGCGGCAAAAAGTTTCTTGCTTCTTCACGTATTAGAATTTTGAACGCGAACCCAACTTGCTGCAGCTCAGTATAGTTTATTAGTTTTTAAAGATTTTAAAGATGATAATGCAGCATAAGTACGTATATCGTCTTGAAATTATTAAAGGGTGCAGCACTGCATCTTGATTAGAATAAGTTTCCCCAATAGACTTTATCGCCCCGCTGTTTCGTTTGCCAAGTTTTCCACTTCCCGCATAGAAACACAAAAAACCCCGCTACTTTTTTATTTACACACACGCAGAATACTTCTTGTCTCAAGAATTGCGTCCGAGGAAAGATATTTTTACATACGGTTTTTGCTATCGGTTTAACGCATTATATTTGGATATTATATAATCATTTTTAGAAGACCACGATTAATATTTGGGATGGTAGTAACGTTTGAATTGCCTTAAAATTACCGATGCGATATGCAAAATTGTATTTATTTATACAAAATTATTCGGCGTCTACATATTATTTTGAAGAGATTTCCTAAGAGCATCGGCCCTTGTGCTCGAGCAGCTCTCGTTCCCCTCCGTGCCTCCACGTTCGCGCATGGAAGCATAGAAAAGCTTTTTGCCCCTGATTTCTTAATGAAATCAAGCTTGCGCGCATCCACGATACTCTTTCCTCGTAAAACGACGCGGGCCAAAGATTCGGTCGCATCGAACTTTCTGCATAATCTTGGGTCGCTCGTGCTGAGCAACACTTTTCGCCGCACGGAGGTATTCGTCGATAATTCAACATTTCCGAGAAAGGCGAAATAATTCTTACGTGTTATTTAATTTGTACACCGTCCTACCGAACAAAAGCGTTTTTTTAAAGACGTTCTTTCGAAATACAGTCGCGGCAAAGAAATATGCGTTGTGAAAACATTATCGAGTACCGCCTTTCTTCCGTTACCGCTTCGCATTATCCGTCGAACCTGGATTTTAACGTGGTAGCGACTCGAGCCTAGGACTATTATGATTCAACGACTTCGGCGGAAGAAGTATAAAAAACGTGCTTTCAATACGCGAACGTGCGGATGTGCGAATACGGATTTAAATCGAGTGGGAATTTGACTATTTCAACGAGACTGATCGTATCATCGAACATTTGTAGTACGCAATGTTGCTCTATCGTGCTGTACCCAATTGTCTCCGTTGTTCTTTTATTTTTAATATTCAAAACGCCCACTTTTATCTCGATACACTTATTCTCCCTTATTTCACTCGCGTAGTCGATGTTATGGATTATTCCGTGTTTATTTGCCTTTCCAACCCACTTTTCTCGCTTACGTTCGTACAATCTCATATCTTACGTTCGAATTTCTACGCACGTTCTTTTGTTCTAACCCTTTCGAGCAAGTCTCGCCGAGGTAACGACTCGGTCTAACAACAAACAGATACGCAAACAAATATTTTCAACGTCACAACGTTAGGTTGTCCAGCGCGTCAACGTCGATTATCCGCATCCCCGTGCGCCAAGAAACGTTCGTAGGCACAAAACTTTGAGACTGCAAATTCATCTGTGCTAATAACAAACGGCCACGAGCGAAAGGAAAACATGCATCAGAAAAAACGTAATGTGCGAAATGACGCAAATGTGCTCGCGTTAAAAAATGCCCGCGAGCTGGTGGTCCCGTCATTGTCTCGTGTTATTACAATTGTTCCATGGAGTATATAATCCCGGAGCCGGCGGTTACTGGCATCAGTTAACGAGGTTTCAGCAAAAAATGAAGATATCCGCCTACTTCTTACTACTTTGTGCGCCCTGGGCGATAGCCCTTCCAGCCGTCAGCCATTGGAATGCAAACGGACGATTAGTAAATAATTACAGTTGATAATACAATAATCCGTCATCTCGCGATTTCTTGGCGTAGAATCCTGCCATATGGCAAATCGTTTCGGCCCAAGGAGCATCGCCTCGGCGATAGCTCTCTCTGGGCAAAGATCGACGCAGCAACGACTCGCTCAAAATTTGTACAAAAAGTCGCTACGTTTACTAAAATTATCGGAGCGCACTTTGGTTCGCGAGATTGAAAATCGCCACGAAAATCGCGAAGATGATACCGATTAATAACGCGAGTATTGGGTGCAGGTTAATACGGTTAAACGTGTATTTGTGCAGCAAAACGACCGGGAAGCACCGAATGGCGCGGGAAGGCAAGCTCCATACTTCGAGGAAAGTGTGCTGCACAGAAGAAGAAGGGCCGTCCTCGGTTCGCTGCTGGGTGGCGGCCTGGGTGCCGGCCTTGGCGACGCTCTGAGTGGCGGCCTAGGTGGCGGCCTAGGTGGCGGCCTCGGCGACGCTCTAGGCGAGGGTCTTAGCTTAGGTATTTAACCTTTTCGTCCAAACACTTTGAGCACCTCCCCATCTTCGCTCCCGTAAACTTCAAATTTTTATCATCCTTCCGTATGTTTGTCCACGAAGAAAGACAACTTTTTATCTCTTCCGTCGTCGAGTTTTGACTTTGGAGCATCCGTCGATTCGTGGTTTGGAAGAACCACGTTTACCGCGACTGAAAAAACGATTTTCAAAATTTTTGTACACGGTATGAGATCGCGAAAGATACTCCTGTTTGCTTCAGTACCGCAGAGATTTAACAAATATGCTTATCGAAAACGTCGTAATAAAATTAATATACGCGTGTACTCGCGAAGAAACGTTATACAAGAAGATGGCGACTTTGTACCATTTGAAATCGTCGCGTCTCCAATGCTAACATATCCGTACACGAAACACCGATAAAACACCGACCTCGCCCAAACAGGACCTCTGAAGATATCAAAATCCACCACGATGGATTTGGAACTTCAAAAGCCGGCCAAAGGTCTGCTGGGAGGACTGGGAAAGGGTATCGACCATGGTCATCACGGAGGAGAGGCTCAGAAGTTGGTCAAAGTCGTCACCGATCACGTGCACAAGGGTCACGACTTGGGCCACGGACACTCCGGCGGAAAGTCTCATTCCCTCGAGAAGAATCTCAACGACGTCGGCAAGACGATCAAGTCGGGCTTGAACGAGGCTATGTGGAAGAAGGACGCCCTCGTAAGTAAACTCGGATCGGTGGTCTCCGACCTCAAAAGCAATATCTTGGACAAGAACCTCGAAATGGTGAAGGACGCGGGCAAGTCCATGGGCCAGCACGACGTGGTAGGAGGAATTCTTGGAACGGTGAAGGGCATCGCAGATACGGTTATGGGCACCAGAAACCAACAGGTCATTCCCATCACGATCGAAATTTCGCAGCCGAAGGGCAAAGGCAAGGGTGGTCACTGGGAGCACGGGGGTCACAGCTCGGGCAAAGGACACGGCAAAGTGATAGCGTACGAGCAGGTCGAGAGAAGATCGTCCGTGGAGAGCAGCGCGAGCGCCTCTACTGTCTCGCACGGTGGAAAGGACGTGGTAGCGATCGCTGAGAGTCAGGCTGGCTCGGGCATCTTGGGCGATTTGTCGAGCGCAAAGGGAAAAGCATGGGCCGGCAACGCCGACAACGGCGCCTGGGCGCAAGCCACGAGCGTCGTAAAGGGTGGAAACGGTGAGGCGAGTGCATCGGCGGACAGCAAGACTACCTCCGAAGTGAAGGTCATCTCGAACAAGAACGGCGACTGGAATGAAAAAAGCTCCTCCACTTCGAGCCAGGCCCACGCGAGCTCTCACGTGACCTCGCATGCCGGCAAGGGTAGTGCCGTCGAAAGCAACGCATGGGCAGTGAGCAATGTGGACGAAGGCAATGCCAACAGCAAGGCCAATGCCTGGGCTATTACCAAGGGCAACGGAGCCAAAGATGCGGAGAGCAAGGCCCACGCCAACGTTCTGGTTATCAAGAAAGGTGATAAACACGAAAAGGACGAAGGTGAGCGTTACGTCGAAAACGACGACCACTCTGGCGTTTTGATTGTCAGAAAGGGCGGCCATCATAAGGAACACGAGAACAGGCATTCCTCGGAAAGCGAGAACAAGAGCGGCCTTCTGATCGTCAAAAAGGGTAGCCATAGTAACGAACGCGAAAGCGAACATTCCTCCGAAAGCGAGAACCACTCCGACCATTTGGTAGTCAGGAAACACAAAAAATGCAACGGCCGCCACAATCATCACGAGCACCATCATCGTCATCGTCATCACCATGACGCATCTTCCAAAAACAAAGGCGACTCTCACGTTGTGGTTATAACTAAAGGCGAGAAACACGGAGAAAACGAGAGTAAACATTCCTCCGAAAGCGAGAACAACTCTGGCGTGCTGATCCTCAACAAGAGCGGACATAGCAACGAGCACGAGAGCGAACGCTCCTCCGAAAGCGAGAACCACTCTGACGTTGTGATCATCAAGAAAGGGGGACACAGTAAAGAGAGCGAGAGTAAACGTTCCTCCGAAAGCGAGGATAACTCTGGCGTTCTGATCATCAAGAAGGGCGGACATAACGAGGAACACGAAAGTAGGCATTCGTCGGAAAGCGAGAACCACTCCAATGTTGTGATCGTCAAAAAAGAGGAACACCAAAAGGAGAGCGAGAGCAGACATTCCTCCGAAAGCGAGGATAACTCTGGCGTTCTGATCGTCAAGAAGGGCGGACATAACGAGGAATACGAAAGTAGGCATTCGTCGGAAAGCGAGAACCACTCTGAAAATGTAGAAATCAGGAAGCACAAAAAATGCAATCGTCGCCACAATCATTCTTCCAAAAACAAGGACGATTCTAGCGTCGTGGTCGTCACGAAGGACGAAAAACATAGGGAGAGCGAAAGTAAACATTCCTCCGAAAGCGAAAATAATTCTGACGTTCTGATCATCAACAAGGGCGGACACAGTAACGAACACGAAAGCGCACGCTCCTCCGAAAGCGAGAACCACTCTGACGTCGTGATCATCAAAAAAGGAGGACACAATAATGAAAAGGAGAGTAAACATTCCTACGAAAGCGATAACCACTCCGGCCACCTGATCATCACGAGAAGAGAGCACGGTTGGCACGGCGAGGGTAAGAGTTCCAGGGGAAGCAAGGGCAATTCCCACGTACACGTTATTTCCACTGGGGGAAAACACGGTCTTTTCGAAGATAACGCTTCCGCGGAAAGCGACGCCAGCTCTGGAGTCGTAGTCGTGTCGCATACTGGAAAGGACATTACTTCGGCTACCAGCAATTCCGACGCGGACGTGGTACTTGTATCCCATGGTGGAAAGGGCATTAATTCGGCATCCAGCAATTCGGACGCGGACGTAGTAGTCGTGTCGCGTGGTGGAAAAGGAATTTCTACAGCTACTAGCAACTCCGACGCGGACGTCAAAGTCGTGTCGCATGGTGGAAAGGGCGTTAATTCGGCATCTAGCAAGTCTGACGCGGACGTCGTAGTTGTCTCGCATGGTGGAAAGGGCATTAATTCGGCTTCCAGCAACTCCGACGCGGACGTCAAAGTTGTGTCGCACGATGGAAAAGGCGTTAATTGGGCTTCCAGCAACTCGAACTCGGACACCGAAGTCGTGTCGCACGAGGGAAAAGGCATTAATTGGTCTTCCAGCAAATCCAACACGGACGCCGAAGTTGTATCCCACGGTGGGAAAGGCATTAATACAGCTTCCAGCAACTCCGATGCGGACGTCGTAGTCGTGTCCCATGGTGGAAAGGGTATTAATTCGGCTTCCAGCAACTCTAACGCGGACACTCAGGTTGTGTCGCACGGTGGAAAAGGCCACAACTGGGTTTCCAGCAACTCCAACTCGGACTCCGAGGTTGTAACACACGGTGGAAAGGGCATTAATTCGGCTACCAGCAACTCCGACGCGGACGTCGTCGTTGTGTCGCATGGTGAAAAGGGAATTTCTTCGGCTACCAGCAACTCCGACGCGGACGTCAAAGTCGTGTCCCACGGTGGAAAGGGAATTAATACAGCTTCCAGCAACTCCGATGCGGACGTCGTAGTCGTGTCGCATGGCGGAAAGGGCGTTCACACGGCGTCCAGCAACTCCGACGCGGACGTCAAAGTTGTGTCCCATGGTGGAAATGGGATTTCTTCGGCTACCAGCAACTCCGACGCGGACGTCAAAGTTGTGTCGCACGAAGGAAAAGGCATTAACTGGGCTTCCAGCAACTCCAACACGGACGCGGAAGTCGTGTCCCACGGTGGAAAAGGCATTAATTCTGCTTCCAGCAATTCCGATGCGGATGTCGTAGTTGTGTCTCATGGTGAAAAGGGACATAATTGGGCTTCCAGCAACTCCGACTCAGACGTCAAAGTTGTATCGCACGATGGAAAAGGCATTAACTGGGCTTCCAGCAACTCCAACACGGACACCGAAGTCGTGTCCCACGGTGGAAAAGGACATAATTGGTCTTCCAGCAAATCCAACGCGGACACGGAAGTTGTGTCCCACGGTGGAAAGGGCATTAATACAGCTTCCAGCAACTCCGATGCGGACGTTGTAGTCGTGTCCCATGGTGGAAAGGGCATTAATGTGGCTTCCAGCAACTCCAACGCGGACACCGAAGTTGTATCGCACGGTGGAAAGGGCATTAATTGGTCTTCCGGCAACTCCAACGCGGACACCAAAATTGTGTCACATGGTGGAAAAGGTGTTAATTCGGCGTCTAGCAATTCCGACGCAGACGTCGTAGTTGTATCGCACGGTGAAAAGGGACATAA
>JBCFXI010000255.1:0-160996 GCA_038496175.1 Ampulex compressa | reverse complement strand
ATTGGGCTTCCAGCAACTCCGACGCGGACAGCAAAGTTGTATCGCACAATGGAAAAGGCATTAATTGGGCTTCCAGCAACTCCAACACGGACACCGAAGTTGTATCGCACGGTGGAAAGGGACACAATTGGGCTTCCAGCAACTCCGACGCGGACAGCAAAGTTGTATCGCACAATGGAAAAGGCATTAATTGGGCTTCCAGCAACTCCAACACGGACACCGAAGTTGTATCGCACGGTGGAAAAGGCGCTACTTCGGCTTCCAGCAATTCCGACGCAGACGTCGTAGTCGTGTCGCATGGTGGAAAGGACATTTCTTCGGTTACCAGCAACTCCGACGCGGACACCAAGGTTGTATCGCACGATGGAAAGGGCATTAATTGGGCTTCCAGCAACTCCAACACGGACGCCGAAGTTGTGTCCCACGGTGGGAAAGGACATAATTGGTCTTCCAGCAAATCCAACGCGGACACCGAAGTTGTGTCCCACGGTGGAAAGGGCATTAATACAGCTTCCAGCAACTCCGATGCGGACGTGGTAGTCGTATCCCATGGTGGAAAAGGCAGTAATGTTGCTTCCAGCAACTCCAACGCAGACGTCGAAGTTGTGTCGCACGGTGAAAAGGGGGCTACTTCGGCTTCTAGCAATTCCGACGCGGATGTCGTAGTTGTGTCGCATGGGGGAAAGGGCATTAATTCGGCTTCTAGCAACTCCGACGCGGACGTGAAAGTTGTGTCGCATGGTGGAAAGGGCATTAATTCGGCTTCTAGCAATTCCGATGCGGACGTCGTAGTCGTGTCCCATGGTGAAAAGGGAATTTCTTCGGCTACCAGCAACTCCGACGCGGACGTCAAAGTTGTATCGCACGGTGAAAAGGGACATAATTGGGCTTCCAGCAACTCCAACTCGGACGTCGAAGTCGTGTCGCACAGTAGAAAAAGCCATAACTGGGCTACCAGCAATTCCAACACGGACACCGAAGTTGTGTCCCACAGTGAAAAAGGCCATCATTGGGCTACCAGCAATTCCAACACGGACGCCGAAGTTTTATCGCACAGTGGAAAAGGCCATCATTGGACTACCAGCAACTCCAACGTGGATGCCGAAGTTATATCGCACAGTGGAAAGGGCCATCATTGGACTACCAGCAACTCCAACGCGGACACTAAAGTTGTATCGCACGGTGGAAAGGGCCATAATTGGGCTACGGGCAACTCCAACGCGGACGTTGAGGTTATATCGCACGGTGGAAAAGGCCATAATTGGGTTTCCAGCAATTCCAACGCGGACACCGGAGTTGTATCGCACGGTGGTGTTACATCGACTTCCAGCAACGCCGACGCCGACGTCGTAGTTCTGTCGCACGATGGAAAGGGCCATACTTCGGCTACCAGCAACTCCAACGTCGACGTCGTGGGCGGATCGCACGGCGGAAAGGGCGTTAATTCGGCTTCCAGCAACGCCAACGTCGAGGTCGTATCGCAGGGCGGGAAAGGCGCTTCGACCAGCAGCAATGCCCAGTCCGACGTGGTGGTCGTGAGCAACGGTGGAAACGGCGGCCACACCAGCGTCGACAGCAAGGCCAGCGCGGTCGTCGTGAACGGCGCAGAGGGTGGATCCTCGTCCGCCCACAGCGACGCGCAGATACTCACGCACGGAGGCCAGGGCGGAAAGTCCACGGCCAGTTCCTCCGCTCACAGCGACTCCGTCGTCACGCTGGTCAACGGCTCCAGAAGTAGCCACGTGCAGAAGCACAGCTCGGTCTCGAGTTCCTCGTCCAGCGTATCGACGTCGAGCGTCAGCGAGGAGAAGCGCAGGAGTTGTCACGGCAGGAGGAGCGAGTGAGGTCGAGGCGTCGAGGCTGAAGCGGCCGCGGGAGACTGACTTTTCTCGATGGACGCGATAACGGGTCTTTTGGCGAGTAAACTTTTTGAAAACTCTAAACGGATGTTTTAAAAAATATGATGCTCTATAGTAATATCGTTACGCGCGATACGATTTCGCTTTCTCGGTTTCGTAACGGGGAGTGTTCTTTGATTCGATGGTACTTCTTTTTTTTTTTGGGCATTCGCGAGAAACATCCTTGGCAAAGTTCGCACCGCGTAATTATTCCCTTGCACCAATTGTATCGTTTTTCGGTGATGTAACGGCGGCAGGATTTTATCCGCGAGTTGTTTCCTCATTTCCCTCGAGACCTTTCGACTTTTATTCTTTCCTCCTTTCTTCTCGACTTCCTTCGAAAATGTGCACCGGCCATATTTTCGCGCGAGGTCCCGTGTCTTATTAAGTTCTTGCGCGTACGAATCGTTGCCCTGGGGGCATTATATATATATATATTGTAATATTATTGTGTGTTTTGTACGTAAGTGTGATATCCGCGCCGACATTAATCAGCGACTGGCCGCATAAACGTCACGTCGCTAGCGTACGTAATTATATTATGGAATGAATTTCATCGCTCAGTGCTCTGTAACGTATTATTTTGTACATGTTTAGGATAACGATTGGTAGGCTTAAATACAAAGGAAGAAAATGACGAAAACGCGCGTACTTTTTATTCGGTCGCTCCCTCTCGAAACCAAAAGATCCTTCGAAGGTCCGCGAAAAGAAGGCTGTCCAAGCCTCCGAACGCACCTTCTTCTCCCGTTCAATTCCTGACCCAGTTTTCGTTTTCGAAGCGAAAGGTACGAAAGACTTTTGCCGGATAAGTTTGTCGCCGATTACGGAATCATTTCGAACTTCGGAGTACGAGCGTAAGCCCCGTGCTTACGACAGAATCGGCGAATAATGAAATAATTACGAGCTGCCGGATTAACTCTCCTACTTTTGGTCTTCATAATTTGCGATCGAAAAATCGAGATCGCGCTTTATTCTCCAAAATGCCATTGCGTGGCCTTTTCTCGTAGTCCCCTCTGCTCTTGATCTTTTAGCGCAAACTGCCGAGCGATCTCGAACTCGACCGAGCAAAGTTCAACTTCATTGTTATAATCCGACAAGAAGAAATCTCACCACAGTTTTCTTGCTTTACGTTACTCTCCATCTCGTATTTGTTCTGAAAATAATCAGAGTTACCGATGTCGATTATCGATTTCAGTTCGATCAACGTTCTTATTATAACTCAATGTAAAAACGCGTAGATTTTCCCCACGTTTTACCAGAAGTAGCACTGCTCATAAGTGCTTCGAATCCAACAAATAGCTCTTGAGCAACCTTACCCTACTTTGGAAACCCATTAATTTGCAGTCAGCTCCCTTCCCCCCTCCCCCCTCTCTCCTCTTCACGCTCCCTCTCTCCTCCCGCGATAATCGAGATGATTTCTCACACGCGCCCGATGCAAATTCGAAAGGACTCCGCGCGGAGAGTCGCGATATCGCTGCGAGAGATCTGAAAGCGTTAATATTAGAAATTTCCAAGTGAATAGGTTCGATTAGAGATCTCGAGTGGATAGGCGGCCTGAAAGGACGCGGATGGTTCGCCGACGAGTACGACGAGGGTTCTTTATCGGACTGCAGTGCCGATAGGGAGCAATTAGTTCTGCGCAACGGTGTATTAATCAACTCGTGCGTACGCGCCGGATTTTGTACACATTTATCTTTCCGCTTATACGAATTACTGCATCCATGGAGATCGGCCTGGATTTACGCGATCGCAGCTACGACTCGAAGCTGCGCGAACGGCCATTTGGGCAAAAAAAAGGGGTGAGGTATTATCGTGCAAGACGTAATATTGCTCGCTTCCTCTCTCCTCGTCGATATTTTTACGTTACTCGCGATGCGTGGGAGGGATATGCGCATATCTTCGACACGGGCAAGCAATGTTATTGCTCGCCTTCAATTTTTTTCCTCGTGTTATGCAAACGTTTCGCATTATAGATCTCCCATTGTCGCGAAGAAAATGCAAAAATACAATTTTTGCGCGTAAATAACAAATACTGGAACGTCGAGAAGACAAACGGATAAGCGCCTTGCTTCGATTAAACTCGCCCCCGGGATTATCCTCGTTTCGCAAGAAAAAAGGATAGAATAAAGACATACCGGGATTCGTTAAAAACATTCCTCGTATTTACACAAACGTTAACATATTTAAATAAACGTTTCATCCAATATTATCCAGGTTAACAACGCAGTAGGGTCCGCGTATCCATCGTTTTATTCCTGGTAGATTACGGAGCGTGTCACCGGTAGATACGAGAATCCTACTAGTATGTCAGAGCTTGTCATTCAAGCCCAACGGGGATGGCCACGGATGGAAATCGGATGACGCGTGGGGAGTAACCTCTTTGCCACCGTGCCGTCCAACGAGGTGTCTTTCCGGTACAACACGGTGTACAACGTGCATTCACCCGTCGAAAATAACTAAATATATATTACTTTCGTCCTTTAAACAAACGAGCAAACACCAATGCACCTTTATCCATTACCGAGAGCGAGAGAGGGCCGTTGAGAGATTCGCGCCAATGAGGCAACGAAATGCATTTTTCTCGATCCGCGAGATATTTTCCATCTCGATCCAATATATAATGGGAATTGAGTGTTAACCTCTCTCTCTCTCTCCCTCTCTTCCTCCCTGTATCTCGTCTATCCGATACTTGGAGTAACGGAGGACCGTGGAGAGTTTCGCGCGAATGAGGCAACCCAATTCGTTTGTGCGGACCGCGAAGGGCAGTCGCTGGCTGTCGGAGAAGGGGGAGGTGGTTAGATATTTTCCGACGTGCAACGACTCGGCACAATGGTATTATGCTCTTGCCACTTACGGAGCGTATCTGTCGCGCGGGCGCACCTGTATTGCTCGAGGCGGACGATAGGCGCGTGCGAGGGGAAATACGGTGTATCGTTGACAGCTGCTGTCCCGGCATACATCGTGGAGCTTTAAAAAGCATTGTGCGACGCTCGAGAAATCGTATCTCCGGGACTCCTCCTGTTAGGCCTCCTCCGCGTCGAGGAACGCGCTTGCGGGAGGAAACCGACGCGGGAACAATTCTCGCGATTATTAACCCTCGGAGTACTGCGAGTGGGTATATTGCGAGGGAGCGAAAGAGAGAGGAAGAGGGAAGGAGAAAGGTACGGAGTTGATTAGATTTGCGTAAATGCGCGTGAATATGATATTTCTTCTTCCTTTTTTTTTTTCGACCGCTTTAACTATATTCGTATCCTATAATATCGATCCCAAGAAATGTGCCGCCGTGGATTACTGGGGGATTTACCGGTTCAAGGTGAGATATGGAAAAATTTTAATCCGACTTTATATTCTACTGCGTATCGGGGTTATTGTATTAGGCGCCTTTTTATTTATTTGCGCGTTGGTCTAGGGGTTAAAGTAAAGGCAGATCCTCCGCAGTTTTCGGAAGTATAAGAAAATAAGATATTATTACTTCGTTAATCGTGTTGTTTTTCCACCGAAACTTCGATAAACTTCTCTAAGTACTTTAATAAATGAACAAAAAAAAAATGCCGGTAATACTTTCGCGAGAGAAGCGAAAGAATAAGATAATGGATGTGAGCGAAAAAGAAGAAGCGGAATAACTCTCGCGATTGTTAAAGCTTAGTTTCCCGGCGCAAAGTTGATTTCGAAGTTTTGCCGGTAAGTGAGCACGAGGTTGTGTCGAAAACTGAGAGTTGCGCTTGGAAAAATTTCGCTAAGCTCCCATGACTGATACGCTCCTACGAAGATAAATCAAATATTGTTTATCGCGATAAGCTGATCGTAAAGGTAAATTACGGGATAAATCATTTCTTCTGGATTAATTTTTAGATTTCGTTTCCACAAAAGGAAGACGGCGTGTTCTCAATGCGGACGAAAAAAATTCTGATGTGTTAAAATTGGCGATCGATAAAGTTCGATTTGGAGGTCGAATCGAGTTGGAAATATTTCAGATTTTTGTCGAGCACTCGCGAGCGACAAACCCTTCTCGCGAAGACGTCGGTTGTCCTCGGAACCACGAGCAATCCTTTGTATTTGTTCGAGGAAACTTTACCACCGCTGTGCCAATTAAGAAATGCTCCGAGGCGAACCTGCTTTTTGAGATAAAACGAAAAGCGCCCTGCGCGTTTCCCGGGAAAATTTTTGCGTCTGGCCAAGGCAAAATCTCGAACTCGCTTCAAAGGGATTGCATAAACATTCTTGCGCTTTTGCCGATAAATTCAGAGATATGGACTAAGAGAGGAACTAATGGAAAAGCGCAGAGAGGGAAACGATGCTGGTGCTCGTGATTCCGCGATCGAAGCGTGTTCGATAAAGAGCTTTGCATTTGAAAGACCTTCGATGGATTTTTCCTTTCATAAGAAACGGCTGATCGTAAAGATTCGAATCTTTCTATATTTTTACCGATTGCTTTATCGATCATTTGAGAAACTCATAACGCGATATAGATTTCGCGCGCCTTATTCGAGGATTAAGTGCGATTCGCGGAAATCAATGGTAACGCGCGCATCGATGTCCCGGAGAACATATACTCAGCGTGCGAGGAGTTAATCATTCCAGAGTATAACTTTTGTCGTGTGTTAGATAAACCTGTCCTGAAACTACCGCAATCGACGGAACATTTCTCAGAGTTGTAAGACCCGATTATCCGTGCCAAAGCCGACGAAGTTAGTCGAGGCTTATATATAATTTAATGTACCGTGGGCGACTGAATAGACGATCGTATAAAAAAACAACTCGTATTCGTTCCACGGCAAGACACTTTCACTATAATATTATATATCGACACCTTTTGGATTCTTTCCATACGCTGCGCACACCCTAGATCCAATCCCAAGGAATTCACTATAAAACAGCGGACACGGAACTAAAAAACTTTGGCAATCGACAAGAAAAAGTAACGGGAACGAGCAAAATCCACGATCGAAGTCTCGAAAAGGAGGAATTTCGAGATCGTTCGCGGTTGCCACAGACCATTGAATCGCACCAGGAAGTTCTACCGGCATAGAATCCGCCTTTCGCGCCTACGGACCTGTGGAGGAAAGGCCAGGATTATTAGGACCCAAGTCTCGACAAGGTAGAATTTCGAGGAGGTGGAAATTCGCGTAGGTAGAAGTACGAAAAGGTGGGATTTCGAGAAAGCGAAACATCAAGAACGTGGAATATCGAAGGTAAAAAGGCCAAAACTCGATCTCCTTCGATATCGTTTCTCACGTTTACGAGGACACGCGGAAAAAGATGTCTTCTCATAATACGGATTATAACCCACCATCGGGGCCTCGAGAGGATGGCATGGAATCGAAGTGGGTACATTTTCAAAGGATGGAACATCGAGGCGGAATTTTGAGATGGCTCCGTTTGTCGCGGCCCATTGGATCCCACCAGGAAGCTCCGGAGGCCTAGAAGCCGCGTTTCGCGCCTACGGAGACGTTGAGAAAAGGCCGGATTGTTAGGAGCCACGATCGAAGGTGATCTTTATCGGGGGCGAGCGTCCCACGACATGTAGGAAGCTCCACGGCGACGTCCAATTACGTGTCCCCGGATATAAATCATCGGAAATATTGGCCGCACCGGCGCGAGCGTCCGCTGATATATCGCGACCGCTTCGAGGAACTGGTTGCCCCTCTCCCAACGATTGATATTCATGACTTATGGAATGCCCGGCCGTCCTATAATTTGTATTCGGAAATTCAATATTAACGACGCGACGTATTTTTCGATCGTAAATTAATAGTTAATGCAGGTATTCCCAGGTGATTTACGAAGATCGCGAGCGGAATGAGTGTAACGCGAATACTTAGCGATAAGGACGTACTTTTGGCGTCGGCCGCTGAGACGTCTCGGACCTAATGTGGATATTGCGAAGCAATTTTCAAGGAGCGCCAGAGAAGTGAATTTAGCTTATCGATCGGCACTCGGGAGTTGGATGGCTCTTCGAAACTGCTTCATCGTTGTTTCCACCTTCCGAGGACCGGCCAGTTTCGACTCGTCTTCTCCGCGATTCGTTTAATTTTTGAGATCGCGTATATTCGCGTCGTAAATATTTTCTATTACTCACCGACACGGTATAGGGGGAAAGGAGGAGATAAATCGTTTCGCTCATTTTTCACCACGCGTACAAAGATCGTTCCTGGTCCAGAAATGACCCAGTTATCCGGTTAAAAGCGCGCCTAACGATGCTTCCCACACTTCGAGATACGAAAGTGCAGTGGAGAGGATACGAGGTGGCCATTGTATTCGCTGAATCGCCGATACCAGATATACGTGATCGGCAATCTCGTGTTATAACGCTCTACCCGCTGGTTTAGAGGAGGTTGTACCAACGAAAGTGTACGGTGCGCGCAAAAATCTGGAACCAATCGGATTTACACTAGATACGCTTGTACAGGATGTCCCAGAAATGGGTCACCAACCGTTACCAGCATATTTCACACACCATGAACACGAAAGAGAGCCGTTCGACACGAGTCCGGAAACTTTCCAAGTTATGGGTAAATACTTTTTGCCTGGGCGCACCGCTCTAGGATTGCTTAATGATAAATCCGTAAATCGGGCAATCGGGACACCGATTTAAATTTTCTTCCGCGCTGCTATTCGACGATTCTTTCAACGCGATTTGCCTTTGTTTCATATCCAATTATTTCCAATTTGTCCGTGAACTACGCGGAGGATCGCAAGGAGGTCGGTTCACGGTCCATTTATCGCGCGTGGTCTATCAAGGAGAAGCAATTTGATGTAATTTAATAAGGTTTCGAAAAAAATAGGAATAAATAAATATAAAAATATAAAATAAGGTAACACACGCCACGATTTATTTATTGGTAACCATCCCAAAGGAATCACTCTCTCTCTCTCCAAAGAGGCGAAACGTTTAGTCGAATAAAGGAGCCCTCCTCCGATCGAATCATCGCTCGCGAGGAGCATCCTTTGGAGAACGACTAGGCTCAAAATCCTGGCGCGCCGGGGATATATCCTCGTTGGGCACTAAAAGGGTTAATGTCCGATCACGACGGCGAGCGGCGCGGCCGGAGAGCGGCCTTTTTTCGGCGTTTATCGGCCGACGATTCGCTCAAACCGCGATCCATCGGCGGGCCGCAAATTACAGACTTTGTTAGAATCCCCGTTATCTCGATACCTCATCTCCGCGGGCGGAATTATAAAAACAATTCAGATTTATACCTTACGGCTTATCACGCCGGAGAAAGTAATCTACGTGCGCGCGGCACGAGTGCCGTTACCCCGCCGCGGACGACGAGGGGCCCCGATAAATCTCCGCGGGGAAAGGTTTTGTTTCCACCTAAGATTACGGCCGCTCGATAAAAACTCATTGTGCCGGGGAGAAAACCGAGTGCGGAATTATCGTGAGAATGGAGTAACGAGGGCCGACGCTGAGCTTAGCTCGATGTACCCGGCGATCGGGATTTTCGATTGGGGATTGTCCGCCTGCCCAAACTCGATGCGGCGCTGGAACGTGGTCGATCGAAGGAATTTCGAGATCGAGAGGTTGAGCGCGCATATTGGAGGAATCGATGAAAAATCTGAGAAGACGCGACATCGTGGATTTGAAGTATTTTTACGAGAGACGAACGTTCGTTTGACAAGACGTTCTTCAGTTACGGTAACCATATTTTTCGGACCAAGTACAGGACAGGTGGGATATTGTTTCGCGGTAAGAAAAGGTAGGTTTATTTTTGTCGCACCCAAAGTGCCTCGTGATATTTGTCATAAAATACGCCGATGCGGTGGTGTCGACGAGCACCGAATTGCAAGAGCCGTATTTCCGTGGGTCGTTTGTCGCGCATGGGTATTCGGTTTACTATCCCAATTCACGAAGTAACGGACAACGCGATCGCTTTGGAAAGAAAAAATAATCTAACGGTCGATACGAACGCGGAATCCGGTAATTTAATTCGATCCCTAATAAATTACTAACTCACCGTGTACGAACACTCGTTTTATCAAATTACTCGATTAAATTTTAGCGCCCATATACGGTAAGTCGCTGGACGATTAAATCACTCAACGCGCCCATATCGTTCTTGAATGACACAACATTGAAATAAAGAACGGTCCTCTCGGACGTTGTTAAATAATTCGTATAGAAAGGTATACGAAGACCGTACGACTCGAGGATGCTTCGTTCAAAGCATCGCCTCACGTTATTTCCTTCTCGACCATAAAAATACATTTTTAAGCGCGGTCCTGCTTAGATCAACGACCTCCCTTTTATTCTAAAAGCAAAAAGGGAGAATATAAATAATTTTTACGTTGGCACCCATCTAAATTTCAAAACACTTTTCCAGCAACGATCGCTGACGGATAAAACTATAAACACCGAGCACAGCTATTACGACCGTTCGTTTTGCCACGTTTATCAATACGTTTCCTCGATCAAGCCCCCCTTTGAACCATCGCGAAATATCAGTTTTCTCCAGCGAGAATTAGAGTCGTTACCAGTGTGCGTCGATGCGCCTTCTGGCCTGTCCGGCTTCCTCGTTACCAAACGCCGATCGAACTCGTATCCCTTCCTCTCCCGATGGCTGACCGAGGGTTAAGATTTATACCGGTACGTACGCATTATGGCGTTGTTAATATGCAAGGCAGCGACTCGGAGATCCCGTTGGCGCGAGGGAGGCCTTGCAGCGCGGGGAGAGGGGGCTGGTGGGCAGGCAATCGAGCAGGACGAGGAGGACGAGGAGGATGAAGAGGTGGAGAGGAGGGAGAAGAAGGAGGAGGAGGAGGAGGAGGAGGAGGAGGAGGAGGAGGAAAGAAGGGAGATCCAGGAGGGGAGCGCGGTTTGATAATTTATTTAGCTGCCGCGCCGTAATCCGAGATATTCATCCGGGTAATGGGTAATCGTAGACGCGGTCGCAGCCGTGCCTCGGAATCGCCAGCAATTATAACTGTACACGCCGGTGAAGATACTCGCCTAAGAATCGGAGGCTGCAGGTGTGCGTGCGCGAGCTTCCTTCTTCCTCCACCGCGGGATCTTCCTCCTGCACCTCCGGAGACTCACCTCGCGCGCTGCTACGGCCCACCTTGCGCGCCGCGGCAACCCTCTTGCTCGAGAATACTCAACGCCGAACGCTTAACGAGGAGAGCCTGGATCCTGCGTCCAATCGATTTCAACCTGCCACCACGTACCTACTGCTCGGAAGTCGCGCAAAACCGATTCTTTCGACGATAAAGCTACTCGCCGATTCGCGCGCATATGCAGGACGTTACGTATATTTAACACTAGAAGTACCAAACCAGTCAAAAGGACCGATCGGTCGTTTTTTCAAAAAATCGTAGTGCTTTAGAACAACGCATTTTTTGAGATTTTCTATCATTTTCGTGCAGTATCAAGATCACGGTATTGACTTCCCGACACTTCCTTTTACTCTCCCCTTTTTTTCAAAGATGTACGTGGCGTTCTAAATATCCCGGGAAGTGGCCGGTAATTCTACCGTTAAAAAAACAGGAGAAAGTGTCGATACATCGATATAACGATCTACACTCGTAGCGCGATAAAACCATGGAAAATGCAGCGTCAGAAATCCGTGCCACTTTGCGACGCGTTTGATAATACGATAATACGAGTATTAAAACGAGTGTCAAAACGTATACGGATAATACGAATAATGCATATAAACATATACGGATAATACGAGTGTTAAAACCGTACAAGTCGCCACGCATCCGTCTTCGAGACCTTGAGATCGTATCGACATCGAATTCGGTACTCGAGGAGTTGGCTCCATCGGAGCGCACCGCGACGAGGCCTCGAGGTCCCTCCTGGCGCAGTCCCGACCCGGAAGAAGGTGGACGTTAACTCGAGTAAATTTTCGAGGGCGGCCCGATCGTGGAATGCGAATCTAAAATATTACACGGCCGAACGTCGATGCCAGGGGTTGCTGGGTTAAGCGGGGGGGGGAGGAAGAGGAGGACGACCCACGCGCTTCAATAACGATCACGATGTGCCCGCGCCGAGCGAGGCTCTAGCCCCGAGCGGAGAACGAAGACAATGGCCGTAAATATTGGATGGGAGATGCTCGTCATCGTACAGGGAAGCGAGGCATAATTCACAATGGGTATATCTCTTTAAATCGCGCGAAAGCGTAAAAGCACGTCGCGGGTCCCGCGAGGCCGGCGCACCGCCGATGAAATATTATCGCGGCTGAACTTTGCGCGTTTCACCGGCTGCGTCGGAACGTGACTTTTCCGCGGGCGATACGTTGCCGGAGAATCCTGGGGATGACGGCCGATTTGAGGAAGAGGGACCGGAGCGAACGTTCCTTGTCCGGCGGAAAACCTGAATCGACTGGGCTCTCGACCAGGGATAATGAACGGTTCAACCGTAACGAGGCGATGTATCCGTATTTGTATAGCTGCACTTTGGAAGTGGAAGGGCCGGGTGTCTATATTCCAATAATGTAGGGGCTAAGTTGTCCTAATGAGGCTCTGGGCTGTTCGTTGCGATTGGATGGTTGTATTTTGGCTCGATTCGTTGTTCTAATTGATATTTATTATAATTGGTTTGATAGTTTTTAATCGTTTGGCGATATGCGTATACGTTAATGTGCGCGTGTGAGATAGTGCTTTTGGCTCCGACTAAAACCTGCCTTTACGATTAGGCACGGAAAGAGTCGCGACGTTGAACGGGACTGTGCGTGGATTTTAAACGCGATGCGATGTACCGGGTTGTCGCGAGTTAAATAATAAAGAGCGTCCGTATTTGAGTCAATCCGGTGTTTCGTTTATTTCTAGATCGAACGCTTTGGAAACGTTGGAATAATTATACTTGTACGACCACCTAAGTGTGGATTTGAATAAATATCAGACGATGACCGAAGATTCATTTTTCACGATAAAATCTGGTTCTCGAATACTCGATTTCGGTGATGGTGCGCCACGAGATACTGCTTCCGAACATCAACGACCCTTGGCTCGACCGAGACTCCCAAACGCATCCGAAATCGCACGAATCCACTTATTCGTCGTGGTCATTAAAAGGCCATTACGGGCCAATTTGCGGGGATGCATCGAGGCCTCCTGCGCGCGACAAAATTGGAATAATCAAAGCGATTGCATTAGGCGCGCAATTCGCGGTGTACAGTTTCAGCCGTGCATCTGCGCTTGGTAGATGATTTTGTTCGATGTATCGTCGAACTCGATCCTCCCGGTTTCAAGAATATCGTCGGCCTTTTACCTTTTGCAATTTTATCGCGATCGATAAGTACGTACTTAGCACCGTGAAACGTGCGATGCCGTAGTACGTCGTCTTCTTTTCCATCGACGCTCACCATTTTTGCTTTTAATCTGGTTACACTTACGAAATCGTGGTTAAAGTTATAGAGTGCACACGTGTCACGTTCGAAACAGTTGCCGCAAAACAAGAATTGTGTCGCCCGACGCACCAGTTGGCGCCTAGAGTTCAGTATTCATTTGCATACCTTACCGTTTTAGCGTCGCTCTCCATAATTAAAGAAATGATACGTTCGCTACGTGCAATTTCTAACACTCCATTCGAAGCTTTTCAACGTATATCCTTTCAACATCGATCACATCTGCTCACGGTTCGCCTAAGTTTTTAAACGTCGCGCGTACGAAGTCGTTCCTGAAACGGTTGTTCGAAAACAAGAATCGTATCGTTCGAAGCACCGGTTGGCGCTTGGAATTCAACGTTCGATCACAAGGCTCGTCGTTTTAGCGCCACTCTCCATGATTAAAGAAATGATACCTTCGCGAAGCATAATTCCCGTTCGAAATTCTCCGACGCATCCAATCCGTTCGGCATCGGTCAAACTCCGTCAGGATTTTCGTCGGCTTTATAAAATTTAATTTTCGAGAGCACCTCTTCGACAACGATACCCGATTTCCAAGAGGGCAAACTCGATCGATAAAAAGGTGGATAAAATTTGTAAAATGGTGTATTCGAATCCTAAAAGGATGAACTCGAAGCGCAAAAAAATTGGGATATATTTAGAGCGAAAAACTGGTATCGATAGGTATAACGCTGAAGATCCACGGAGCACGAACGTCTCGTCTGGAACGGTTGTTCGAAAACAAGAATCGTATCGTTCGACAGACCGGTCGGCGCTTGGAATTCGCTATTCAATTACATACCTTATCGTTTTAGCGCCAGTCTCCATAATTAAAGAAATGATACGTTCGCGGCGTACAATTCCTAACACCCCGTTTGAGCCTTTCCAGCCTGTATCCGTTCCGCATCGGTCACATCCGCCTAGTATGTGCGTACGCGATTAGCCTCGTGGAAACATTTCTCACCGCCCTCTCATTATACCTCCTCGCATTCCTGCCTCCCAGTTTTTACGCCTCGGCCTAATGCGGAATACATTATTTTACTGGATCGCGTTAAGCAGGACCGGTCGATCGCGGTCGTATACGACGAATCGTGTGCTTTTTTCTCTTCTTCGAGTATCGGCTATTTCTAATTTTATTTCGCGCTTATTACCATATGAATACATTTTTTTTCTCGATTTAATGCCTGTTGTTTTTTTTATGTTTGGATGCAGCATTGCTCTTTTTCCTTTTTTTTTTTCAAATTTACATCGATAGAACACTTTCGGTGTACCTCTGCATTTAAAGTAATCGCCCGCAATGTAGGATAAATAAATTCGAGATTTGTTGCAAAGTCAGATTTGAAGCAAAAAAAAATGTATATATATACAAATATACGCGCGGCCCTTGGAAATTTGTACGTCCTCAATGCGGTCCGTGGCGCAATTTGGATTGGCCAAGCCCGGCGTGAAGCAAGCGTGAAGGACCGCGGTGGTTTATCGCTGTCGGTGCATTAGTACCGGGATCGACTTTGTCCTTTTCTCCACGATAGTCGCGATGATTAATCGCGCCTGCCGGCTCATAGAGTCCGGCTCGCCTTCCGAGCGCCGTCCACCTTAACCGCGAACGTCTCGCGCTCAAACGACGCCGTGCTTATCTGGCTATGCGCGGAAATTCGCAAGAGATTCTTCGCGAGAAGGCGCGCTCCGTGCCCGGGAACCGTATGCTCGAGACATAATCAACTCTCTCGGTCGTACGATCTCCACTCTATTAATTAAGGCGCGAAACGATCGGGGATTGGATATACGAAGGCGTAGAGAATCGCGTGGAAGAAGGTGCGATGTTTGAATTCAATCTCCGGGATAAAAATTCGATCGTACCGATCGTGCCAATGGTAAAGAGAAATGCCCGGAAATTCACGAGGAACGTCCTTTCACGGCGAACAAGCACGCTTTTCTCTCGAAGCGCGTACCCAAACTACGATCGACTATCTCGATCGTACGATCCCCACCGTATTAATTAAGATATATCGAACGATCGGTGATTTGATGTACAAAGGCGTAAAGAATTACGCGGAGGAACGTGCGATCGTAGGATTCAATCTGCGCGATAAAAACTCGATTGTACCGACTGTGCCAATAGCGAAGAGAAATTCAGGCTCGTATAACGGACGCTGTGTTTGAAGTACCTGCCTCCGCATTCGGAACGCACTCGCAACGGTGCATTATAATCAACCGTGGCGATCGATGCCAAAGGAACGAAACCAACGTGGTTGTAATTCATCTTTTATCGGCAAATACGTTCTCCGAGCCGAGGAAGAGGCGAATGGAAATAAGCAATTCCGGTTAAAATTGTTCACGGCGCTAAGTCTGTACGTCTTACCGAAATTGGGCTATACGTTCATTTACAGGCATTTAAGAGGCTTCAGAAGGGCTCTAATCCAAGGGACGTAACGTTCGTCGATACGCGTCGAGATTCGATAAAGATCGTTTTTTACGGTCTCCACGGGTTATGCACCGTAAACTCTGCTCTTCAAGTTTAACCGTAAAACAACGTAAACTTTTATATTGAAATACATTCCGCTCAAAAGTAAACCCTATCAGAGTGTCATCTCCGCATCAGCTTCGAAAGCACGTTTAAGTATATGAGTTTATAAAAAGAATCAATATCACAAAGTCGAGGGACGAGCTAAAATGGAAAAAGATTCGCGCGTCATCTACGGAAGAAAAGACGACTCTACGAAAAAAAGGCCGATTCCGGACAATACGTTATTTCCGTATTCGAAGCGAGGACGATGGCTCGAAAGCAAGAGCGAAGGCACGACGTACGAACTCCACTCGCCCATTCGCGGTTGGGCGCGAAAGAACGCGCTCGAAAGGGGGCGTAAATCGCGAGAGCCCCGTTCTTCCGACTCCGAGGAGTTTCCGCCAATGGCGGGGGGCGGGCTCGTCGTTCGCAAAGTTCCAGGGTGCAGCCGCGTCGGTCGTCGGGAATAACGATAATCTCTGGAGCGGCTCGAGTGCCGCGCCGGGCCGCTAGAATGCGAGGCGTCGAAGGCGCCGGCCAAGTTTAAATGAATTCGATAAATGCGCCCAGCCACAATGACGCATTCAGCTCGACGATGCTTGTTTTTGAGACACGTCGATTTAGCCGCGGCGCTGCGTTTCCAGGCTGCGATAATCGCCCGACGCCGGCGCCCCGTATCCGACTGTCACCGTCTGCGCGTTCAATGAGAACGCGGCTTTAAAGCCCGCTGAATCGGCAGACGGCGGACTGAAAACCTTCCGCTCGGAAGCGCCGCGGCGCGGGGCGAAAAGTGGAGATGACGTTAAATCGGAATGGAGAGCCGCGGACGCGCTCGCGAATGCCCCAATCCTCGAGCTCGCTCCTGCCTTCTGGCAGACGAGGAGAGCCCGCGCTACCGAGGAAATGGAGCTTTGGGCTACCGAATCGTGCACGGCTTTTTTCGCGAGCGCGACGAGTTTCCCTGGAAAATTGATTCTACTGCGTATAATAACGATGACCGGGCAGGAGAGGGGGAAACGACGGGGGAAGGTGGAAATAACGTTACATCGGAATGGAAGAGTCGCGGATGTGCTCGCGAATGCTCGAATACTCGTTTCTACCTTCCGCGAGACGAGGAAAGTCTGCACTTCGAAGGAAATACGAGTTTCGCCTCGAGCTCGCTCCCACTTTTCCCGAGATCTCGCCGCCCGAATATTTCCATCGTCCTCCGCAGACGAGAAGTACCTACGCGTATCGAGAAATTTTTCCCCCGCGGACAATGCGAATAATTAAGGCGCTAAACCTATCCGACGGTCGGTAGATCCTTCGAAATCGTCGACGCGCGCATCGGCGCCGGCCATGAGCTCGCAATGGCGAACAAAGGTAAACTTTCCGTTACTCGGCTGCTCATGAACCTGGGCTTAAGACGTCAAAAGCCAGCCTCCCTCCGAGCCGCGTCGCTCGTCACCTCGAGCCGGAAATTCATTCGTCATCCCGTCTGGACGCTCGGTAACGCGCGCCGTTAACGCCCCGAAAAAATCCCTCGAGATTCGACGGCCGATGATGATTTGCATTTGCGAGCGAGGAGACCGCGGCGAGAATTTACGGAGGAGAGCGACCGAGGTGTCGATCTCTCCTCTTGGGAACCTCGATGCCCGGACTGTACGAGGGAAAAACCTTGGCGTTTGTTCCCGGACTCGATAGCTTTGGATACGGATTTCCTCGATCCGGACAGTGTTGAACAGAGTATTGAACTTGGGTTACGACAAACCGTATCTACGCTTGTAACCGTCTATTTTTATAATGGCGCAGTAAATTGGGAGAACCGCGTGAAAAATCGTGGAAAGTACCTGGTACCAAAGTTCTACAATTTGTCGCATTACATCAACACTATTCCTACCGCGAGCGGTCGAATGACCGGTCAGTGATCTCTTTGAAAAATCGTGGAACTTTGAGACGAGGTTGCTGAGATTTTTCACGATTTTCTTGCAGCATACGGATAGATAAATTAATATACGGTGACATTTATCCTCTGTCCTTTTTTTCTTTAAGGATTATTTATTACATCTAAATATGTCCGGAAAGTGGATGGTAGGAATAGTGTTAACTTACCTCACGACGCGTTCTTTATTCTTCCGAGAAGTTCCACATGGCAAAAGTTGGAAAACCGTACGTCGATTCTAATAGAAAACCGAGGGTACGGGGAAGCTCGCAGGGGCGGCAAGATTTGTCTTTATCGGCGCGGCGACGGGCGAGGCAATACTCATTATCAAGGCGAGAGACTCTTCTGGAGGTTCGCCAGCTCGCAGCGTGGAAAAATATGCAAGGAGCATTCCCGATTACGAGGATTCAGCGGCGTTCGCCCATTACGCGCCCTTGCTCCCCGCCCCCTCCGCCTCTTCCCGCCCCCGCGAAGCGACGGTACAATGGGGAGGGATAAAAAGCCCAGACGGTGGCCCGCCGTGAAAATGCCCCCTGGAATTGCGCGCCTAAGTGCCGGATACGTTCGACAAATTCGAGAGGAGGACGGAGGGAGCTCTTGCATTTGCATTTATCGAGTACGCCAGCCCCGGCCTCGTTGTTCGCTGGAGAGCATTACGGCCGAGCCCCGTACAGCGCGGTTTTTCTACGACGAGGAAGAGTCTTCGCGCGGTTCGAGAGGAGGACTCTTCTTCGACGTGTACGCGATTGGTTTGTACTCGTGTCCGTTGAACGATATTGGACTTCCTTGTTAACCCTCGTGAACGCTTTGGTTTTCAGGGCAAACGTATCGATTTGACGTTGGAAACATGAGCCACTTAATTTTTTTTTTTTTTCGTGAATCACAGCTAATCAATGTGTATATGTAAATATGTAAATGGTTTTCTGACTTGGTAAATATTTTCTTTTCGGTTTTGAAAAAGGGGGTGGTTACCGAGGGTAACGTTTTTCTATCTGACACGGTATAATTGCATGAAAATCTGTACTAAAATTTTATGACGAGACGTTTATAAAATTGGGAAAAATATACACCAGGGGCGATCGAATATTACGATAAGATCGAGTTTGATTTTGATACGGTTCGTGAAATAATCTATACAAGTATCATCTATACACATCTATACGCATGGTTTAATTTATACGATACCTTACTTCAGAATAAAATAGGCGGCTTTTCAAAGAAAACGTGCGTCATTGTTCATGGGTGAAATTAATTCGTAGCCATAGAAATAAGTACGTCGGAAACGTCGATGCACCTAATGTTAAAAATACGGGGAAATCGAGGCTCGCATCTTCGTTTCAGCCGGAAGCGTTCGCGAGAATGCGCGCCCCGATGACGTTTCCCCCGAATCGTGAGACTTTCTAGGTATCGATATTCGCGATCGCTAATTATGGGCTCATGTATACCGACGGGTGAAAGCACGCAAGCCTGTCGAAACATTCGAGAGCATCGGTTTAAGGAAAACTGAGAAACGAACGAAAGTCGAGGCTCCTCGCGTCTCTGCTCTTCAAAACGTGACTCCGTTTTATATCCTCCACGATCGATCGAGGATATTATACTCGATATGCTGGAGAATATGGCTCGCGTGGTTGGAGATTATCGGTTGAAAAGTTCTATTATTTGTATTTCAACATCGTTTTTCGGTTAAGTAGACTTAATCGTAAGATTAATTCGATAGTGAACGGTTAACACCCAGCACCGATGCAAGGCGATAAATTCGACTTTTTATTCGGTATTTCGTAGAACGAGGAGATAGCGCAAACGAGCGCTTCAGCGCTCTCGGAGCTACTCGTTTTATAAACTCTTCTCAGAGGTGGATGTTTATTAGAATTTTTTGTTTATCCCGTCATTTTGCCTAAGACGGTAAAGAACAGTGGTGTAAAATAATCAAATACGAACGCATTAACCTTGCTGCGGGTAAACCAAGACAGACGCTATTAGCGGTTCGAGCAATTCCGCAAACCGCGATGCAGCTAATGATCCTAATGTGGCTACCGCAAATCGTAAAGTTCGCCCGTGATTGAGTAATGCGGACTGTGCACTCCAAATCCACGCTTTTGCACTTCAAATTCATCTTTCTACAAACCAAATTCATCCTCTTGCGATTTCGTTTCTCCAATAAAAGACATATGATTTCCAAGCGGGTGAAATCGATGTATAAAAGGGAGAGCTTGATCGGCAAAGGTACGAATCCGAAGTGCGAAAGAGCGAATATGGAGTGCGCAAGGATGAATTTGATGCGCAAAATCTGTAGCAGCCACGCTCGTGGCTCGACGACGAGTATGCCGATGATGTCCAGCGAAATGGCATCTCCCATCAGTCGTAATGTTCGACTCGCTCGCAGGAACGAGTAGAAAAATCCAAGGGCCGGAGTACATTTATCGGGATAAAACATTCAGAGGACGAGCATTCCCTCGGGGAAGAGACCAGCCGGTGATCGTGGAAGATGGTGCTGTCTACGGAAACTAACGACTTTTTCGGAAACAACCAGCTGACGCGCGTGACGCGTCCCTCCCAAAGCATCGCTTCGTCTGTATCCGGGAGGTTTATACGCCTCTTTTTTTACGCGGTCCTCTTTTGCACAAATCTCGGTTGACACTGTGGAGGAAAAGGACTGCCTTCTGCTTTATTAAAATATTATTTTATTTTATTTTACTGTTAAAGTGATAAACCGCCCAAAGGGAGAAACGCGGTATTTTTTTTTTTTGAGCGCGTGACTCAAAAATCGTGCAAAGCAGACCGCGTAAAGAAGGAGTAAGCGTATCTTTGGATAGAAAAAAGAACGATAAATTATCGCTAGCGGTTAAAGCATTCTTCCGTCCGGTTCATTATAGTTAATTCCGAATTGCGTGTAACGAATGGAGAAAGGTAAACGGGAAAGCGGGCAATCGATATCGAAAGTCTAATGAAACGAGTAAGTAAAGGCAAACGGGCAATCGATGCCGCAAGTTTAGACAAATACGTACGGCAACGCAAACGAACGAACGGGCAATCGATGTCGGAAGCTTAAAGAAATAGGTAAAGAGACGGGAGTAAACAAGCAAGAACGAAGATACGACGGCGAAGCGAATCGAACCTCGGACTTCCACGTTGAAAATCCGGGCTAAAATCCACCCATCATTCGCGAATAACTTTTCTTCCAACGCGCACAAATTCGATGCTTCACCTTCGAATTAAAGACTTTCCATTAAAAGAACTATACGTCAAAGAATAATTCAAAAAAGCGGTAACCGAGCGAGCGATCACTATTCAAAATTAAGGGAGAAAATCGAAAGGGTTTCGACCGAGAATTATTCCAGACTGAACGACGAATGCATAATGCGGAAAATCGGAGAAAGCGATAAAGTAGCAACCGGTTAACGCTGTGGAATGAGAAAGAAAACCGAAGATGTTTCCGCCGCGGTGCTTCCGCTCGTCTGGCAGATGCGCGCACCGCCCAGGAGTAATTTCAGGAGCGCGTAAAGCGTTTTTACGATATTTTAATCCGGCAGATTGGCGTAGCGCGCAATACTTTCTCCCTCTTTCTCTCTCCCTTGCGACCGCGAGATACTGCGGCGTGCAATTGACGATGAAATATGTACCGCCGTAAAACCGGCCTCTCCTCCCTCGAAAGCAGCGCGACCTTCGTTAAGGCACCGCTTTCGTTTAATCGCTATTTAGAAAGACTATGACCGGAATTAATTGCCCCCTCGCTGGCTGCGCCGTCCCTCACCGCAGTGGCGGACCGCCTCGGAAAGTATTGGCTGCCAAGACACAAAAGTTGGCTCTACCCACGAATATGAGGCTACGAGCTTTTCTTATTGGCTCTTTCGGTATCGATGCTGACTTTGGTCGATGTTCGCGTCGCGAAGTGTGAATTGGAGGGCAGATTTTGGTGGATATTCGTTGGACGAGCTGTGGATACGTAGTTTCGAATATAGACGTTACGCGGTATTTCATACTACAATAATTTTGTCATAATGATGGAAAGTAAACGTATTACGGTTTATTTATAAAAGGGACACTTAAGAGGGAAATTGCGGTATAAGGAAAAGGGTTGAAATAGCGGTGGAGCGTAAACTTTAGTTGCGTAAAGTAGTGATATCCGAGCTGCTATTATATTTCCAAGCTACTGCAAGGTCGTTAATATTTTTAATGTATTATCCAATATTTAAGGGGCAAGCCGACACCCTGGCCCGTCCGCCACTGCCTCTCCGCTTCTTCTTCTTTTTTTTTTTTTTCGTCCGGCGTCATCTTACCGGCACAATGAACGTCCTTAATTGCCGCCATTTGAATTCCACCCACGCGAGCCGCGCTCGGTACTTTTCTGACGTCGAAAAGAAGCCTGGTAAGAGATCGTCGAGTTCTACCGGATGGAAGCTCGAGCTTACGTGCAAAAGCTACGGACTTTGATCGGAAATTACTCCTGGATACTTTTGCTCGTACGTTAACCAAGAATATAGCGATCGAAAAGATGTTTTAGATGTCGGATCGTAAGTTTCTTAATAAACGAGTGGCCTTGCTGACGAATATTAGATATGTAATAATTGAGAAAACAAGAGAGGGCTCCAAGATCAAGGTATAATTCGTCCTTCTTGAATATTTCCAGTAACACCTTTACCGTAGAACTAACGGTTGGAAAGATATCTCAATTAATAGGTCGTGAATCCGATGGCCTTAATAATGAATAGCAGAAGTGCAATAACGGTGGAAGGAACAAAGAGATCTAATTTGAGGTCTAAAACGTCACCCGTTACCTTTGCATTTTTCCAATAACACGGACCCCAATAACCGATTCTTCATATCCGACAAATGCTACTTAACCCACATAACCGCGCCGGCTTATGCGGAGGATAAAGAAAATTTAATCAAGTTAATTAAACCGCCAACGTGCCCCGGAGGTATACAGGTGTCGCACTCCAAACTCACCCTTTTACACTTCGAATCTCCCCTTTCGTAAAACTAATTCACCCTAATGACATTCACATATTCATCCGCAACGATACTCCTGCCGCTGCACGATGTAACTTTATGCGCATATTCATCAAATAATTATCGCAGTCTCTAGGAGCAATGGTTGCAACAGAGCGACTAATCGCCTCTACTAAATAGTCATTTATGGAAGAATTAGCCAAGGTAGTCCTCGCGCAAAATTCGATATTTCGGAACGCTTCTTGCGTAAAGAAAAAGCTCGATTTCCACGAGGTTAAATTTGATTGGACAGAGGGATAAATTTGAAGCGCAAAGGGATAAATTGGGAGGCCAAAAGTTGTATCGGGGATTCTTCTCGACGGCGCACCGTGGCACCGATAGACAGATGGCCCGGTGAACCGCGAGGCTCGAGGTCCCGCGTCGTACGATCATATCGGCCGATGGCAAGGATAAATAAAGAAAGAAACAAGGAGCGGGTGGCGTACGAGTCGAGGCACCGGAAAGGCAGCGAGCTTTTACCCGATTATCGCGATCGGGAGACTGGAGCAAAGAGCGTGTGTTGGTTTATCCCGAGGCGGAGAGGCAATCCGGCTAATGGCATTTCAATCGGCCATAAGTTTCGTACATCCCGCCAGCCGTGGGCCGGTCTTTAAATCCAAAAGGATATTCGGGCCGGCATTATGCATTCGAATCGGATTGTTTCGTGCCCCGACGAAAACCGACGAATTATGCACGATGGATTATTCATCGTCGCCCGTTCGTCGATAGACACAGCGGGGGCCCGTATTTTACGGCGTCTGTATCCGTTTAATGTTTGCCCATGTTTGCAAAAACAAATTCGAGGAAACGATCCTTCTCGAGTAACTCTTGCGAACCTGGCACATCGTGCCGCGTTAAAGTAATGAAAAGGGGAACGTGAGACCGCCATTCGCATATATTAGACGCGACTTGTTGCGCGATATATTTATTTTTATACGAAACAATAGCAATACCTCGAGCATTTACGATTAAATACCCGACGAGTCTCGAGAAGGATCTCATTCTACCGCTAACTCAACTTAATAAAACTTCCAAGATTCCGCAGGGGCGAAGGTAGTCCTTCGCTGGGCATGCCTATCTCAACCCGTGACGCTTCTCAAGTTCCCATATTTGGGCTATTGACGCGATAAATCTCAAAGGAGCAGGATCCCTGCGCTTACGGGAAATCTATCAAACCCCACGATTTACTCCTTCCAAGCACCGCCATTCTATCTCTGTTACCGTCAATGCTTCGAGCCCCGTCACTTACTTCGCGCTATCCCACCCGCTTTCGACACCTCTCGCCCACTGCTTTTATTCCGCGTAGCCACTTGGCGAATAATACGCTTGGCTCGAAAACACGCGCGAGCAGACGCGCGCGCTTTTCGTCCGACCGATCAGACTCGCGTTCCTCGTAAACCTCGCTTTCTTCTTCGCGATGTTTCAGCGCGAAGTCTTGTACGAGCGGCCGCGGACTCGGGAAGGTTACAAGACGTTGCTCCAATTGTATTTAATCGCGGCTCGTATAATCCACGCACTTACGTAAGCCGACTACGACGAAGACAAACTACTTTAGATTGCGAAGGATACAAATCTCTGCCTGGCTTACAGAAATGGCTTCGCTGGCTCGTTCGTCGATTCGTCCTGATTTTATACAAAGTCCTGATTTATAATAAAGCATAACATCGTTAATAATTTGGAATATTTGATCCTTCTAAACCCTGATCTCTACACTCCTAACCGTTCACCTTGTCACGAGCTCGAGATTTTCGCAGAGCTCGACTTTCCCCGTTTCGATTTTCGCGAGCGTGGTCTTACGGCGAGTTTCCAAAATTCATCGGCACTTGGCCGAGAGCCACTAGCGAATGCGATGTAACCCGACCGGTTACATCCTCTCGGAGGTTTTCTCGGATCGAGCCGACAGCAGTGCTGCACCGAGAGGAATCGGAGTGCACGACCGGGTCGCATTATGCGGCCTCTCAGGAGCGCATCGGTCGAGCATCGGTCCCTTCACCCCGAGGATTCCCTCGGCGTTTTGAAAGCGTCAGGGCCTCAAGATCGTTCCGTTTATCTCGAGCGCCGTCGTTTTGCGATGAATAAACAGCAGTGGAGGTTCTTCGAAACAATTTAATCTACATAAGCTAACAGCTACCTGTCTACTCGCATAGCCGGTGGGGAGATTCGAGCCGCTCGGCGGAATGTACTGGATGCAGCCCGCTGGGTTGTCTCTCTGGGTATACAGACTCCGTTGTAATGGCTGCCGCGATCAAAAAAAGGGGTGATCCTGCTGTAAAGATAAGAAAAAAGGAAACAGGGTAATGGTGTAGCGTACCTTTTTTTTTTTTGAGAGGAGCTTTCGCGTTGAACAAAAGTGAACTTTAACGTCGTCAAGGATGAATACCCATGATCGAGATTTCCCTCGGTCTCATCGATCTTACTCTTACATCGATCATCCTCTGGTAAACAATGAAGAAACTATGTGTCACGACTTAAACGCTTTTCCGCGGAACATTTTTCTCCTGGACGCGTCCTTTTTCGTAAACCATTTCTTACCCGTTATCGATGTGCTCGAGCAAAGTACCGTCGATGCGCGCGATGGGTACTGCATAATTTTTCACCGACTCGAGCAGGAAGAAGGGTTTACTCGTCGGTTTGTATCGCCTACCAAGGCGCGCTTCGTATACTTTTGGAGAGACGCGGCTCCTTCCACCGGGTTGAAAGACGGTCCAGGGTGAGAGCCCGGAAGGAGGGAAGAAGAAGGGTGGAGACGGGCGAGGGTGACTGGTTCGGGAATCTACGGGGCCACAAATAAGAGATAAAGCTGGCCTGGCAGTCCGTATCTAGGATCTGGACTCGGTATCGCCCACTCCCGGAGGGGATAAGACGGAGAACCTCCTGGCGGTGCCCACCTTAGATTGAATTATCGCCCTCGCTCGATTCCAAATTTAACCCAGTGTCCTCCGTGCCGGAGTTGTCGCCGAACTCGAAGCTACCGACCTCTCTAAACGGGGACGATTAACCTCTTAGCTCCGATGCGCCATCATAGCGGCTTTCGTGCATCCCATTCTTGTAACCAGACGCCACCATAGAGGCTTCGCGCAATCCATCGCTATGTCCGGTGCGCCTAGCGAATGTCATCGTTTCGAAAGGTACGCCAGCGTAGTGGTTTTTGGGAGTGTTAATATGTTGAAAGCCTGGTATCTCGTTTTTAAATATATCGCATAAAACTGTATTATCGATTAATAAGCTGTACCTATTCGTATCGTCTTATTTTGTTTTTTCGTTTCTTCCAAACTCGCCACCTGAAAACGCATATAGGCATTACGACTTATTCGTCTATAATTCTTTTTTAATGTAACTTCATAGGGCGAAGCACCGACGGACATGGATCCCAGCGTCACATCGTTCACGCTCCCTCCGCGTCGAACACTGCCGCACAGAGATACAATGCCGCGGAATGTCCAGCCGTATCTAAGGGGTTAATCCGAACGTGCTTCCCTCCTGTCAGCTTTGACGGCCGACAATCACCCGCGAATATTAACGCTCCGGGGTGCGCCCTCGAGGCGGACAAGGAGCGCCAAGGATCCAACGCCCTAGGGGATGACTGTAATTTCCCAGAATTCTCCTATCTCCATAAATCTATCGCGGTAAAAACGCGAACCTTTTTTACGTCGCGACCTGTATATGGTGTCGTTAAACCTCGATCGTTCGTCTTTGATTCTCTCGAGGGACCGATCGGACGACGGAATCGAAGAACGCGTAAGGTCGTTCAACGCCGTGGATAATTCTTTTCTCCGTAGAAGAGAGGTTTTACTCGGGACGCTCTTTTAATGAAAAATATGCGTTTATTCTAGGTGCTACGGTATTCTAGAGGTGTGCAATAGTCAACCGCTACGCTATTTATCCGTACCCCCTTCTAGCTGTAATACAACAAAGCAATATAGAACAAAAAATGTCGCGCATCCATGATCTCCTTATAAAACGAAAGAAACTTTTGCGAACATCCCAATGTCGTAACTTCGAACGAAGTATGTCTCTTCCACGGTGAAGAATGCAAAATATCTCTGCCTGGTTGCTTCAACGCCAAAGCCTCGACGAGGACACTCGTTAAAACGCGATGGAACCTTCTCGATTCTCCCAAGGGGACACCCGGCCGACGGAATCAAAGGAAAGGGCTCCCGAACGCGCCCGACGAATGTCCACGATTCCGAGGGGCCGGGAAATTGATCTCTCGCTTCTCGAAACTATCTCCCGCCAATATTGACTTTACCGCCGCGCTCAGAGCCGCGCTTGAAAGCCGACAAAACCTTTTTCTGGCAGCTGTGCCCTCCCCTTGTCGCGCCTCCTCGAGGAACGCGTAACCCAAACCGAATAATCGACGCCGAGGATCTCCACTGGGCAGAACCTAAGGGGAAATTATTTAACGCCGCAACTACCGAATCCGTTAAGACCACGAGTCGTTTCTTAGAGAAATTGCACGATCTTATAACGCAAGATTCGATGCGAATTTTGTTTCGCGCATCGATCGTTTAAATCGTGCTCGTTTCTGCACGCCCATCGTGGCCGGTTAATGACTTCTCCGGTCGTATGCCTGCCCGTAGATTCGTCTCGAGTAGCTTTCTCGGCTGCTCCCCTCTTCCACAGGTTCGAAAGGACCTGGTTCGCCGATGCGGCCGATCAATTGATTTACGAGCTTACCCGTGATTAAGCACGGGCCTTGTTCAACGCTGCGACGTGCACGATCGCCGGCGAACTGATTCATCTCTTTCGAATTCGCACCGGACGAAAGTGTCTCGCGCCACGATCGCGGTAATGAGTTTCGGACTTCGGATCTTATTCGTTATCTCTGGAATTTCCATCAGCGCCACGTACCTCGTGGAAACTTTTATAAAATCCAATGGCCGAGAATGTCGCGAAAGGAAAAGCGGGCACGCGCGACACGGATCGAGATTTTACGCGAGCGAGATTTAAAATAATCGAATAGCGGAGGAGTTATATCGGTGATCGATGTCGATAATCAATCGCGCGGACAATATTACCGCTCTTACAACGTATTGTTTCTAAGAGACGTTTTACGCGTAGCGTACCACGAAGTTTCCACGAGCAATCGAAATCCCCCCCCCCCGCTTGCACGAGACGCGGTCCTGCTTCCAGAACTACTTCTTAGACCGTGAACTCGCAGCCCCATCTTCCATCCGCTGGCTTACGGATGTCGACTTCCACGCCGCAGCGAAGAAACAACATCCGTTTTCCTCGAGAATCGCGTCAAGGCGTACTTGCCGGCACCATCGTTCATTACCCATGCTCATCGGTTTCTCCGTGCATAAAATTTAATTACGACCGTGGGCTCCTATGAAATTTAATTACAATTGGATTCCCATTGAGCCGCAGGATCCTCCCCTGTAATTATGTCGAGGTAGGGAGGAGGATGGAGGGAGGGGAGAAGTTGTCGTACAGGGTACGATAACGCGACGCCGGGGAATCTACCGAAGAAAAGGCTCGTTCTTCTCTCCTTCCCGCATCCTGGCCGCCAGGGTGGCTCCTAGTACCAGCGGGGGCCTTTAATTAGCGGACTATTTAGCTTTTATCTTATCGCCACGGAGGATCGTATGAATTACGCGTGCCTAAACGCAACTTTCTATCCGAAGGTCGGTGGGAGACTTTCGGTTTAATTCACAAAGGGGAGTGGGCGACACGTTCATCGCCGGTGTTCTTCTGCTCCTTCTTCGTTCCTCTCTTCCACCGAGGACACGATCCGCGCGCCGAGTAATGTAAATTGCGTACCACACGCTTTTCTCTTCTCCCTACGAAAAATCATCGGGAGGCCGCGCATTCGGTTTAAGCCTCTTATCGCAAGGTGGTACGATCGAAAAGAAGTTCGGAACGCTTTACATAGGTGCATAAGTTATATAGGCACATCGAGAGGCGTCTATTCGTATTGTAGAACGTATCGGTGTCTTCGCTTAGACTTGTCGATTATCTGTAGTTTTATTTATCTCATCGAACGTCGTGCTCTCGATTATCCGTGCGTCTTTCGTTTATTGAACGCGCGTTGACGCGTATCGAGAAACGGTTTCTCGTTAGTTCTTCTTTATTAGAGGACAGAAGCGAGCGTATAAAATCGTTTGCAAAATGAAATTTATCGCGGAGGATGCCTGCGAAGGAAGAAGAAATCGACGCTGAGCGTGTCGTGCACTTTCCTTGTCGGGCAGTGAGAAACGCGGTGGCCGTGGACGTCGCGATGGGAAGAGGAGAGGCCGACTATGCCACGCAACCACGAGGCATTTACCTCGACGACTCGACAGATTTGCGAAGCTGCCCGCGATAAAAACGCACTATTACCCGCGCCGGCTGGAGACGACGGTATTCCAGGTTCTTAACGCTTTTACTCCGGCGTTCCTCGACGATGGCCAATCAGGGGCGAATTTAGATGCCCAACGCCCCCAGGCAGGGGACGAATTATGCGCACCGCGTTTCGAGACGAATGTACGAAGAATCGATCTGCGTTAATAATACTTATTTATATTTCCAGCAATGTTGCGATAAGCATGTACGCGAAACCTGTATTTCGTAGAAGAAAAGATCATCGATTTGTGGTCAGAAATATATGAATTAGCACGATTCTTTCCTTTACTTTCTCATATAATTTATACGCGGTTGTGGATCGAAACAATGGTCAAATTCGCTACGATAACGCGCTGCTAATCGCGAAACTAGGCACCTCGATAACGCTCTTCCAATTTGGCGTGGCGTCCGAGCGCGTTGGAAACAAAATTCGAGCTCTGTAATCTCTCTCCGCGAGAGAAGCAATGGTCCGGCCGTGATTACTTTTCGAAACTTACACATTATGCGGCTGGAACAGCGGAGCGTATTCGGAAGGATAGTCGGGCGAACGGTAAGCTCGAAAGTTCATGGTACGTAGATGCGAGGCAATTAAAGCCGGCTAATGGAGTCTAAACTGTCAGTTACGAGTTTCTGGCATCACAAATGCACGGAGCGATGCCGTACGTATTCACGTGGCGCATAACGATCGCTGGACATGGGAACATGTGCATTTGCAACGAATAACCGTTATTACAGGTCGGTACGCGGTACCCAACACAGCCGCGACTAAATTCAGCAGATGTCATTTGGAAAATTACCCAGCTTCGACCGCCAATGAGGCCTTGCGTTCGGTAAAATGCAGGTCCCTGCATAATTTCCCAAAAAAAAGTACCCACGTCACGTGGGCTCGTGCGTTCGAATGCAATTTACACGCTACTCAACCTAATTGTACTGTTTACCATTCTCGAGCTAAACGATGCCGATGAATATGAATACGCGGTCGTAACGTGGAATATACCATCGTGGAGATGTACGAAAATCGAGAATAACGGGAGGCAAATGGACGTCGAAAGTGCGTATAGACGGAATTAGAAACAGAGTCAAAGAACGTAGTTGGGAAAAAATTGACTCGTCGCTTTAGAATCGATAAATCGCACGTTTTTATCGTGGAGCTACGCGAAAACTATGTCCCAATGTAAATCTTGGGTTGAAAATACACGAATGTGGTAACGGCCGGCAAAAATGAAATAAGTACGAAAAGGTTCAATTACCCGAGACTTTGGCGCCGTAACGAACGGAGGCTCGTACGCTGCGGTGAAAATTCGAGTTCCCACTCTACCTCCGAAACTTCGCACGCATTACGAATGCACGTGTGCGCATAATTTAAATTTCACGACGAGCGCACTCGTCGGACGCGGCTAACTGGTTAAACGGCATGCCCTAAGTAGCGAGGCAAACAGCATTGAAAAACGATCGGGCAGAATCTTGGCATTGCCTATTATATCGGTTAGCACCATTAAACGGACCGACTTCGCGGAATCCTCTAACCCATTTACGCTTCCTCAATAAATCCGTCACGATGACAAAAAAAAAGTGAAAAAAAAAAGAACAGCCGGCGCATCGCGCCGATGAAGTAACATTCCGGCACTTCCGGCGGAAAAAGACGGAACGTCCCGGCAATTATCACGGGACGCCGGTGAATTCGATTTTAATGGGCACGCAGGATCGAACGGTACAATCGAGGCGCGCGTTAAATGGCCCCGCTCACACCAGCATCCGGCCTTATTCCGGTTTGTCCCGCGAACAACGAAGTCGACGCCGCGCACCTTTGTCGGCCCATAGAATTTCGGCCTTCGCGCGGATCACGCTTGATTGCCGGGTGACATTAGCGCCGATTACCCGGCTGGTTTCTAATCTGTTTATAATTGCCCCACTCCACGGTGTGGCTAAATGCAGTGCCAATTAGGGGATAGTCGTTTATGCCGGCGCGGGGCCAACGTACGTATCTGCGTGCCAGATTCGGCCACGAGGAGTACAGGGGGTTTCACGCGCGATGGAAATCGACTCGACGAGTTTTCGATGTCGGGCTGAATTTTTCTCGCGAGACTGTATCGCGATGTACGCGTACTCGCGTATGAGCCCAGAAGACGATACGTTTGTGTACAGATTGGGAAAGGGTATCGTACGCGCTTATATACGGGGTGTCTCGATAAAACAGGCTTTGAAGAACCGTCGCGGAAAGATATATTAACGCGCAGCAGTGTCGTAATTCGAATCGATGAATACGTAAAAGCTTGCCGGACATCGACAACGAAGGTATCCATCGACGAAACGATCGACGGAGAAAACGTCGATATCCACTCCGGACGGGCGCCAAATTCCCAGAATCCTTTACCGTCGCGCCATTGTTCAAGCTCCAAGGCTACCTCTAATTGCAAGGTCTCCTAGAAGCAAAAACCGGAATTGTCGGGGGCAGCGAAATGTCGAGTTCCAGCCGAGAATCCCACTTGCTCGAGACCAGAGCGAAGTTCTCTTCGTCGGGCGAACCTTCCAGCCGTGAAACACCTTGTAGAGATTGACGCACACCTCTTTGGGCGAGGGAGAGAATGGGCGAGCACACCGAAGACCTCCGTCTCGTCGATGCACGCGTGGCTGGTCTATAATTATCGCTCTGCCATTACCACCTGCAAGTCTGAGAACGATCGAGCCTACCGAGCCCACCTCTTGACATAAATGCTCGTGACTGAAGCACGTTTTTACCGATGGCTCAGGGCGGCGCGGTTTCACGAACAAAGATTTCGTGATCCGGAGCACTTCGAGTCGAATTAAAGCGCCGTCGAGGCGATGCTATCTAATCCGTCTGATCTCGGTTAGGCCATTGACGAGCGGCACCCTCCTATAGGCATTAATAAGCCATCGATGGTCGATCGACACGATACCGCGGAGGAAGATGCATTAGCTCACTTTCCTTATTACTTATCGCCACCGCCGATGCTAAAGACCGACTCGACGACACGTTCACCGTCCACTGCCGGTGGATCGACTCTAAGCCAACCGCGTATTATGCTTTTGTGGAAGAAAATGGCGTAGTTTTTTTTCTTTTAGAATCGAAGTTGACCAAAGACTTGACTAAAGCGTACCACGACGTAGAAGAGTATCGATCGGAATGCAGAATTCATCGAGCCAGAGCGCGAATATTTTATTCGAAATCTAATTTCGCATAAAAAGATCGAATGGTCGCACAAATGGTATTTTCATTTCCTGTAAAAAGGTAGGAGAAAATGCAGGATTCCGATTTAAGAGATATCCATGATCGGAAAATCGTAAAAAAATAGCCCCGAGGGAAATTCTCTTTCCTCTCGGTTTATGCGCCTCCTTAAATATTGACACGAGCACTGGAGATATTTAAGGACTCTACTTTAAATATCTTATTGTGTAGGTTCGCAGTAGAATTCATTTCAAGCGATCCGCTTCCTTCGAAAAAATCGAGAGTTGGTCGACTTTAAAGCGCTCCAGAAATCTCCACTTCAATATGAAACTTTACGAATCGCGTAAGACCAGCTTCATGAAAACGTGGACAAAGGCGAGCAGAAGTATTTTCTCGAGCGATCCATTTCTTTCGAGCAAATCGCGAATCGCTCGAACTCGGAGCGCTCGAGAGATCCCAAGTTCGGTAGCGCGTTTCACGGAGCGACATGCGAGGATCGGCAGGCAACATCGGTCGTCCGCAACCGCTGGATTAAAGCGTCGCCGAGTAATCGTCCGGCTGTTATCTCATTACAGGAAAAGTTCGACTCAGAAGTTACGATTTAATTTCAGGGCAGAATCTCCGGTCTTGCGACGTGTCATTAATTCTTCCCCCTCCCCCTCTGTCGCGGCTGCGGAGCGCGGCTGCCCTTCTCCCCCCAGGAGGGGGCGATTCCACGATACGCGACATTCTCAGCTCTGCGGACATCCGGGCAAAAAAAGGATCTCGGTAACGAGAATTCGCCGCTTCCAAGCCGCTCCTGGCTGGAACAGTCGCTCGCGAGATTAGAGAACCGTTTTCCGATCTTCACGAGCATGACTCGCGGAATGCCGGGGAAACGATTTTCAGGATTCCGCTTTTTGCCAGGACACCGGCCCCCCGACGCTGCGTGAGAGTGGAACGTCGTTAGGAAAGTCGACCGGGGGAAGCCGAAAGCCGGCTTTCGAGGAAATTAAAGTACACTCGTACCTCGACTTACCGACCGAGCTACGTACGAACTTTTGGACGTACCAACTTTCTCCCTACTCGATTTTGACCTCTAGATACGAACTTCGTTTCGAGATGCGGACCGTGATAATCCGGAGTACTGTGGAGTATATGCGCGAGCCCGCCTAGCTGACCATGCAACGAACCTCCCCTTGCCGCGACTTTGTATCCAATTTGGACTGATTTTCGAGTCTGAGAACGGATTAACCGATTTACCCTAAGATAGTATGGATAACCGGGTTTGGAGATACGAACTTATGGAGATGCGAACTTTGGATTGGAACGAATTAAGTTCGTGTCCCGAGGTGCCATTGTGTCGTGTATCGTGCATTAAGATGTTTATAATGCAAAAAGAATGTAAATTTATCCTTCGAACTTATTTTTATAATATGATAGAGAAAATTTGGCGTTGTACGAGAGGATTAGAATGTTTTAGCCGTGGAACGTTTGAAAGTTTTCGAATATTTGCGTGATTTACGAGTAAAGTGTATCCGAGTTGAGCGGAGAAAATGTTTAATATGCAAAATTTGCACTCGTTACGTTGACTGGGCACGCGTGACCAGGCTCAATTTATATCTCAACCGAATCGAGCATTGTAAAACTTTCCAGGAAGCAAACATTACTTTTGGAAGTTCTACTCTATTCGTAAAACGAGTTTGTGCAAATGTGAGCTTGTGCAGCGCCGAGACAAAGTTGCTCGCTGTTGGGAACGAAAAATTGCACGGTGAATACTGAAACGCAATATCGTACTATATCGGTATGAATTATATTGCATAACTATCATCGCATAATATTATATTTCACAATGTTTCGTCGATTGCGTAAAGTGTCTTAATAAATAAATCACCGTCTACTTACCTCTCACGAAATACCGCTTTGGAACATTTCCCTGAAACATTAATACGCGAAGTAATATGATTCTCTCAATCCGTCTCAAACCGAATAGCACCATATAAAAGACGGCAAATAGGTTATAAAATCTAGACAATCTGCAGATGTAATTGTCTACGAATCGGAAGAGATTCGGACTAATATCCAGTTCGAATGAAACGCCCGATACAAGTTGCAATTAGCGATCTCTGCAACGGGGAATCAAGGCTAATAACTTTGATTTAATGGCCAGGGAATGAAATAACTTCGACCGCGACGACCCATAACAATTAAAACTTGGTGCATTATCCGGTACGGCTTACCTTATACGTTAGTCCGCGAAGCTCTCGGTGCCCCAGTAAACTCCGGATTATGATCCACGGTTATAGCGCCATTTTCATCGGATTATGGGAGCGTTCTCTCCCCACTTTTTTCATTTTGCCACTTTACAAACAATGTCTCATTGAGTCCAGATACTGCTTCGCTCCCCGTGCGCACAAGGTGAACCGGATACTTTTTTTTTCATCGCACAGCTTTGTTTAAACCTTTGGTATTCGAATGAGAAATTAAAACCAAGGATTTGTCAATTTTATTGGTAATGGCAAACCGCAATACCCTTGTATAAGCCATGCCTCTGTTATGTAACCCTTTTTATTAGCGAGACGTAAATTTTATAGACGGCGGAGGAAAATATAACGCGTAGTGTTCCATCGGTTATAGGGCGTAAAAGCGTGACACCAGAATCCTTTTGTATTAAGAAAATACAAGCGGTGGCAGACACCGGTATTTGCCGTAAAAAATAATCCGTCTTCATCATACTACCAAAAGAAAAAAAAGTTCTTTTGCGTAAAAAAAGCACGAGATAAGAAAGAAACTTTGCGAAAGATAAAAGAGCAGAAACTTTACGCGGAGTAAAATTTTGAAACTGGAGCGAGCTTCCAGAGGAATTAGATAATACGTGGAATAGAATAAAATATCGATCGTGTAAATGTACGTCATGCACGATCACGTCGTCGTTGTTGGCAACTCGGATCAAACGCGTGTCGGCATCTAAACGTAACGCATTCGAATGAACGTAACTTAAATTCAAACCAAGCGTACATCGGCATCCAATCGAATCGCGCGCGCTTCGGTATTTTTGAAGAGGTTTAATATCCGTCGTTTAAGATCGAATCCAAGTCACCAAGAACTCTGGTATGCAGATTCGAGGCTCTCACAGCTGTTATCCGTGCTGGGATATAAGTGCAGCTTCCGATACAATATCGGAGCTCCTCTTGGGCCGAGCGAACGGGAATGCTCGTGAAACATCCACGAATCCCAAGCTTTGCTAAAACATGGCAGAAATCCCTTAGGTACGCTTAATACCAACTCGGTTACTCGTTGGATGGAAATATCCAAAAACGAAACCTGGAATCGAGACTTTGCACCTTATATATTCTATACTTTTGTACGGAGAAAACATGGAGCAGTCATAATATACATTATCATCGAAAAGAAGTATTTTACGTTTAATTAATATAGGAGCAATCACGAGTTCGTTCCGCGATGTCAGACGCCAGTTTCGTCGCTGTAAACTTTATCGATTCCAGTTGGCAAAGCAAAAAGTACATTCTCGCGGACATCCGTCCTCGAAGATTAAAGGACGTCCCGTTATCGAGCGTTGTGCCGTGGATGGAGAAATAACACGAACCTTTGAGGCAAGATATTAACTCTCGATTTCTATTCCACGCGTCCGATCGTGATCGCTGTAAAGTAACTACGCCTCGGGAATTATTCTCCGGCTTTTAGTGCCTTTTACTCCATTGTTGCCGATCATCCGTCGAAACATCGTGAACTACGTCGGCCCAGATCCGCATCGGCATTTGATACGGCTAATACGTCTGCATTAAACTCCGCGAAAGTATGGTCGGCGATCACGTATTCCGCGGCGCCACGCACCGATAGTTTTATTACTCTCGCGCCTTCCTACGTGGCCCAGCGGTAAATACGTTTCCAACCCCTTCTCTTCCTTCCCCCCTCCTCTCCTCCTTCCTCACCCTCCCCCTCTCTCTCTTTCTCTCCATCATCCCTTGGTAAAGCAGCGCGCCTCGTAAACCGGGTTTTATCGAAACACTTATCGCATCCGACGTATCGAGTGTAAAATTCTTATGATCGATCGAATTTATCGCGGGCCATCGTACACGGCCGTTCATTATTGCGACGATGTCTCGCATAAGCGGGCAAGGCGCGCTTGCGAAACACGCGAAACGCACGAAGCGCGGGGAGTTTGGCGCGCATTAAAGGAACGCACCGGCATCGCGTTACCGGATTCGGATACTCCCAATAATTACACGCGAAACGAATGGAAGTTATGCTTACCCGGATCTCTTTATACGCTTTTAATTACCAAGGTCCCCTCCCCCCTCCCCACCGCCGCTCGGTGCTCTTTTAATTTTCCTCTCCACGAGAGGTTATTTATCCGTGTGCTTTTGATCATGCCCAAAGATTTATAGCATCGTTCCCCATACCGACGATAATTACCGTAAATACGAGCCACCGGGTTATTTTTGCGATATTAAAACGCGGACCCCGTGCGAGAAGCCCGCCGGGCGGGCTTTGATGCTCTTATTTCAAAATTGAATTACAAGCCCGGTAATTATTCGTATGTGGGCTACGCGGTGCCCCTGGATGGAAAGTTCGTATTTTTACGCGGAACGTACGCCTTCGAAACCCCGGCCATTGTCCGCGTTTTTCCATGTCGCCCGTCTACCGTAACGTTCGTAATTTTCAATTTGCTCGACGCGCTAAACCTAGCGATGAATCATCGTGGCGCTTGATAATTGTCACTGTGGAAATAAAGGCGCTATTGATTTTTTAATAAAAGATCGCGCGTTTTGTTACCACGGCAGATTTTATTACACCGATCAGCGTGATTACCGATACGCGATAGCAACACGAGGATCCCGTTTGATACGTGATACGGGATATGGTAAATTATCGACAAACGATTTACACGATAATATATAAATAAAAAAAAAATATCGTAGGTCCTGAGCGAGGTTCAACATATTTCCGCATCCTAGGAAAAAAAACGATACGAGGATTCCTTCAAAGTCGCATTACAACGCCAGGGCTGTGCGTCTGTCATTTTAACAAAAAATTACGAATATACAAGGATGATTCCACGCTCGGTCTCGCAGCGCCGTGGCCGTACGGCGTAAGATTAAGGCTTTCATGGTTTTTTTAATGTTTACGGCACTCCTTCGCGCCCGAGGTAAGCTTCTTTAGCGTCTTTAATGTCCGGGGATAAAGTTTTTCCGTAGTACTACCGGAGGGTTTAACAAACAGGGATGCATCCACAGTACTTAAACAATGCAAGTCCGCACGATTAAGGGGATTTCTCGAGCTAACTGTACGGAGCACGTGCGGCCCGTCGTGAAATTACGGCTTAGAGCGCCGGCAAAGGTGATGAATAAAACGGCCTGGAAAAGCGTTCGGACAAAAGTCTTCTGTATCCCCTTTTTAAAGATACACCGAGAGCAAGTATTTCCGCGCGACTGCTGGAAATTTCATACGATTATACGAAGCCGAAGCGATGGCCGAATTTGCTTGGAAAAAAATCTGCCAATGTACGGTGGATAACGCTTTTTATGGATACGGACTTTCGTTCGAATCGTCTTTAATCCTAAGGACTTTGATTAAACGACCAACGAGCATGTTGGAAGGTATATTCACCAAAGTTTATTCGAAAATTTACATTCCCGACTTCTTCGCGCTGCGCATATTTTCACGCTAAAATAATAGTTTAAACATTTTCTAAATTCGCCCAGTACCTCCGTACAGTCGATGGAGCTCGTTCTACGCTCGATGCCCGACCCAAAACATTTTCGTACCGATCTCGACGGATGTGGTAATAAACATGCACGGGGGAGATGATCGAGCGAATTTTGCAGAAAATTTGCACCTCTAACTTAGCTACCTCGAGTTTCGGCGCATTCAAAATTGGCGCAGCCCAGTATCAGAACGCTATCCACGGAAGTAGAACATAAAGGCAGCCCGTTTAGCATGAAAACCGTGCCGTGGAGAGGATATCGTCTCGTAATACTATGGATAGGAATATCCAGGGCGTAATAGGGGAATATCAGAAAGCCGAGCGTTATTTAATGAAATCCCTTATGCGTGTCGTTCTTTTGAAACTGGCCGTTGTTAGATCGATACCCCGTTGATATCGCTCTTCCGCGCGGCTGTTGGCCGATGCGGAATTAAAATCGGCTACGTAATAGTTTATGCCCCTCCTTTTACGGGTAGAATAATGAGCGTGACCGTATCAGGATGCTTTTAACGTGCAATTTGCCGTCTATTTACATATGATTTATGCGCGCCCGTGGAAACATCGGGGCGTAGATTACGACCGTCGTGATAATACCCACTGGTAACAAAAGTGAAAACTTCTCTTCGAACGTCTGTGCGCCGATGTCAGGGTAATTAAATCGAATGTCTTTAATGGGGACGTTTTGGGATACGCGTATTGTGCCTTCTGTACAGAAATCCTCATTGTGCCGCGAAAAGTATTCGATTACCCGCCGAATTCGCAGTCCTTTCACCGCTGAAACGCAATTAACGATGTGGGGCCGCATTGAATACGAATTTGGATTCGTTTTCTCGACACTCGGGGGACAATTTTGCTCGCAATTTTTGGAATCTCTCCAGGTCTGATGTATTCTTTCTGATTTTTATCGATCATAAATTGTGTAGGGATAAATGCTTGATACTATTAACGATAGAAATACGTATAAAGAAACGTAAAGCGATATTTGCTATCTTAGAAAAATCGATATGGGTTGAAACTCGCGGTTTGTTATCATAACGGCCGGTATCGTAATATTTTTCAATTTTTATATCATCGAACAACAAGTTGTACCCTACAGAACTAGTGCAATCGATACCATATATCTAATTTCAATTCTATGCCATTTGATAGAACGGAACCATAAGAATAAAATAGTGAATAATATAAGATACTTTGCAAGGATCGATATACGCGTAGATTGAGAGCATTACTCCAAAGAATCTATAATCATCGCCCTTGCATCTCTTCCTACAATAATATATACCGTTCTTTTTACCAATTAGTCTTCTACCCTAATGGTAGAAAAGCTTGCGCGCTCCGTTTCAAATTTACACGATGTTCCTACATTTTCACATCAAAGAGAATTAAACATGCGCTCCGCAAACGTCACCTTCGTACACATACCCTCCAACCCAGGGGCTTTTGTATCGCATTTAATCCTCTATAACCGGCATTTCTTTTACTCCGCATTCTGACCGTATTTCAACCTCTTTTACCGCGTAACCCAATACGTACTCTTCGAGGAAAAGACATCGTTCGAAGACAAGCGATATATCGTTCGACGATCGATAAACCAACTTTCGATTTCATATAATCTACGAATCCGAAAAAAATATATATACCACTTGGAAAACGATGCGCAAACTAAAAGTTATTTTGAAGATATCGCGCGTTCTGGAGTATTAACTCTTTGGATGCCAGCGATGACTATGGATACTACTCGCTGTCTTTTTCCAATAATTCACATCTTTGTGGTATATTAAGGGGAAAAGAGGCGGAATGTGGAATCTTATTTCTGAATTATTACGACACCGTAGCGTGTCGCCAATAATTAGGCCGAGTGTCTTGAACGGTGACGGTCATCGAGATGGCACGATGGTGACGCGCCTGGTTTCACGGCGCACGGAAGTAGGATGTCGTTTAGCACAAGCGCTGCGTCGTGACAATGATAGCGCCACGTAATACTACGGATGAGACTATCTGCAGAGCGTAATGCGGAGGTACGCGGATTTGGGCGGCAGAGGGAGGAAGGGCGGTAAGTCGAATGAGTGGGGTGCGAATATAGGATGATTATGTCACGGTATGATGTATGTGGCCTGGCAAGCGGCCACGCGGTCATCCAGCCGCAGCATTGCTCGGCTCTCTCTCTCTCTCTCTCTCTCTCTCTCTCTCTCTCTCTCTCTCTCGCTCTCTGTCTCTTGCGCACACACACACACACACAACCTCTCATTCTCTTCCTCGCTGTACGTCTCTCGCTATCTCTCTCTTCTTGCACCACCGGCTCGCCTGCTCCTTCCTCGGTCCACCATCGTCCCTTTATCCTACCATCTTTCTTCCACCATGCTTATGGACGAGTCTGATTTAAATTCCACCCCCCCCCCCCCCCAAGACCCTGCCGGATGTAAAGTAAGAGACTGATCACCCAAAAAAGAGTCCTTACCTCGGCAGTGCGCAAAAATTGCCCGGTTTTTTTTTTCAGGATTTCTCGTCGCTTCTCCTCGAGATATCGGAAGCCGTTTTTGCGTAGTTTCGAAGTGGCTGTTACTCGAGAGGCCGGAGTTTCTCGAACCGATGGCATTCTTGCATTTTTATAAATGCACGAGTAATTATTTTATTGGCGGGACTTACGTTATTATAAGGCTGGGCGATAGAAATTTTCTCCGTTAGCGATCTCATGGTGATACTGACCGACAAAATAAATTTGTCGTGCTCGAGGATATCGGAAGTTACTCTTATATGCGTTGGCAATGACTGCGGCTTTAAACGTTTCAATAATCCAAAACGCGGCGCGTCTTACGGATTCAGTTTCGTCGTACACGCAACTGTTACACGTACCCTTAAATATCACGAGGTTAATGCTTCTGTAGCCACAACAGGATGGTGCTTGCTCGAAAGCAATTTCTCGCAGGAAGCAACCTTGCCGAACATTGTCGCCATATGTTCCAGAATTAATCGGTGGTTGATATATGGTGACACCGCGGTGTGTAGGATTTACATAACTCCCGAACGAAGCGTGGTCGGCTTTGGTTCGAACTTAGTTCAAAGATACCTAATCAATTTTTTCTCTTCCCTCGACGTTGTCCTCCTTCCTTTCCGAGACTCGTATATCGATAGCGAAACTCAATGTTTTTGCACGAGCAAATACTTAGCAAACGATCCCATCTCACGGATATAACTTGCAGAGATCATCGATTCCATCCTCATCGTAAGAATCAAATAATCGAAACATAAAATGCAAATGTAAGGTAACTAATCGTTTCGCCCTCTAGATTATACTCGAGCTCACAAATCCTGCATACCCCTCTATTTTATAGAGCACGCTCTCTGCCGAGAGCTTCGCTCTACCGTTGCATCGTCGTTAAATCTTTCATCCCCAGAGCTTGTTCGCGAGCATCAAGTTTCGTTTTGGGAAGTGCAATCCACCGGGCGGGCCGCCGTAAATCCAGGCTTTGTTCGCGGTACGCGGATGAAAATCGAGGAAAGACAAACCGCGGCTGGCGATCGTCGGCCAATTTCGCAGTTGCCATCGGCCGAAATGTCATTAAAGCGGGGGAGGGCCATTATTTTCGTACGTAGGTGGAATCGAGCGAGGGACGCGGAAGCCCACGGGCTTATTCAAACAACGACTTACCGATTGGGCCGAGGTTTAATCAGCGTCTGGCCAACTTTTGAAATTTCTGCCCGCCGGATTCGCGACGATGCGCCGCTTCGTTTCCCACTGTTTGATTTTCCGCCGCCCCCTCGGAAAAGAGTCCGGAGGGCCAAAAGGAGGAGTTTGTTAAATCCGCCTTCCCCGCCATACGCCACCGGCAAATTTGCCCCCGAATAAGTCCCGAGAACTTTCGCCTCCACGAAAACATCTCTCTGCCCTGCGCCTGGAACAGTATCTCGAGCCAATTTCGATAAGAAAAACTTAAGAAGGAGTTCATTCGCTGGAGCGCTTGTAAGAGACGTACTTTAGTGTCGAACAACCATTCTTGCCTATTCGGATATATGGGTATACGTAGCTCCAGCGCCAAAAGATTAAAACGTCTCGAGTAATTTTTGCGGAATTCGCGACGATAACGCTTTCTCGCATTGCTCCTCTCCAATTATAGGCTTTCCGTGAAACTCCCGTTAAAAGGCTCTCGCAAGAATACGGAAGGTAAAATAAATTGTAACGCTCGCTGGCTTAAACCCACCTAAGGTAAGGACTCTTAGATATGTACCCTATTTGCATAAACTAACACTCGCTAATGGACCTTAAAGTCGTACACCGCGAACGGACAAATAAATCAAGAGTACACGTGCACTTACCAGCGCGAAAAACAATCGAGAGTGTAAAGTCTATACGATCCAAGGCGTGCGACGTGAATCGGTGCGAAAAGTTGCGCTATGGCGAGAGACGGAGAGAGAGAAAAGTAGAAAGAGGTAGCTGGGAATTACGAGGAAAGGCGGAATTGATTTATTTACGAGCATGGTTGTCGTCGTAGCGACACGTTCGTCGCGACACCGGAGCCTTGTGGGCGGTGGTTTCGAAGGCGCGTCCGTCAGAAGCTACGAGGGGCGAGAGGGAGGGGGGGGGGGGCGATTCAGGCACGCGGCATGCATAAAACGCATCGCGTTAGAATTACGCACCGTTCCACGGCCACTTGCTCCGCTCGCTGGCGCCCGGTGTATTTATTGCGCAAGGGCCGATCGCGTGCGCGCATGCGCCTTGATCCTCGCCACTCGCGATTCGAGAACTCGAGGATTCAGGCTCGTTAGCGAGGTGCTGGTGGGTCGAGCTAGGGTTTGCGCTCTTATCACCGAAATCGTTGTTGATACAATGACGAGCAGGGAGGGATAAGTGTAGAAGTGGTCCTCTTTGGTTAATGATTAAAATACAAACTCGAAAATTTAGGTTTAAGGGAACATCGCTGGTGATCTGTGGAAAATGTTGCGCTTCTATTTAAAATTCTTACTTCCTGCATATCTTCGCACGGCGCGACAATCTGCGATTATAATGAGAATTTGAAAATTCAGACTCGTTGGCACACTGCTCGTGGGCCGCGGAAGATTCCGAGCTTTCATCTTCAGTGGCCACTCGTGGGTCGCGGAATATTCCATGATCCGTTCGCTGGCGCCTCGTGTATTTATTACGTAACGTTCGATCGCGTAGATCCTCGCGTAATGTGGTAGTCTGTGATCGCAAGGAAACCACGATGCTCGGGGCTAATTAACGCTTTGCTTACGGATTCCATAAAGCTTCGATGCTAGACGATCTCGATGGTCATTCGCGAATCATCGTATATTTTTCTTCTAAGCGTACGTATGTTTAAGTAATTACAATTATTTTTCTCTTTCGTTATAATTTTATCAAAATCCATTACATTAAGTTTAAGAACTAACGATGATAGCGATCTCGGGTAAAAGCTGCACAGAATACATGCCTAATCTTTGCTACTACGATAAAATTGACGAGAGCTATGTTTTATCCGGCTTTGATTTTTACCCGGGGAGCAAATACTCGTAAGAAGAAGCAATAAATTTAGGAGCGGTGTTGCAACGATATACCCGTATGCCACGGCATACGCGTTGACATTTAAAGGAACAAAAACGTTCGCAAATTACGGTAACGCAACTGGAAATTCACCGCGCAAAAATATACGATATGCTCGAGCGTTCGAAAATCTCCTCAGAAGCAAATGTCGCGAGTTAAATAACGCAAGAACAAACACGGAGTCGGTCGTCCTAATTTCCCCTTCGGCGGCTATACCGGGATAATAATTAATGGTTTTTAAAAACCGACGAGTTCGTTAAACGGTACCACTTCATCTTTATCGCCATTGGATATTCCGCAGTCACGCCAGCGGCGTATGACGAAATAAAATTGACCCCTCTGCTCGGCCACCGTGAAAAGAAACCGAGCCGCGAAGAGTTAATGCGCGATCGCCTTGCTAATTGAGCGTTTCTCGTGGCCCCTTTGCCACCCTCCCCTCCCCACCCTTCACGGCCGGCGAAGCGAGACTCGTTATTTACAGTTTTCGCACTCCCAATTCACCCTTTTACGCTTCGAATAACCCTTTTTGCAAATCAAATGTATCTCTTTGCAAATCAAATTCACCTTTTTATCAATCAAATTCACCCTCTTGCGATTCAAGTCCATCGATAATATAAAGTATCCGATTTAGAGTTACCATCCCGATGTACAGAAAGGGAAGTGAATAAGAAAGATGAAAGGGCAAAGAGACGCGGAAAAGAGCAATACGGAATAACGCAAAACGATGTAAGCTGCTTTTTTTATCATAGAATATATTTATACACATGCACGTACTCTATACACAAATTCGTGTACGATGGTTCTCCTGCCGCTGCACGGGTTAACTTCGACGTACGTGTTCGCGAAATAATTATCGCGATCCGTAAAAGTACTGGTTTGAACAGAACCATTGATCACGTCAACCAAGAGGTCATCGTTCGAATAACCAATCACCGCGCAGAAAATTCAATTTTCAGGACGCTTCTTCGATAAAGAAAAAAACACTTAATTCCCGAGAGGATAAATTCGACGTGCAAGAAAGTGTATTCAAAGCGCAAGATGTTGAAATTGGAGCGCAAAACCTGTATCGGCACTAACGATACTTCCAGTCTCCCTTGGCAGGTCGCTAAGGCGGGCTTTTATTCGGCGCCGACCGGCGGAAGGAGACATTCCTGGGCAGGGAGAGGGTAAAGGGGGAAGAGGGGTAGCCAAAATCTATGAAGCGACCGCTCGTCACCGTGGATTCCCTTCGTGAGTTATCGCGGATCGGAAGAATTCTTGTCCCACGATCGTGGGAGCAGGGAAAAACGAGCGTGGAGCAACGTCTCCTTGGGACTCGGCGCTTTCGGTAGCCGAAGAGAGGCTAATGCCTTCGTCCTCCCGAGGAGGGATGACTCAACCGGTCGTGCAACGTGCCGCAACCTGTCCGCATAGAAACCCACGCCGTGCCCCGGGAAGTATTCGATTACCTGCCGAATTCGCCTCCCTTCCGCCGCTGGAACTCGATTAACGCTGCGGTACAGGCTTCGACTCGTGTCCGAAATCTTTCGTGCGATAACACGGATACTAGTGCGAGACGATTTATTTCTATCTACATACGTACGTATATATGTTGTATATATGTATGTATGTATAGATGTATGTACATATGTTTTGATTCGATGATATATGTCGGGTTGGCAAGAAAGTAATTTTGGTTTTGTAATGTAACACGAAACTCGTTTCTTTGTACGATGAATAATGTTTAATCGACGATGTATATTCCATTTGATTCGACGAGCCTTTGCCGTCTTCCCTTTATCATTCCACGGTTATAAAACTTCTGATTCTTATCGGGTAGAAGGTAGAAGGTAGGAGGTGAATATATGTACGTTTAAAAATCGAAAATACTTTCTTGCCAATGCGATAACAGGATTAACGCTCGAGCGAGTTGTCCTCGATTTGGTCTAGACTCCAAGCGACGCGGGCGGTTGCTGCTTTTTGGTAACGATTTACCTGCTGAGGCAGATTCCGCTATTCCGCGATAGTCTAATCGGCTAATCCACGGGGCCCATACGCGTCAGCTTTTTGCACGCTGACTCGATCCTGGAATTTCTAGTTTCAACGTACGGTTCCTGCGGTATCTATTTCTACGGTAGAATCCTCGTGACTTGCAAATCACCCGAAGCAGTGCGTCGTAAAGGGATAGTCGCAACATTCGAGGATAGGAGCATTATTCACGGGTTTGGACTCGTTTCTTGGACTCGGCGTATCTGGAATGTTCCGCGTGATAAGGTAGAACGTAATATCTCGTGACTGGCGAATCACCCGAAGCGGCGTATTCTAAGCGGATAGTCGCAACGATCAAAGACGGGAGAACGCAATGGTAAGTGGCATTAGTCGCTTAGATCGATGTCGATTATGCAGGTTTGGACTCTTACGTTAGCGATCTAACCGCCTATTCGATCCCCGTCTTTCGATCGGTCCACGTTATAATTTACAATGTAGTATCTCGTGACTCGAAAATCACCCGTAGCAGCGCCTTCTAAGCGGATAGACGTGACATTCGAGAACGATAGTATTACATGTATAATGCAATAACGTGTAGTATCGTCCCGCTACTGTGCAGCAGTTCTGGTGGGTTTGGTCTCATATATTAGGGATGCAAGTATCGACTTTGACCGTCACGTTTAGATTGCTTCCCGCGATAATGTACAAGGTGACTTGCAAATCACCTATGGCAACAAGTTCTAAGCAAGCAACTTTCGAAGCAAAATTCTAAAAATTTCAACCTGTCCGTACGAAGCGATAATAAACGTATATAATAGTATCCACTAAGCCTGGAATAATCGACATAAATTTCAATTCGTACTTCACCAATCCGAACCAGATAATCTCAACAAATTATTATCGACAAGGTTCACAAACGTTCAGATATACGATTTAATCCGCCAATTCCGTAATCGCGCATTAAAACAGTCAGAATTTGACACGAGTAAAAAAAAAAATTTGACACGCGAAGGACATCGAGCACATCAGCGCTCACCGACCATCGAAGGATTCTTACTTCCCCAATCTTTTTTCTCCTTTTCCTTCTCCGTTTATTCCCGAATCTATTTCCACCAGCAACTATCCGAATCATTTAGCCCAGGTCCCACCGTTTAAGGTAAATCCCAGGCCATCGGAACTACGGTGTACGCTTCGCATGGAAAATTCTCCGATCGACGACGATCAGGATTCGAACTCCGATCTCCCGTGCCCGACTCCATCCACTATGCCAGCGTAGCTCTCTCGATTTTTCCCAGCAGTCGAACGGTTGAGCGGCTGCCCGTAGGCCAAACGGCGGTCGGCCATCGGTGCGGAAAACGAGTAAGCAAACGAACTCGATTAACGTTCCCCGGATGGAGGTGGTCCGGTGCAGGAACAAGGGAGAATGCCATTACCCGAAGCTGCGCGGCCAAGAGTAGATTCGGCATGGACGATAACCCGGCGGACGCGCCGCGCGGACGGCCCGTCGAATATAAATACGCCTCCTCCCGGCTCTCAGAAAGCGGCCGTTACCTCTGGTAATCCGGCATTCGCCAGCGCCAGAGATAAGTCCCGAATGCCTCGGACGCGTGTCCTACACGAAATATGCATTTATGCGTACGTACGTTACGAAACGAGGAGCAGCTCTCGAGGGCACGTCGGCGCGGGAGCGCGAAGCGTAAATTGTTCCACGGCCGCGTTGTACCGGAGGATCGCAAGATGCACGGCACTGCTTTCTTTCGTTTATTTCGCTGCAACGAAAGGAAAAAAACACACGGGACGGCCAGTTTCAGGGGCACGTCGTACTGTAGGATCGGAAAGTACGCGTCGATGTTCTCGCTTATTTGTTTCGCTATAAAGAACGTACGATGCGATCGTTCAACGGGCGCGTTGTACTCCGCGTTCGTGAAATGGTAAGCGGCCTGTTTTTCTTTCTTCTTTCATTTATCTCACTGTAAACGATGCGCAACGGCCTATTCCGCTGGCACGTTGCATCGTAGATACGAATATTGATTTTTGTGTATTTCGTTGTGGTAAATATGAAACGACCTGCTTCTGATTGAAAGCAAGGCACGATTGGAAGTTAACGCGGTTACTATCCTCCTCTTGACGATCGCCAAGGCGGATTACATATCGTTCGAGTACATAATTCGGTGAAACTAAAATAACACCTCGTAATAATACGTATGAGCGACGACAATCGCAAATTTTCGATGACTGGTCAAAACTCACTGAAATTCCCAGTATATACCATAGCAAGTATCCCGTCATCGCGCTTTGTCCAGGCGTGCGTTGTACAAAGACAAATACAAAAAGACTCCCAGCCCTCCGAGGACACGGCAAAAATCCAGAAGCTACATCCCTGCAGGAGGGATAACAGCCGTGGAAGGCCGAGAGGCCGAAAAAGAGACGCATTCTCTTTTTCAGAAGCCCACGGCAGGATCGTCCGGCGGCGATTCGGTCCCACGAACGTACACGCATTTAACCACGCTCGGCCGTCAAATGAGATGTACGCCGGTGAATGTCGCTCGAATTCGCGCCGCTGCGGTGGTCACGGCACCCGAAACGTACGAGCAGTGCATTTACACGGGCGTACGTATCGGTTACATTAATTAAATAAAGTCCGGCCTGGTATCGGGCCAGCTCCGGTGTTCGGCCCTGTGTAGGGGCCGGTGCAGCGCGCGGCATTTATTGCACGAAGCCCGATCCGCGAGGACGAGCCATAAGTCGAGCCAAGATATCGGGATCCCGATCGCGTATGCCGATCCACGCTCGAATACAGGGTGTCGCAAAATTATACTCGCGCCTTTTCCCCTGCTTTGATTCATTAGCAGCGGATCAAAGGCTCGAACGCTGCATTTTGCGAGAAGGCGTCCAGGATTGTGCGTACGGTTTTACTTTTAGCCTTCGATACGACCAACGAGAGTTTTCGACTCGTTGGAAAATTTCCAGAATATACTTACATATGTATAATATATACGTTATACAATGACATTCGTATACAACGAGCAAGGAATCGCGCGTGCGAATGATTCGAAAAGGCGAATTTTGTCTTTGGGATAGACCTAAAATCCGGACGGCTGCAGACGTAACGTGTACCGGACAAAGAACCCGGGTCCGCGATTACGTATGCACTCGTACGTAGCCGGTTTCGAGAGGCACGTAACTCCTCGAAGAGGATCGTCGTCTCGGAGCGCTCACGATCGCGCCTGTGTTTACGAGCCGGACTCCTTCGATCGACCTCCTTCGATTAAGCGTCCGGCGTAATTAACACGTCGAACGAGGCCGGGGCCGGATGATCATTCCAGTGATGAGTTTGGATAAGGAAAAGTTTAACACGCGTGCCCCTGGCTACCGAGTTTCGCGACGGCAAAGGCCGATGGAGAGTCGTATCGAGGATCCTTCCCACGGGCACTCCTGTCGTCCGGCATTCGCGCAAACGCATGCGACCTGCGCTGCCTCCGATACCCGCGCTTCGACATCCCGATACTTTGATCGATGCAGTGCTCGGTACTGTTTAATATATAAGGAGATAGTGCTACTTTTGAGCATTAGCGGATGCTATTAAATAAGGTGGGTAATCCTTGTTTATTACTTACGGTTCGTTCCTCGCGGTGCGAGGACCATCTCGAATAAAATTACGTATGTGCATGAAAGAGAAACACCGCCGCAAATACGTTGAAGAGGAAATATTAAATGTATAAAGATCGAAGCGGATTAAAGAAAAAGTGATTCTGCCTTTCTATCGGCGATCGATGACGGTTACACTACGACGCGTGAACACTTGGGTCAGAATCCAAACCAGTTAATATGATTTACCGCATCCGTGGTTTATCTTTCGTACTCGATGCGCTGCTCGTACTCGCGCCCTTTCTTTATAACGGTATATCTCGAAAACTTTTGCGCTCTATTCGTTTGGTCCAAAGAAAGAACGTACGCTACTTCCATTGAGCGGGGGAATCGGGGAAAAGTTGGCACACATTTGAAAGCAGAGGGGTAAAGCAAGAGAGTAAATAAACGATACGATCTTTTATATACTTCGAGAAAGTGATATCACTTTGTACTCATCGCTTTAACCGCTATCGTGGTTCCATTATCGTCGGAGCCTTATCTCGAGGCGAATCACACCTGACGAGTATTCACCGCCTGAAAGACACTCCCATCGGGGGTTAGAACCCCGATCGAGTCTGCACCCTCGATGGCGAGGCGTACTTTCTCGAGTCGGCACCTCCGCCCGTCGACTCGTCTTCATAACGGCCCCGAGCGCAGTGAAGAATAGGCACTTTCGAAAATGGCGGCTCGGTAACGCCACTTGAGAAAACTGCTATTTGCTTTGCGGGTACTCCCTGATTATCGATAGCGGGCCGCTATAGAAATAAGGGGGGCGAGGAGGGCGAAGGGAGGGGGAGAGAGGAGCGATAGAGGCGCAGAGAGGAAGGTGGAAAAGGCGGATTAGAAGGAGAGAAGGATCGTCGAGTTGAAAGGGTGATCGTGTTGGCTCGCAATACACATACGCATACGTATACGTATGATATAGAGGGTGTCTCTGGTGAACAGTATGAAAGCGATACGGGTGGTAATGGAGGCCAAATCGAGCATTTAAAAATATGGAGCGTACAGCTAGAAATACGTATCGTAGAGTGTATACGATTTTAAATTTTCAAGCAAAGCGTATCACGATAGACGTAAATATTTCTTTCGCACAATATTGTGCGCCACTAGATGTTCGTCATAAGGTTTGGAAACCAAAATTTTACCGTTGATTTGCAAATCCTCAGGAGTCGTGTTCGGACATTTTGAACATAATAATAATAAGAACAATATTCATGGATAGTTCGACGAGAAAAATCCCTTAATTACAATTTGCTCTGGTACAGTTACGATACCAATTACAAAGTCGACCATCACCTTACGATAACTATGTCCATCTACACCTTTCTATACCAAGATACTCGATTTACCCGTTTTTATCCCATATATCGCTTCAACGCCGTCCATTCGGGACACTCGGTATAAGCACTCGGTATTTCCGCAGGATACGATCCGCAGGTTGCGAGGAACCGTTATACGGCGGGGCTCGCCGCCACGTAGAGGCGAACGTTCAATTTGACCATCTCAGCGGTGAAATAATGGTACCCCACGGGTGCGTCTACGCGGACCAGGAACCGATGCATACGTCATTCCCGCATAGCGATGTCTAATTATTCCCTGGAAAATCTCGGCGCGGAATCGGCACCCACCCAGCGGGCGGATGGGCCTGGATGTCCGCGAGCCCCAAGGATCAAGTTCCCCGGGAACTTTTGCAAGCGGCCCACGAGCGAGTCGAAGGTGCCTCTCGCGATAAATTTCGACGATAAATTGTCCCCGCCGGTTTCGCAACTCGCCAAGAGCGTCAGCCTCGCGAATGCCTCGGCTGAGTTTCGAACGATCGTTTCTTCCTTTGGCTCGATACCTCGTATCGACAGGCGGAAGACTCTTGATCCGTCACCGAGCGTGCGTGTCGAATACGCGCGGTCGCGGCCGAGGTACACGCTTCGAGTTCGAGTCCAATTTGTATCCTCGCGTCAAATTTTGTTCCGCAGCTTTCACCGTGCGCGCATATCGATCGTTCGTCAACCGTGTCGATCCTTCCGATATTCAGGAGCGAACGAGTTCCTCGATGATCAAAGCCACGCACAATGCGTTTCATTAAGTTCGAAATACTCGAAAGCAAGCGAAAACGTCGCTTTAAAACTGTATTTACGAAAACAAAAGATACGATTGTGCGGCGATCCTACTCGGTGTATATTAAATAGAATAAGAGTCGTGCGGTGTAGCTTTCGGCTTCGCAATTCGACCAGCAGCGTTACACATCGAACGTACGTACGCACCGACCCTCCACAAAGGAGCCAAAACTCTGGGCATAATTTCTTCCGGGCGTTTCGCCGCGGGCAGAGGCGCGGAGGGGCGAAACCGTCAACGTGGCCAACTATCGAGGCACCGTTCCACGCACGGCCTCGCGGTTCACCTAATTATCGCGCCTCGATTGTAATTTGTCGCGCATTGTACGGGGATTGCAATTAAATAGGCGTGCCGAACGCCGATTCGGGAATGTTCGAGGCGCTCATTGTCCCACGGCATTGTCGGTCTTGCGCGGAATCGGGCCGCGGAACGGAGATGCATCTGGTGGTCCGCGTTACGCCCTCCCCCTTCAAATGTTATTATTACGCCTCGTTCCCGGTTCGACTTTCACCATTGCGACGTGCCAGGCCGTGCTTCGTCGTCCTAGTAATTTACGGACCGTTGCCACACGCGGATTTTCTCGTCTCGCGTTACCATTAACCCTTATGTGGCCAGCCGAGTGCCCGAATAGCCATTTCGACTTTGCGTTTATCGGTTTTTACACGTTCTTCCTAAAATAGCGCGGAATCGCTCTGGTATCTCGTTATCTGGATATTTCTGGGGCAGCCATGGGAGGACACGTTTGAGTCCTTCATTTTTATTTCTAATATCCCTAGATCCTTAAACTTGACTAAATCGAGGACGGCATCGAGCACTGGGAAAATCTTTGATTTTCAGAAATAAGCGACACCACCTCATCGGTCATAAAAGTATCGATCGGCGCCAAGATACTCGAGCTCTTGGATTAAAAAACTAATGGAGAGTGGCTCGAAGAGTTGGGAAATTCTTAACTCGCGGTGACTGGAAAAAAAAGAACGTCGCGCTCTCTCGTCGATCGTGAAAGCGTTAATCAGTAGCGCGTTACGTAAACGCAGGATCCTCGATTGATCGGGCAGGGGTTCGTCGGACGCGTCTCTCCCGCCGCAAAGGCGGACCGATCAGAGGACTCTCCTTTCCTCTCCCCTCCCGCTCTCTCTCCCTCCTCCCGCTGGCGCAGTTTATTGTGGCCGGCGAATCGCCGTTAAAAATGAAGGCGTCGACGCGGCAAAGCAATATCACGCAGAAAAATATTTCAGAACGTCGACGGCGGTATCAAAGAGCGTTTAAGACCGCTTAATTCTCCTTGCTCCGAGGCGGCACAAGCGGCAGCTGCGGCAGGTTGAGCAGGGAGACGTTGACAACCCCTTACTAATGTCCGTAATTCCTTATTCCACGGGGGACCATTTATAAAACGCCACGGGCTGCTTGTCCGCCGGGATCCCAGGATAATTTGTTTGAAATTTGGCCCGGAGATTACGGAAAGTGTAACGCCTTGATTAATATCGCAACGAACTTCGAGAGGTGGATCGCGGCTGGATTACGAGAAGTACTTCCCGGCAAACATCGATTGTACACGCTTGATTTGCGTGTCCCCCTCGCTTTCTCCCGGCTCGTGCTTCTCTCCTGCAGCGGCCGCCTTTCGGTCTCCCTGCGCCCGACGCCGTGCTTTCGACTTATTTACGAAATGCCCGGGATGAGCAACTTTACGGCGATTACGATGAACGTCCCGAGTCGCGCGGAATAACGTTCCCGGCCAACAATACGCCGCTTTCGAGAGCGAGGCGACCGGTTTATCGCCTCGTTTTTGCCCAACGTTTCATCTAATTATTCCAGCTTAAATGATTTCACGGCCCTCCGCGATGGAACGCGGATTCTCCTGGAAATGCGAGGTTTTGTACTGCCCCGCGTCCTAAACTTTGAGAGTGTTGTACGATCAATCGTCGGTAGGTTCGGTGTATTTTTGAACGCGATGGCGATCGGAGTATTTGAGGATGTCTCGTGTTGCGAAAGTATCGGCGAAAGAGGTATCGCGAACGTTATCGGTCGATCGTTTGGGTTAATTTACACTTTAATTTGCGTGGGAGGCGCAGGTGAACCACGCGTGCTGGGTATCGCTTTTATCTGGCGGATATGGTTAACCCTCAACGGTAATAACTCACTACTGGCGCGACACTAGGTATCATTTTGCTATACGCGTTATGTATAATGCGTACAATGAGATAACTTTGTCGACTACGTTAATACGTTAAACACACCCAGTAAAGCTATTAAAAAATGACTCACAGTATCGAGGTATAAAAATTCTTGAAATTGGACCAGCTCCCTTTAGACTCATTAAAAATATTTTTGTTTTAATTGTCTTCGTATAAATGTCATCGACCAAAGCGGTTAACAACATTATCGTTAAAATTCAAATAAATTACAAATGTAAAGAAAATCGTTGCTCGATCGATCGGAAAAACTCCTAAATTCATATAAATGTCCATAAATTTCTTAATACATATATGTGTAACGATAACGTTGCGCAGAGAAAACGCGAAACCTCGGCGAGTTCTCCTTCACCGCCCCCATCCTCCGAACGGATCCGGACGTCCCCGTCGACGGATAATCTAAAACTGTTACGACGCACGGCTCACGGAATTTCTCTCGCGTTATGGGATAACCGTAATCGTAATACAAATTGTATACCATTTCCCCGATATCCATTAGAGCGCCGATGGGATCGTTCGCCGTCCTTCCTACGCGATTCCGACCGGTGATTCCGATGCCTTTGTGCCGCCACGCCACCGCCGATTCCCCCTCTTCCTCGAGGAAGCGCGACTTACGTATTCGGGCTAAGTCCGAGAGGACTTTTCTCACCGACTGCGAATCTTTTCACGCGTCCTCCGAGATATCCTCGCAATCGAATTACGTAAAGACGTTACGCGAGCTAAATCGCAATAACCGAGGTCTACCTGCATGGGTGTTTACGCGCCGGGTCGCGGACAGTTTAATCGTCTCGCCTTCGCTCGACCTCGTCCACGCGCTCCAGGATGTGTTCTTTCGAAAACTTCGAGCGATTACGTCGCGATAATTACTCGATATTTTTAGTATATAAATACGTCGCTGTATCTGTACCTTTATCTCGATACACCATATATCAGCGCATCGTGCCAATAATCCCGATGCGAATAAAATAGTTAGATTACGTAATTGTAGGACTATAAATAATACGTTTCCCTATACGACGTCCTACGCTCAAAACGATCTCTCCACCTTGCCGTCCATACGTTTCACGCTCATTACCAATCGCCCGGTACGGATAGCAAAAAAATATTACCTTGCATCCGGTTAGCTTCTTCCCAGCGGTCTCGGCCGTGTCCCCTACATAACCGACATTATGATTCGGTCCATTACGGACGTATCCCTGGCTTAATACACCGGGCAGAAGATAGCCCATGGAAATATCCGTGGGGCGATGCCTTTGTAAGTTGGAGCGCGCGGTAGGTGGGTGGACGGGTTAGGTGCGCTCGGGTGGAGGCCCATATCCGTTTAAAAAGCCCAATCCCGATCGTACGGGCAAACGCGCCGACCACCCCTTCGATAGCCCCTACTTCCATCTTGGGTGTTTAAGGATCTGAAAGCGTAGGTATACGGCCGGTGCCGGTTTCTGCGGAAAATAAACTGCAGGCGGTATGTACTCGGCGCGGCAACGGCGGGAGCAGTAGATTGTAAGGGGAGACACGGCTGGAAATTAGCGTTACTACCGTGGTTCTTTGTAACTCGATTCCAGGCGGCAGCGTCTTCGCGCAGGTACGAGGAGACCTACGAGAGGGGCATCGTCTTGTGGGAAGAGCGACGTGCCTTGCCGCGCCATGCCGAGCCTCGCAAAATCCCGAGGTTAGCACCTATGGATATGAGTACCTCCAAGGAGTTTTCCGAAATTCATTCGGCAAATAGAGTTAACGAGTTAATCTTGGTCAGAAAGAAATCGATCGGATCTTGGTCGTTAGAAATTTGATTTAATTTTAATTTTAATTTTAATTTTAATTTTAATTTTAATTTTAATTATAATTTTAATTTCTAATATATAATCATTTAAAAAATGACGCCATACACCAAGTGCTCAACCATAATACTCGCGCCTAAGCGAACACAACGCTGCTCGTGGAGACTAAGAACAATACAATATTCTGAAACTCGTACCTACGTTAATAAACGCAAAGTGTTTTGTAAAATCATAAAAATTCGTGTCTAATTTATTTTTTTTTGTCGTTACGGATGTGATGAACCGGCCTCACCCTTCGAGCTAACTCGGTCACCATTCCTCTCGGCGACACCCCTGTGGAGAGGGCGTCACGAGGAGAGTGATAAAAGGTCGGTGCACGGCCCTAGCGTGTACGTCCTGGCGAGTGCGCGACGTATGATGGAAATGATATCGGAGGGAGGAAGGGAAGTTGGACGAGACAAGGTCGTCCCACGGGCCGCCATCCTGGCGTGTATTGAAATATCTCCGATGGAATTCCCATAAAGCGCGATGTGGGCAGGGTGACCAGACGTTCCGCTTACACGGGACTGGTCTCGTTTTTCTATATTTCGTCCCGTTTAAATATTCTATATTTTTTTGTTTGTACATTTACGTCACGATCCGTATATAAAGTTATGGAATATGTGAAATATTCGTTAAGATACGATTAGAATTTAATGTCCTTTTTTAAAACGTAATTTAAGTTTCTATTTAAACACTTTTTCGATTAAATAAACTATTAATAATTACGTAATAGTCGATAAAAAATAACTACGATATTGGTTTTTTTTCTATAGCAATTATCCTTTTGGCAAGAGTCATTCGTGCTTCGGCGAGAAAAAAAAATGTTCTGAAAAATGGCAGTATTCCGTTTTCCTGTTTTCAATTTATAGCCAGTCTAGGTATAGGAATGGATCCCGACGAATGTACGGTTTATGCCCCTGCCCACGGGACGCGCGCCGCTGGGATTCATAATTCTTTCAAGAAACTTTTTACCGGCATTTACCACCTGTACTCACCCCTTTTTTTTCAACGCGTGAAAATCCTTGTGTCGAAACATTGGCTCGCTTGTTTGTATTCACGGCGCAGCGATCGATCATTCGCATTCCTTCTTCGACCTATACTCCGACGTTTCTTAGGTGCGCGTAAGAAATACAGGGCTGATCAAAAGTACGATGCAGCCGGTCACTGCCGCTTTTTCTCGAGAAAGAATAGTTCTATAATGGAATATCAAATATTTTTTCTTTACTCGTTTCTCTATTTCGAACAAAGAAGGTCCGAAATATTCATACAATTTTGTGTAATTTCAACCATAGTCAACGAGTTATCGCTTATAATACCACGAATAATCACACGTGGGATTTCCAGCCGTTCAAACATCCGATACACAAACTCGCGAGCCGCGATTAGTCCGTTAACGTACTACACCCTATAATAAGATGCGTCGTTTTACAATTCAATAATGCCATTGGTATCGCCAAACTCTCCGCGCAACGTGTAATTTATGGGAAAGTTACTCGGTGGATATCAACCGGTCAATAGGCAAAGTATGACTTCTATTCAATGGAAGCCCCCATTGCGAGGCTGGGAGTATTTCTACATCGCATGCGTACGCGCTCAATGGAGTCTCTGTAAACGTTTGAAAGGATTCTGAATATATTGTCAGAGCGAGTCTATGACAATGAATCAAACGAGTAACGAGTAGGATTTCGAGCCGTTTCTTGCTATTTTATAACAGTCGCATAACGGACAGCATTATGCGTCTGTCCGCCGTTCATAATATTCTAAATTATCACGCGTAGAAATGTCGACGTTCAACGTGCACATAATACGACGTTAATGAAAAACTCACATTCATGGTAATTATGAAAAAACGATACTGTTAGGTGGAATATCTAAACATTCTTTATACCAACCTAATATCGTGCAGTCGATTTAAACGAACAAGAAAGCGCGTTGCCATTAGTCTCTACATTTTCATGTTACACGATCGTAGCTAAAGGGTTAATGAGATTGCTTAAACCACTTGCTCTCTCAATGTATCCAAGAATTAATTTGAGTGGTTTTACAAGCATCCTGGTGTCAGATTCTTATACGCGTCGTCCTTCACCACTCGATGCGTGGCCTTAATCTCAAGGAATAATTAAATTTGTATAACAATCACTTCGCGCACGATATCATTTTAACAATCGAAAATCAGTACGTACAATTAAGGCCACGCACCAAGCGGTGGAGCATAACATCCATAAAGATTCCACATACCAAGTGGAAAATATGAAAGAGCCACGCGTTTAACGCTCCACATTTTATTCTTAAAAAAGGATTTGCAGAAACGCTGCGAGCAACGTTGCCAACGATGTACGCCCCGTTTCGCGCAAAATCGGCAAATCTTTATAAACCGTTTTCCGTCCCGCGGCGAGTCCACGCTTCGCGAGCATTTATTCGCCGCGGTCGAATCGGAGACAGAGCGGAGCGTTTCGGCTTTTATCGGATTCTGCGGTCGCGCGCAATGATTGCAGTTTTAATCAACGTTCCGCCCTGCCCGTTTTGTTATCTGTCAGCGAAGCACCGACGATGTCCGCCAGCCGTGTATACGCGCGCGCGCGCACGCTTGCCTCGATTACGATAATCGCATTGATTGTTTACAGACCAGCCGGCGGATGGTGGAAATTAATTCGATTCGAAATCGAAAGGCGGGCAAATTGCGCGCGAGGCGAGGGAATCTGAAAAAAAAAGTTGTCGGATCGCCGTTAAACGAGCGTAGAGCGCGGCTCGCCTCTGGAAAATGGGGAATAATGTAATCAACGTGGCGAATGCCCGGCGAAAAAATATGAGGAGCACGATACGCGTGACACTTACCGAACATCGGAAATTGGAAACGCGCTTCGTCGCTTCGTCGGTCGCGTTGACCCCGCGATAATAAATGTCGTTTTTCGAGTGAAAAGAGGTCGTTTTTTTTCGTACTCAAAGTACCTGCGTACGTACGCGCTCGATATCCTGCCCGATCTTTACATCGAATAATCGTGGGAACGTTTATCCCATGGACTTCCTACCGTCCACGTTCTTACGATTCTTTTTAAAAGTAGGATTAAAATAAGATCGGGCGTTCCTATTAATTTATTAATCAAAATCACCGGAAAGGTATTCGTTGAAGCGAGAATAGGTAATTTATAATTTTTCAAACGAACAAATTCGGAAATACTCGCTCGAGGAAGATCGCTCAAAAAATATAGATTTTATAATCGCGCTCAGGATACACCTGCATTCACGATGCGACAAAAACGTTGTTTCTCGGAAGAGCGTAGGTATGTCGCAAAGAAACACCGATTATAAAACTATTACCGCTCTTTCGCGGACGCTTTTCGAGTCGACGTCGCAAAAGTCGGCGTAAAAAAAATGACGGCGTTACAATGGTTGTTTTTAAAAGTGGGTGCCCCACATAAAAGCAGCTGGGTCGGCTTAATGAGGCAATCCCTCGGAACTTCGAGAGCCGGTCCGGCTCGGAACCTTGGAGGAGGACCATTCCGTATGACTCGTCGGAGAATATTCCCTTATATACCGGGGAGTAATTCTCTCATCACGCAAGCCGGCGATGTAATTTTCCCGAATGATTTATGGTGGCTATAATGACCGAACGAAGGTCACGATCCCGAGGAGATCTTCTGGAATCGATCGCGGTCCCTGACTCTCGCCCGCTCCCAGAGCGAGGATCGTCTGGAAACTGCATATCGGACGTTTAATTTATGCCGATAAAATCGTACGAGTATCTTTCGACCTGGGAGAGAAGTCTCCTCTTCTGCTCTACGAGAAACGATGACCGTCTCGTAATCTCCGGAGACGCCGCTTTGTGGACGATGCTTTCGAAGCGGAAACAAATATTGGGTCTACCGGAAAGTGCGCTCCTCTCGAACTCACCAGGCTTTTCTAAGGTGACGCCATTGAAACCAGGCAACCAATGGTTATCAACCTACTTTCCTCCCGGCGTTAAGCGATAACGTTAATCTTGTTTGACGGAGAAAGAAAGCTATGGATCGTCGCGACGAGTATCATCCAGACGGTAAAGGGATTTATAACTTCAAAAAGCAGCGCTTTCGCGCGAGTGGTATTGCAAAATGACCCGAAGGAGGAACGAGGTTGGTGGAAAGTCGCGAAAATGGAATCGCGGAATGACGAGGCGTGTAATTTTCCATTCCATCCACTTTCTTGCTCCTCGAAACAGGGTGGGACCTTCGGGTAGGCCCAGTGCTATTTGGCCAGCCGAGGAGGGAGATTTCTAATGTCGTCACGTTTCTCCAGTGGTAATATTGAATCAGCGACCTCGACGGTCGATCCGCACGCTCGTGAACCGTGTAAACGTTCGAGTGTGTCAGGGTTTCAACGGGAACGGCGTCTAGAATGGCGTCTACTTTAGCCCGCGCCAGCCTCGAGCCTCTGATATTTTACCTCTGCTCACTTGCCCGGCCAGTTTTTGCCGCGAGGAACGATTCATTGTGTGGCAAAGGTGAACCTGTTGGCGCCACAATCCGCGCCACGGTCCTGCGCGTTGTCACCAGCTAGGTCGGTTACCGGATTATAAAACGCGGCCCCTGGTTTCTCTTCCGTTTCCTCCTACGTCACGCCGTTATTCCGGGACGATCCTAAAACAGTGCGATCTCGCACTTTGTACACCTTTTCTTACCAAATGTAAATTATCGTATTCCTCGTTACGAGAGGGTTATTATAGTCAATCGTATATACGTATTCTTCGTCGACTTATTTGATAAGCCGCCGGAAAATAGAATATGTTGATCCTGTAAAGTGGATTTAATACGCTACAAACACGGATGTTAAAAACAAAAAGAGCAGGCGGAGGAAAAGACGATAGAAATTCTTGGAGAATGCGTAAATGTCGGGAATATTTCTATGAAATTAAAAATTCAGCGTTCCGTCTCCCTTTCGTAGCTCTGGTATTAATCTTTTCCACGATCGGTATTTTTCCACCTCGAGGACTTGTTCAAAGCTATCGGATGAAGCAGCGAGCCCACAACATTTATCTCAACGGAGTCGCGCGCTATCGAGGCGTTAAGAAATAGTAATTCGTCAAAGCAAATATTGGTACAGCGAAGAAACGTAAATATTCGATCCGTCACTCGTATCCGCGAGTACCCTTTGTACGACGGGCCGATGCTCGATCGGCGAGGATAACGATTAATAACGAGTTAACGCAAAGTAAGATCTTACAATTGGATAAGTTCGAGCCCATTACCCGGGAGAGAAGAAAATGGGTAGAGGCGCGCGGCGAGCACGAACGCCGACGACGTCTCCGTGAAAGGATCTTACTTTCACTCCTCGCTCTCGGCCCGATGCTCCGCGATCTGCGAACAATGGGGGCCAGGAAGTGCGATTGGCGGTGCACTTATATTTAATAACGATTTAGGGGCTTTACGTTTGGCGCTAGGAAGGATGCGCCTAGCCATCGACGTTCTCCTTCTCGCGTCTGGCGATGGCATCGTTGATGCTTTGCCTCCATTCGAGGTAGAAGCTGCTCGCCCGGTAATCCAGTACCAAAGATGTCACCGGCGATGCTGAATTTTCTTCGAAATTCACGTAAACGTTTGATAAGATGCCGACATCCGCAAACTCGTCGGATCGCCGCTCCGATCTCCCGCACAATTTACATCATCCCTGGAAGGCGGTGGCCCTGTAAAACACAGCGATCCACGATGCGCATCTCCCTCGTAATATCGGTCCTTCCTCAAACTTCCGGCCTTTATCCGCGGAACCATTAAACCCGGGCTTTGCGACAAAGCGACCTCGGTATTTGGCGATCGGACGAAGTGGCGGCGGCGAGCCGTTCTCAAGGGGCGTCAGCGATGAGCTCGCAGTCCCCGGGAGCGGAAGCGTCTGCGGTCTAATCAGCAGTGTTGCTTAGGACCGCGAAATTGCGGGGAAGCAAAGGTGAAACACTGCGGACCGGGCAGCCACCCCCTCGATGCGGCGCTCACGCGCGTACGCGCAGGCACACGCACGCGGCGCGCGGCACACGCGCATGCACGCGCGTGCACGCGCGCACTCACGGCCGGGACGCGCACGCACGTTCGCGCGCGCACACACGCTCGCGTGTCGGCGGTTAATGGAAGCTTAGAGGTTGATAGCCTTGAGTCCTGGACCACTGCCTGGCCGTGCCATGGCCGACCGATTCTCGCCCTCCCTTCGTCTTCCCTAGCCTCTTTACCGCTGGAAATTCTGCCGCTTCTCTTACTCGCTCTCTCTCTCTCTTTCTCTCTCTCTCCCTCTCTCTCTCGCTCTCCACCGTCCTCCACCACCTTCCGCCGTCGGTGGCCCTCCTTATCCCTCCTCGAGCGGCCCATCTCGCCCGTTTCCACCGGCCACGAAGGCTCTCCGCCGGAGGGACATCGGTGCTGGCCGCGGTTCGAGGTAAATAGCGCTAAGGTTTACGCCCGACAACGCCGGAGACGTTGGGACTGGACTCAAAGGGTTACGCTTTGAGCGCTCCTGGAAGATGCGATGGCACGAGTTCAACGAACGTATCGCGGGGTGAAGATGCCAATAGCGCCGTCTCGAAGCTCCTTCGAGGTCGAATATTTTCTTCCAGGATGCAAAGCTTTGTATCGGTATTGGCCTGTTTGCGCGATATCGAGATATTAGCTCCCGATCGGCTGGTAGATATTCGAAAGGGGTATATCGTTACGCTGGATTTTGCGAACAGAGTTATCTCCGATGGAATATCAAATGCGTGAGAACCGGCGGCGGTAAGAGGCGTTAATATAAATTTATATTAGAAAGTACTCACGTGGGCAGCATGAGAGAGTTCGCCTTTGAGTAAGGTAATACCGTCCTAACACAATTCTAACCGATTGTACGAAGATCGTCCGCGGAGCTGGGAAGCGAGAGATCGAGAGAGAGAGGGAGAAATATGGGGGGTCTTTGATCTGTACACCCTTCCTGCGAGTTCCTGGTACACGGTCGGTCCGTTACTCCAGTCACTACCAACTACCGGAGTAAATAGTACCGCGGTCACGTGTTTGTTCAGATCCGGACGCAATTTACCGTCGTCGGTGGCATCTATAACCTGCGCATGATGCGATTGAAACTGTGCACTTGGAGCCTTCCGTTTCGAGGATATGCCAGGCCGGAATTGACGAAATTTATCGACGACGGTTCGAAAATGTAACCTGCGTAATTACGATCGTAAAATTCCTACCGATCTGTTTCTGAAAGATCCAAGACTTATCCTCCCCCCGCCTTCTCGAAGTATCGCGATGTGTAGAAAAGAAACACATCGGAGGTATATCGTTAAACGATCGCGCACATATATAGGGGAACGTATCCCTCGTGCTATCGATGTAAAAGATACTTCGATAACGCGAAAAACGTGCTCTTGTTTGCAAAATTATTAGCGCAATATCGATCCGGGAGAAAAGCGCGAATATGTTTTCATCCGCTTCGATCGCGTCCAAGGGGAGAGGCGGTGCTCGAAGCGGGTATTCCGTCTTCCGGCAACCTCGAAAATCGTGTTCGCCCGTAAGAGCCGTTAGTTCTGAAATCTCGAACGGTCCTTCAAGTACGCTCGAAGATCTCGGTTCTGCTCGACATTCTCGAGAGCGACTCGAAAATCGCTTTCCAACCGCTGAGGGGCGAAGCCAGGTAATTGCCTGGTTTCCTTTGGTAAGCCGTGTATCTTCGAACAACTACGATGGTGACGCGGACGTGCGCGTTTCAAAGCTGCTAAACGCACTTTCATAACTGTACACCTCATTGATTTTCTTGGCGTCACTCTAAATAAACCTAAAAGCAAACTGCGCGCCGTCGGCGCTAATTATTAAATTTCCGCGTTACAAGCCGTAAGTGGTTTATCGATCCACGAATTACAGGACGATATATAACGGGACCGTTCTTTCGAGTGGCAAACAAAAAGGCAGACACGAGCCTTCGCGTGCAGGAGTCTAAACGTCTAGACTTCGTAAAAGGAATATAATATATCGAAAGGGGGAAATTTTCTTCGAGTCTGCAGCTCCTTTGTTTGTAAATCCTTCGACGAGGAATACAACGGAGAAAAAAGATTGCTCTTTCTTAAGAGTCAGGGATGTATCTTACGAAGGACCTGCCGTTAGAAAAACACGTCCGTCGGACGCACGTTCCGCTAAGTCTCGCCCACGTACGAGACACCGATCGTCGTCTCTTCAAGTCCGTCTCGAAATTCTCCCGTAGAAACAAATCCGATCGAGGAGACAAAATAAACGTCAACCGTAGAGATACGTACCCAAAATTATAATTTAGAAAGATAAAAGGACGGCAAATAATAATAGCGTCATTAGATCGAACAAAGCAGCCGGCGCACCCGAATCGTGTGCCCGGTGTACCGGTGTTATTTATAAATCTACCAGGGGTGAAGATACCGATTATCGCGCGATAGCTCAGCTCCGCACCCCAACGCTCGCCCCTAGATTTTTCCACGCGATATTTATATCGAAGCCTCGATAACCGCGTACCCTCGACAAACGACAATCTCCGAGCGAGATAGTCTTACCGGTTGACAAACAGCGCGACATAAATGGGCACGTGAAATACGCACACAACTCGCTATACAACGTATATATAAATGTACATATAATATATATACATATGTATATAATACTATATACAATATATATACATAAATATAACATACCCACATATAGTCCACTAAGCAGCCGATAGGCCAAGCATCAAACCCATCGCGGCGCTCGACGCCAAAAATCAACGAAGCCAACAACTCCCCTCATCCCCGAAGAAAGCGAGGAAAGATGATTCGTGTCGGTAAAGACTACAAGGGGGCCGCAGAAGGGGGGCTCCCGGAGGCTCGTTCCCGAAGGTGGTGCGTGCATCGAGTGCAGCGGTGCATGACGTGCCACGCCGGGCCGATCTTCGGCGAGGGGGCCGGGAGGGGCGAAGGGAGGGTGCACGGGAGAGGGAATGCACGGTAGAGACACGCTCGCACCGGACCAGTGGGACCCTGGCTGGAAAAGGGACCGGGTTGGTCGGGCCGTGCGAGAGATCGTTCGCGGAGAAGGGATCCTCGACGGCCGTGGATCGGCGCCGCCAAGGAGGGGTTGCTCGCTCGCGAAGGGGAGTCCGGGCCACTGGCGTGGGGCTCGGAAGGGGGCTGGTCGGCGTGCGAAAGGGGGTGACGGGGAGGAGGGGGAGAAGGGAAGGAGAGAGAGAGGGAGCGAGAGTTGAATCGCGCGGCTAGCGGGGTACGCCGTGGTGGGAAAGAGAGGGAGCACGAAGGCGGCTGCGAACGACGGTTAGAGGGAAAGGGAGGGAGCGATGGAGAAAGGTAAAGCGAGAAGATCGGCGGGGAGCGGAAGAGGGAGAAGGTGTGGGTGAGAAAGAGATATATACGTTATATATATATCTGGTATATACATATAGAGGGTGAGGAAGGTAGAGAGAGTGAGAGCGAGAGAGGTAGGGACAGGGAGAAGGTTGATGTAGGCTGCGTCGCAGGAGGGAGAGAGAGGCTCGAGAGAGGGAGAGAGAGAGAGCGAGCGCGAGAGAGGTGCAGCGTGTCGGCGAGGGTGGCGCGAGAGAGAGAGAGTGAGTGAGAGGGAGCGAGTGAGGGGGGGGGGGCTCGAAGGAAGAAGGGAGCGCGGCGGGCAGGAGAGAGAGGGAAGAGGCCTCCTAGGCTCGGCTCGCACGGCGTCCGCGCGCCGCGCTAGTTTCGGCTTGCCGCTCCGACGTGACGGACGCTCTTTCCCAGTGGTCGGCAGCTTCCACGTGGAGGCGGCCCACCGACGTGTTGTCGCAGTGGTACGTCTACCCCTCGTTTCGTTTCGCGTGTGACAGCCCGGCCTGGCCGGTGCGGGTGACAGTGAGCGGGAGTGCATCTCGGGCCCCGTGCTATTTGCCCACGAATATACACCGCAGTGTAGTGTCGCCAGAAACGCGTGCGCGCCTTTACAGTGAGACCAGGACGGCGTTCCCTTCGAATCCGCGCCGCTTCCACCCCGATTTGGATTACTTGAACCCGAGCCCTTGGGACCCGTGGGAAAAGCGGAGGCTGCAGGACCGAGGATCGACGTTGCTCAAGGTACGTCTTACCCTTTGGGAAATTCGAAATTTTTTTCTAGTACCGAGTACGAAACCCTATACTCCGAGACCGCGAGAATTTCACGGAATCCATGTCGTGGACTTTCTCTCGCGCGCTTCGCAATGCTGGATGCGCGAGGCTAAACTTTCCCCGATCTTCGAACTCGATCTTTATTTTCGTAACTAAAGGAACCTTCGCGGTCGCGAACGCGTCCCTTCCTTCCAGTCATTTTCGATTTGGCAGGAGAGCGCGGATAACTCCCGACATCCCTCTCGGGGACGCTTTGTTCGCGACACTTCATTCACGAGAGCCACGCCGAGTAGCGGGAGCTCGAAAATGTGCCGATGCGCGGGACAAAGAACCTCGAGGAAGGGCGCATCGGCTCTTCGTTCTTCCCGGAACACCGGAATCGCTTCACGTCGTCGATTTCGCTTTGCGACCAGCGTCTTATTTAACGTTGGCCGATCGAAACTTCGATCGCGTTTGCGGCACAAAATGGCGCCCTCGATCCCGAGCCTCTCTCGAGTTGATACTTCGCGTATCGCAAGCCCGTTGTTAAGCTTTTCAATTTTCACCGCGTACATTCCTCCTTCTTGCTTCTCGTCACTTTCCATGGATTACGAAATATTCGTTGCTACGTTACCATCGACATCGACGAGCACGACTAACATATCATTGCGACAGTCGGTGGAAACGTTATATTTTCGATCCGCCAGATGAAATTCGTGTTAAACGTACCTCGAGTGGTTTCCACCACATTTTAAAATCCCGTTGAAAGTTTTTCGTCTCCCGGAATCGACGTGATACTCAAAGCGTTGTTATCCGGGATAGTTCTAAAGTGTGTTCGGTTTATATCGGCTAGTCGAGAGATGGACGCTGCCAAAGTAGTTCGGTAGGTGAATCGTTAAAAGCCGCTACGAAGGATCGTCCCAACGGTGGTCCGCTCGCGCCTCGCTCTCGCAGCGGACCGTCGGTCCTCCAAAAACAAGCCGGTGCTTTCTAGCCTCTGCTCGACGCCCGTAGAAATTCGACGGCCCATTGTGAGAGATGCGTTACGAAACGCGATTCCTCTCGCGTGACTCACGCGCATACCTCGGTGACACTTCGAACTCGCGGAATGCGTCTGGTGCAAACCAGTGGTTTCCGAGGCAACTCTAGCGCGTTGGTTAGACCGTGGAATTTCCACGAGAAGGGCCCGAGAAGGGCTGCGGATTACGTGGATGCAACTGATAAAGCCTCGTATTTCCACGTGGAAGGTTCGAGTTCGAACGGGGTTTATCGCCGATCGTCGACTCTCGGTGCGTAGATCTGATCCTTCAAAGCCCGCTTTAACCAATTTGCATCATAGTTCGAAATACCCATCATCGTGGACTTAACGATAAATGAACATCGTTGCGGAATATTTCGCGGACGGTACTAAATGTAGATCGTTATGCGCGGATTATCGTACTCGTCGATGCAAATGTAATAGGTCCCGAGTTGCATGATTTTCCTATTCTCGGCTGTTTCATCGATGCGTAATTTTTCATGCGTTTCGTACGTTCCGAATGCGAGGAAGAGATCGGGATTTAAATCCCACTCGGTACTCTTGAGCGGCGACGAATGACGCGTCTAGTTTGTAACCGGCGGTTCAAGGGCTCGCATTAGGCAGTGCCTGTCGGGATGAACGACCTTAACGACTAACGCGAGGAGAAAAACAACCGACATACGGATCTACGGCAGGGCCCCGATACTCCTGAATTATTCTCTGTGACGCGTTTACTTTGGACACGGCGGTTCGAAACTCGCGTTAGGCGGCACGTCCTGGAACGACCGAACTTGACGACAGATATTGAGAGTGAGACGGCCAAGGTTCGGCTCGACATCCAACCTGATTCTTCTAAATTATTCTCCGCGATACGCGTAATGCGGTGTCGGTGCTTCGGAGCTCGCATTAGCCTGCGTCGACCGGGTAAATGACCTTAACGACCGAGAATTAAATAGCCAACATTCGAGTTTAAATGGCCTCCGGTACCTTAGGATTTTTCTACGCGTCGCGTGTATCGTAGACCCGGTCGTTCCAAGCCCATCTTCGATAAAACGTCCCCGGGTGAATGACCTCGGAGATCGACTCCAAGAATCTAAGTATGTACGCTTGGATTTAAATCCCATCTGTCACGCCCGAATTACTTTTACCATCGTTTTTGTATCGACCGTTATTAGGAGAGTTACGCTTACGGATCCTAGATTAGGCGATCTTGGTAATCGACTCCTAAATCTCCAACGCTCAGATTTAAATCCCACCGATCACCTCTACGCTTCTTGTCCGGTGTGTATATTGTCGGCCCGGTGTAATCCGGTGGGTCCTAATTTAAGTGACTTTAACGATCACCCTTGAACATTACGGAAACAAATACCGCTTAGCCTCACCTGTATTTTTCCTAACGCCTCGGGATTATGCGATACACCTACCGCGGGTCGGTTTAAAAGAGATTTCATTTAATTGGTTGATTTATTTATTTTTTTACGAACCATCCTGACTATGCGAAACGTTAAATCAATATCGACGGTATTATATATATTTTTAGAGGCGCGATCGGAAAGATTCGAAATACAACTCGTTATTGCGAGGCAACAGGTTATGCAATAGCCTTCAAATCGAATAATCCCGATAGCCCTGTCAAGTATAAATTAAATGACCTCCGTAGTCGGCGCGGTGAAAGTAAAATGCGCTTGGACAACGGATACACCGGAAACGGGATTCACTTGTCGTGATAAGGCAACGGATTAAACAATCGGCGCTAATTGAAATAAGCTTAGCGCTCTGTACCGGCGGTTAAACAAGTAAATGGCTTTATCCGAGTAGCAGAAGCAAACTTCACTTTAGCGCCGATCGCGCGACCGTCGGAATTTACTGCTCGTTATAAACGAGTTAAACGCCGAATACTGGATCAAAATGTGCTTTGCAATCGACAGTGATAATTGAACCACCGTGCGACCTTATTAAGAGGCTAAAAACAAAATTCAATTTGGCGATAGCTACATCTTTGCACGGTGTTGCGATAATAAGTCTATCTAAACAAAACTCTTTTTTTTATATCATTCATACAAAGTGACTTTAGTAATGAATATGTTATGTCAATGGATATTAATATACGACGTGTCGATAGAGAGTAACGGGAAATAAATATATGAAACGCTATCACCGATTGAAATAACGAGCGTATATTTATCGGGAGATTAAATTGCGAATTTTGGTCAGCTATCATCGTGCAACCGAGCAAGCAGCGTTTAAGTTAAATTAAATGCCTCGAGCTCCATAAAGGAACCGATCGAACAATGCTCAAGTTTAGTTAAATGCCTTTGGCATTCTGAGGCAGTCGATCAAGCAGCGCGCAACTTGAATTATATAGCTTTAGTAGTTAATGGCGAGAAGCGAACACAAGCGACGCATTTCATCCAGGTGTTAGGCGTTCAAATTCATTCGACGGTATTTATATCCATGTTGGAAAGCAAATGCCGAACCATTGTTGGCCAATGTTGGCGAGCATGCTAAATGGTATTAAATACCAGTCGATAGCGTTGATCGGATAACCAAACGATTTTATGGCTATGGAAAAGCAAAATTTACTTTGAAAACGATCACGCTCCTAGCGGTATTCGCCCGTTATTGTAGCGCAACGTATTAAACAGTTGATGTTAAATTAAATGGTTCTACCACTCGACACCGAAGATTAACCAAATGATTTTACTGACAGGACAAAAGCAAAATTCCCTCTGCCATTTATCACGTCAGCTCTGATACTCGCCGATTATATTAAATCGATCAGTCTCAAACGTAAAACAAAACGAACGGTTTTGTCGGCACGATACTGGATAAAATTCATTTTGACCATAGCCACATTAACCGTGAAATTCGCTTATTATCGCAAGTCAGCCTGCCACACGGTAGGTATTAAATCAAAGGTGGTTAGCGATTCGCCGATTATTACGAGCCAACCGCTCAAACCGGTGAATATCAAATTCATCTAATTTAGCGGTGAGCCTCAAATATCGAACATAATTTTTTCCACTCTCGAATCTACAAGGACGAGTAAATTACATTATCAAATAATACCGCACTCCTTTGACGAATGGGAAAAATTGATGTACGATTGTTCGGGAACGGGAATCATAAAAATTTCTGAATCCAACGAAAGAAATTATTTTGCCGGTCTGGTAGAGGGAACAACACATCCTTTGGCGGTGGCATACGACGAAATTCACGCCGTGGCCGGTGACGCGAGACGTCTAGTCGGTGCCAAAATATATATTCCATTCTCGTAATCGTTATCTTCCGTCCCGGCTCTAGTAATAAAGAAGTTTTCTCCCCGCTTGGCGCCTCGGTGTTCCGGGAAGCGGCCGTTTGTTTTGTCGTTTCGCGGAGGTGAGCGTAGAGAGACAGAGAGAAAGAGAGAGAAAGAGAGTGAGCGAAGAGAGGAGAGTAAGAGAGAAAGAGAAAGAGAGTTATTAAGGAGAGTGAGAGATTGGGCGAGGGAAAGGGAGAGAAAAAGAGGGGTAGGGCTTCTTTGTGCGACGGCCGAGAGCCGTGAATGGCGTTGGTGGATTCTTGGAATTTAGCGTACGCCCGGAGGGGAAGACAGCTGATCCGTTTGTTTGGCTTAAAGGCGGTGCACGATGCGATCGCTTTCGGCGCGGATATCGGTCTGACCCCTCGAGCAATGTCAACAAACTGTCGTACGCGTAACATTTCCGACGACGGTAATTCACGGAAAAGACTCAAAGAAAATGCAGGAGCGTCTAGGAACGAAGTAGAATGTCTGGACGAAAAAGAATGCTCTTTGGGCCGCGTTTATTCATCCTCGAGCGTGTGTAATACCGACGCAGGCTTTTGGCACGGATATCCTACAAGTCGTGTTTAAACCCGATAATTAGGGCAAACGCGATAGTCGAGTTGTTCGGAATATTCGTGCTATTCGACGAATGAATGAGAAATACAAGTAGGAGCATGAAAAGAAAAATAAAAAGGGCCGACAGTTTTATGCATTTCGCGGTTCGTTCGTGCAAAGTGTATTCGGACCATTTGGACAAGTAGCAATACGAGCTTTATATACTTTCTAGTTTTCCAGCGTGAAAGGTTCGAAAAATAATGGTGAAACGGTATAGTGGAATAAACTTCGAAACAAGATATCTCTTGAATGGCCACGTATTCGTCTATTTGTTCCTCGAAGTTGGCTCGGCCGTGTCGCGTGGCCAAGGTCCTGTCGTTTAACCGTTCAAGCGCCAAGGAGAACGAGAAAAGAGCGAATCGATATCGGCACCGCTTACGATAGCTCGGTGTTAATGCCCCGCATTCATGACTTTTCACTATTTTACGCGCTTCTTCCACCTACTTACGTAACTCTTTTACCCACTTTTCTACTGAAATATCAAAAACTATCAGAAATCTTGCCATACTTTATCCCGCGAATTGATCAAAAAGAAATTTATACGCATATCGAGCGTCATGAAGATCGTGGATCAAAGGCACAGACCACCGTAGAATATTTTTTTCGCGTATTTCAAGCATAGAAGCAAAACGTGAAGTTTAATCTGCGGGAGTAAGGCCACTGGTATGGGGCAAAAATATCGGGATGGACCGTACAGGGTTAATCTCGTAGAAACGACGACAGATGTTTGACGGACGGACGCGGTAGATACGACGTCACGATTTGCACGAAAATTGCTTTCTGCGCTGAAAGTTTTCCACTGATAGGAACGGCGACCTCTTGTCACTTCCGATATTGCACCGTGGAGCGTCCCGTCCGATGCTTCTGCCGGATTTTATGACCGCGTATCAAATAGTAGGTACCGGGAATGAATTAGGCGTCGCAGTGCATCCTACGGTTATTACGAAGGCCCTTAATGGCCTGTGTTACATTAACCGGTATGGAGCCAGCTCACCGTGGAGCCCATCCGCTAATATCCAATTACCGCCTTGATTTCATCGTGAGAATTTGAAAAAAACGCTCGCCTTCGTTCTTTTTTTCGCTGCTCATTGGACGATGAAACCCTTCGAGGTTACTCTATCATGGCGAAACGAGTTTGGTCGAAAACCAGTTCTTCACATTTTTCCTCCGTATCCTTGGCGGGGGAGGAACATCGGAATTCGTCTGGTGGACAAATTTTGCCCTCTACGAGATCGTCGCGGGATTACGTCGTCGTAGGTGTAGTGAATCGCTACATGGCGTTTGGTATTCTTGCGTTTCGTTCTTCTCTTATCTCTAAATCCGTTAAACACGATTCAAGAAGATTGCCATTCGGAAGAAAATTCGTTCTTATCGTTTTCCACTTCGGTACTTTTCGATGTGAATTCCTTTCATTTCCCTGGAAGTGTCTCGTAAAGTATATGCTTTTGGAACGACCTACTTAAAAAGGTTCAAAGTTAAGTAATTCATGTTTTTCTCGGAGTCTCGTAAGTCATTGTTCGTGCCTAAGAGCTAAGTGCACTTGGCATTTGAAATTCTGAGAGTCCCCTCGAAGTAAACTTACACCGCTGCATTAGGGTCGTACGATAATTCGGCCGTGAAGATAAAAAAGTATGCAGCGCGCGCACCAGGTAAGCAGCATTAGCCTTATCGGTTAGGGATATACTTTTATCCGTATCTTCTATCTCGTATTTCGGGCGATTTCGATGGTCGGAGATAGTAGATCCTTCAACCAAATCGCGCTCTCACTTCCACTTCAAATCCGAAGCGATTCGATTTCAACGAGATTACGAGCACTATACTCGATTACAACGATATTATACCTACGCCACGTACGATAAAAACTCCAACGATGGATTATGAAAGCATACATATTCCCAGAGACTCGATTCGAAATAAGAGAATATTACGAGATGTTCGCACGTAACGTCCTCGGACGTTTACGGCGCAAAAGACAGCTCACTAGTCAGGTTCGAGTCGGCGTTCGAATTGGCGCAATAATTACGCGGCGACTGTGAGTCGCCTCTCGAGTGCAAAGGGTTAAAGCACGCGAGCCCACGGCTCGGTGTTTCTCACAGCTTCGCCACGAACTATCGTTCAGGTACGACATGCCGTTAAAGGCAGAATATACGTAGTTTCCACGGGTGCTTTGACCCCTTGTCTGAGTCCGCATGTTAACGAGGCTTCGTTAATTACACCTCGTGAGATTACGACAGGGACAGGTGGCCGACGATTAGCCATTGTCCGTCCTAGAAACGCCGCTCCGACGGATACAGCCGACCGTCCGAGATAAGTACTGATTATTACACTCGATTCTTGACGACGGTGTCGATGTCCGATTGACTCGCCCTCGACTTATCTTCCGGGAGAAAAACTCCCTATCCAGTCGAGGAAACCTTTTAGAGGCGCCTCTTTCCCGAAAGCCGTCTCGACGTGAAAATTAATCGCTCGTACGAGGGAAAGCGAAGATCGAATTTCGGGAGGAAGCGAGGAGAAGGTCTTTAGGATCGTGGAGTAGTTTCTGTAAGGGATCGTGTGCCGTGTACGCGTCTCGCCTTTTGTGGTCTCGTGTCGAGCGAGGCTCGACATCGTATTTCTTGCTGTCGATGCCCCGCGATAATCGTGCGCGTGAACCAAATCGATCGTTGACGATGTACATGTATTTGTGCATTTTTTATATATTTTGATTATACGTATTCATCGCGATAAATGTCCTTTGAATATGTTTAAGTATGTTTTATACCATTCTTCGGTATCCGACTTTTGTTTTACGCAACTTCTGCCACGTTTCGTCTACTTCTAGGTAGAAACGAAGTTGAATGAGATTTGTTAAGTGGGGGCAAAAGTTGAACGAGCTTTACCGTTCTGTATTATAATATCCGTGCTCTTTTCCAATCCTTTCTTATCTTCCAAATAGGGATTTAACATGAATCCTATAAATCTTTTGCTTTGACGTCGAAAACGTCTTTACCGTTCTTCTTCCGTTTAAAAAATCGTAATGAATCTTAAAGCGGATATAATTGCGAGATGTAATACCTTTTAAATTTGATGGATGGCTAAGTAGTTAGCGTCGAATCGATTTCCCTTCGCCTTTCCTGCTTTCGAAATTCACCAAATGCTTAGTGCAGCAGTGTAATAATGCAGAACACCGTTCGATCAAAATTTGCGATTCAATTTCAACGATTTCAAATTTATACGATGCGATACGACAGTGGTCTCCAATTTCTTTTACCATATATTATTCCTAAGATAGAAAGTTAATGGCGTGACCCTGAATAGATCGAGAAGAAAATTCTCGTCGGTAGTATTTTAAAGAGGAAATGAGGTTTTACGTAATGTTTAAAAATCCTATTATCACACATTATTTTAAAAACAAAATTGTTTTCAACATTACTGCCATACAGCGGCAAGAGGGAGAGAGAGAGAGAGAAACGGAGAATTTTTCAGTAAATTCAATACGTCGATAAAGGGCCGACGGGAGCATAAAGGAGACCGTGACATCCCGATTGATGTTCAGGAGCAGCTGGTACGTCCCGAGACTCGAACCTCGGCACGATCGGTCCTTGACGATCCTAATTTAGCAGAGAAAAAGAGCCGCGGTCGAACGAACGACATAACCGTATGCGTTCCGTCTCGCGCGTGACTTCGTACGGTTCCTTTTTTATACACAAATCCCAAAACGTGAGGGCGGCCAAACAGATGGCCCCGTAATCCGGCCAAATTCGTGGCGCGATTTGTATATCAATGATAGTTTGATGTGGTATTCGTTCTCCAACAATAAGCGTAATTTAGCCTAACGATCTTCTGGAAATTAGAGTCTGAAAATTAGTAAGTACGTCAGTGCAGACGATTCTTTTCGAGCTATACACGGACACTGGACCGTTTGGTAGAAATATTGCTCGTAAGAATTTTTTTCCGTATATCTATACGTATATATTTTGCGCGTCGGTGTATCAAAAAAATATTTTTAATGACCATTGGCGAGCATCGCAACTTAAAATAGAATTTCTTTTTATACGTACCATTATGCGTGGTCTTATATATGGATATAATTAATAAGGCAAAGCGTCCACAAAACTCTTTTTTCCCATTCAGGCATTGTACAGAATATGCTTTGCACGTATAGCATATTATAAATTGTCTCGAAAATAGTTCTTAGCTCGAGAAGGGTCGTCCAGAGCGGTCGAAACGTCTCCGTTAATTAAGAATAGGAGCTCTTATTCCGATTTGTATATCAGTTTCGAAGTACCTGGCTTTCGCGGAGAGGAAAAAAAAAGGGCGTAACGTCATGCGGCTAATTTGTCTCGTCCGCCAGCCACCTTTACGAGGCACCATTATGAATTCCATCCGTGGAATTATCCGCCATATTAATAAACATTCCCGTCAGGTAGACGGCAAAGGTGCAACGCCAAGGCCGTCCTTCTTGCATCATTAAGAACCTCCTGACCTCGCTAGATAATCGGCCCGGTTGAGTACCGCCGCTCAGGTATCCGCGGTGGGAAAAGGAGAGAAACGTCCTCCGTATATTCATACCTTTTCTCAGGATCTCTCGTGCCATCTTTCTTTCTCCCTTCTTACCATTGGCATCCAGTGACGCTCATCCCTTGCGATCGCGATTCTACGACCGCACGTTTCAATGCTCCTTTATTGGTTATTTCACCGTAATGGAAAAACGGTTCTTATTGGATCAGAGTCTTCTGAAATATGGGCGATAGGTGTTCGTATAAATTATACGGTATGTGTTATTAGGAAATTATCTTTCGACATCCAACGATGATGACAGAAAAGCTTTTCCCAACCGCGGATTTTGAGGCAAAATAAAATTATGATATCGCACAAAACGTATTTTAAATATGCCTCCTTCGTTGATTTCGATGAGTTTCGACGTAGCGTCGTTTATGCGATTCCCAGGATAAACGAAATCGGCAGAGGGCAGAAAATTTGCTTGTTTTGGGAGAAAGCGGTGGGGTTTAAGGTTGGAGTAATTCTATCGGATCGTTACGATGGTTCTCTCTACCGTGCAACTCTTTGGCAGCGGGCGAACGTCCGGAGCGGTGAAAGGGTTAAACCGTCGTACCCTCGATTCCCCGCGGATGTCGAAACGGGGAAGAGAAGGAGCCGGAGGAAAAAATTGAAGTCGCGTTACAGGGCGTTACACGAGCTTGCCCGTAAACACACTGAAATGTCACTCGCGTTTTCTTAAGTGCTTGCACGAGCCTGGTGCAATCTGAAGTAAACTCGCCTCCACTCGCGCCGTAAGCAGAGCATGAAAAAGGCGAGGTACGAGCAACACGTGTATACGCGGGGGAAAAAATTTTTGAAATATATACCAGACGCATTGAGAAATGTCTGGCGTGCGTGTAACGAGACCCGACCCGGCTCGTGGCTTTTCGATTTGCACACCGCAGCCTTTTTGTGTACACACCTGCTCAAAAGTCCGCGGACACTTGCTGCTTTTGTACAACTTTAATCGTGCGAAATGAATTACCCGGGTTTCACGCTTTTAATCCTCGATAGTTGTATACGTTACTCGTCTACATTCGGGTATCGTCGATAGTCATTATTTTACTCGGTTTACGTATAAATAATTGCGTATATTTTTCATTATACGTGCGTTATACTCTTTATCCCATCAAAGATACGCTACTGTGATTTAAGTACTCCAATGTTTCCAATATGTATTTAAGCTCCTACGAAATGTCGTCGCGTGTCTTGGGGCTTTTGAGTAGACTGGTGCACGAGAGACGAGTTTTCTAGATTTTCCGTTTTTTTTTTGTTACTCGTTCGATCGAAAGTCACGGACAGGGAGAATCGATACATTTGAGGGTTTCACGATCGCGTAACGATCGAGTTCCTGCAATTTCGCGTTTGACGATCGCTCGGTTGTCTACTATTTTACGGTCGTTTTCACTTAATTGTCAAGTATCGAGGACCGTAATCGTAGTTTCGCCCGTGTCCATAATTACTTGGCCGATATCGCGCCGACGGAAGTGCGAGGGATACGCTGTAATGAACGCAACGGAGAAAATTGCCCGGTGAGAATCGCGTGCGCGTGACTTTAAAGGAATATTTTGTTTCCCCTTCACTTAGCGCCGCTTTCGCGAGACTTTGTTAAGTGACCCTGCTGGTATTCTTCCTAAATCGCACGACGAAGCGCTGCTTTGCGAAAGGTCAGTCGGTACGTTTCTGCCGTTTCTATCCTATCCTCGGTATTTCTCAGACGATTTTCACGTCCTCCTCGCTTTGTAATTTTACATTTGCACGAATGCGAAAAACGAGGTTATTATTAATCCGTATTAGACATCGTCACTTTGGTGTGTCGTTGATTTTTTGTCGATCGACGAAAAAGCCGATGGAAATGATTTTTTACAACAGTGGATTTTCGAGTAACGATGTGTCCACCGTATATTCTATTCTTTTATCCCTTTTTCCTCCTCATTTTCCGTAGATAGAATTCATATGCCCCGGTAAGCTGTACAAATAAATGAGATACAACGAACCTGGCAAAGGATCGAGAAAAACAGGGAAGCGCTTTGTCGGATTTTACCATTCGCCATATAATAAACGTTGTTTCTTTACCCGAGGAATCGTCGTTGGCGCATTACGCGCCACGATAATATGCAACGAAAAGCTAAAATTCCTGGTGCGTTATCCCGGGCGAAAATCCGGGCGGCCCCCACTTTTAAACGCGCGAGATATCTGCCATTTTTCTCATTAGTTTCGCGAGCCTGAAATGTTTAGTTTTTCATCCGCTTGCATTAACTTTTTTTGCCCGGCCCCCCGTCCTCGTCCACGCGACTTGGCGTTTTTACGCTTTTAAATAGTGCGCTCTGGTAATGCATGGAAAGGCCAGAAAAGGAGACGGTGGATATTTCGAGCTGAAATTCGTCCGGATTCTTCCTCTCCGACAGGTAGACGCCGGCAAAGACGAGCTTCCTTGGAGCCCTTCAACGATAGGTCTCGGGTGTAGAGGGTGTCTCAAAAAAATGTACTTACTTCTCGATTGGCCGTTACGCATGAGACGACACAGAATTCGATACGAGCCTTGGCTCCTGCCACTCGGGTACTCGAAGCAGCTTAAACGCATACTCCTTGTCCTAAGTCTTCTGTGACTCCGTCTTTTTAACTCCGACGGGTCCAAGACCGTGCATCGGTCTTTACTGATATTTCCTAGAGAGCGGGTCTATTATTCCATCTATTATCCCGCGTACTCCCACACTCGTATATCTTGTTTCGATTCTAGCCTGTAGTGAGTGACATAGATAGAAGTTTGATAAGATAAATTAAAGAAAATTGAACGGTATTACAGATAACATTAGTATTTTCTCAGTTTGGTTTACTCATTTCCTTTGGAATCAGGAAGTTTACAAGTTTCTTTGGAATAAAGATAGCGTACATTTTTCTTGCAACACGTTGTACAACTACAGCGTGGTTTAGGCGGCCCTCTCGAAAATCATTTGATCTCGGGAACAAACGCCGCGTAAGAACGGGAAATAGATTGCTCACGCTCTATCCGATGGGAAAACGGTCATTCTGTGCCGTCGATCGAGGAGTTTTTAAACTCTTATAGTGCGGAGTTGCATGGAAATCCTCTTTTGTCCTCCGATCGACGTACTCCACTTTACATCGCGAGCGCCTTTTAAATCACGTGCATACGATCGTCGGCTAAAGTGGGCAACTATTAGGCTATACGTCTGTGAATTTATTATTGTTTTCGATTCTAAACTGACGCGTGAGTGTTATCTGCGCAAATCGTTATAGTCGAACTTTATCCTTTTCCACTTTGTTAAATACCGGGGTAACGTAACGTTAAATTTATCGAAGTGGTCAAAATAACGGATCAGTGGTTCCTATGAAAAATTGCTGTACCTCGTACTCTGGCATTTTTTGAGATTTTCCACGATTCTATCGCGGAGTGTGAATCGTTCCATCGATCTATCGATATCTCTTCTTGATAGCCTTTTTCTTTCAGGATGTACGCGGTATACATAAATATGTCCATAAAGTGGCCGGTAGATTTAGCGTTAAAGTAAAGCATCGCGTTGAGTGAGGATACATAGAAGTGTCGAGACTAGTGTAAACGAACGCTCGATATTTCTTTCCAGGAAAAGTCCATAAATCTACGAAAGTGCGTTAAACGAGATATTAAATCGTTCGATCGCCCCACATAAAATATCGATGCGCGTAAGTGGCTGCACGGATTCATTCGCTTACCCACTTCGGCTCTCTTTATTTCAAACGTATACAGAATCTGCCTAGACACGGCGTGACAGCGGCCAGTCGTTCGAGTGTGAAACAACGTTGCAAACCGTAAGATATGTTCGCCACTTTACCTTTGTGCTCGGCCTCCCTCTTACCCGTCATTCGTGATGCGAACGTTATTCATTCCACGGTCAGTCCGATGTATTCGTAAAACCGGCCGCAGTCCACCGTAATGCAAACAGTTAACTTTCCTTGTTTTGACAGCTAATTTCCCGAGTCGTGTGTACCGAGTGCATCGAGGGTGTGCAGGTACGCGTACATAAGTATGCGCGCGTACGAGCACCGTTCGTTTTAAATCGTTTCTCGCAAGGCTCCGCGCACGTAACTCTCCTTCTGTCCGGGATCGAGCTTTTTTTTGCTATTCAGAGGGATGCAGCGCTTCTTTGACCGGACGGAGTTTAAAAGAAACGGAGATTCGAGTGCGGTCAGAGTTTGTTTGGCTTTCGGTATCGGTAGTTCGGGCGGAGGTGACAGCTTCGTTTATTCGAGGCAAAGGGTACGCACGAGAGATTAATCGGCCCCGTCCCGAATTCACCACGTAAAACTATTATCCGCTGCAATGTGCTTTGTCAAAGTTTAATCTGCGTAAATACGGCCGAATTGTCTGGCTGCAATTGCGCCCCGATGTAAGCGGATTCGGCGGCTTACGGCCGGCCGGTAAGAAGATTAGATAAAAACAATAAGCGGACTTTGAGAAAAACGTGGGAACGAGGCCGAACGTTGGCCGATGAGCGGGTTGGACGTGACATTTTGCCCGAAATACGTGGGATCTTTGCGAGGTCAGGAGTATTGGCTTGGAAAGGAGAGAGCGCGTTAAAGTACGCCGGTACGTGGAATGGAAAATAAGACGATAAGAAAATAAGACGCTCTACGTTCTTTTCGAAACAAAATTCTTCGCGGTGTATCCTCGCGCATCGTCTCGCGCGCGCCATTTCGGAGAGCGCCGTGTTACAGGAGCACGACAAGTGCCGTAATAAACCGAATAAAGTAAACTTTACTCGGAAGCAGTGCCGTATCGCGACGTTGCCCTAATTTTCTCCAAATTAGTTCCACCACCAACGGACTCGCCGAAGCAGTAACGTCGAGTTCTCCCCCGGCGGCCGATCCGCCGAAGTATTTCCCAAGAATGCTTTCCAGAAACGAGTTTAAACAAGTGTCGAAATGCCCGAGGAAATCCCAGCGCCACGTGACTTTAGCGATCGTTAAGCCGAGTCCTCGACCGGGATACGCGACGAGTCGGGCGTAAATGGGAGTGCCGTACAGCCCTGAGCGGATTAATAACGTGGAAATTACGCGAATCTCCCTCCCCTCTCACCCCTCCCGCTGTCTTCTCCACCTCGCCCTGCGCCTTTCGCCCTGGGGATGCCTTGGCCAGGACTCCTTTGCCGTCCGTAACAAAATCAGAAGGTTGCAGATTGGGCCGCAATGAGCGTCGGTCGAGGATGAAGGAAGGGAAGTGGACAGAAGTTGGAGGAAAGAGGGAGCGAGAGATTGGAAGAAGGAGAGAGAGAGAGCGGGGGTTTGGGAAAGAGGGAGAGGGATGGCGAGTGGCCGGACCGATCGAGCCCGGGGCAGAGAGCGACGGTAATTACGTCATAAAAAAAATAATAGCCCGACCGGTTTCGCCCGGGTTCGTCTATTACCTGGCTCGCTTATGCGCCGTAAAGAGAAACGATTTTCCTCCTTTCGCGGCATCGTCGACCGCCGGTGTGTTCCTCTGAGCTGGAAAGTCGGCATCCGGAAGGAATTCGGATCTCGTCGGTCGGAATACAGGGTGACGTCGTTTCTCAGACGCACCTTCCGCTTGGCGCGCTGCGCGTAGAAACGGCCACTCGTGTCGATCACTCGCGCGACGAAGAGAGCGAATACGATTTATCGAGAACGAGCGAGATAGAGCGGGCTTTAAGCCTTTTTACCCGTTTTCCTCATTTTTTCGATATTCGTTGGAATAAAATCGTGATGAGCCGAGAAGATACTTCGTCTCGAAACACCGTGATTTTTCGAAGAAAGGACTGGCCGGTTATTTTGATCGGTGCTACAGGTTTAGCGTTAATACAAGAATCTTATGATTGGAGCAGAGCGTGTCATTCGGTCGAATCGCGGTTGATGCAGAAGAGTGAACGATGGCGACAAGGTGAAGGGTGCAGAGTATTTCTCCTGTACCGTCCTGCATGCCAACTTTCCAGCTCGGAAGAGACGCGCCGAGCATCCGAAGCCGTCTTCGACGCGCCGACGACGGCGTTTTGGCGCCGATTCAACGCGCCCCGCATTGTCCTTTGCGCTTAACGCGACGACCACTCGCGAATGTCAACTCGATGCCGATCGATCGGCTGGATCTTCGAGCTTTATGACGCATCGCCGGACAATCGAACCGGTGTATCCACCTCGGTTTCGCCACGGCCCATTATCCGCCCTGCGTGCACGGATTTATACGTTATAGGCGTCGATGATGTCACTCGAGGCGACGAGGAACTCTACCGTGTCTAAAATCAAAGATAGCCTTAACGGGCGCCGGATAAGAAATCTTGGTTGGACACGCGTCGTTAATAAGATGTCCATCGATCATTCTCATAAATCATATACGAGGTATCCCTCGATCGGCGACGCAGGCGAGAAGCTAGTAATTTCGCGCGGAAAAACCGAGGCAAAATATCCAATAGATCTCCTTCTCGAACGAGGTTCTATTTTATGGAGAAAAACCGCTTTAAGGATCCGTCGAGTTCGCGGATACTCGGTCGACTCTCGACTCGTACATTCCTACGCACACCTATACTTAGACTCGAAAAGTAGCCGGAGAGCCGTAATGAGCCGCATTTCCTTATACGCTGCGTATAATCGGTATCTCGTTACCGTACGCGGTAAAGCGCTTCGGCGAAGGGCTTAGGCGCAGCGACATGCCCGATCGTATTGGAGAACTCCCAACTTTTAGAACTCCTTATCGGGGTTCGATCGACTCGAATAAGTCCGACGAAGCATCAATTCTCATTATTGGGCCGCACGAACGTGCGGAGACGTTTGCCTCGGTTCATCGCTCTCCGAGTGCCGATTATTCGAAGGGTTTATTAACTTTCGTACAATGCGACATACCAAAGCTACCGACCCAAATCGGTCTCCATAGAAATTCCCCGATCGTGCGAGGCGATATTTCTAGGATTTCCTACGATCGTACAACATCCTCCGAATTCTTATACGCGTTATCAGAAATATCCCATCCTTCTCGTTCTTTAAAAAAAAATTCACATCGGTGCTTCGTGATATTCGAATTGACGAACTCGGTGGTCCGCCAGCTTCCGAAGGTTCGCTCGGCTCTCAGAGGTGCGAAGAAAATCCGCGGAGCCCAATTCGGAGCATCTTTGGGCGGGGCAGGCGACTTTCCCTCGTCCGGTCCGCGACGCCTATGCGCGTCCCCCGTCCTGCGCGACGTCGACGACCGAGGGAAAACCCACGCGTGTTCCGCGGGCATGCCTAACCTACCTAACCCACGTAACCTCGTTCTCAAGAATGAGCGGGCCTCGAATGAATGGGCGCGAGCGCCTAGCCGTGCCGGCCAGGCCTGGTCGCCTGGCTGCCTGGCGGCCTGGCAGGAAATCGTTGCTTTAAATTAGAGACAATAACCGAGCCGAGTGTCCTGCTCCGGCCCGCCGCGCGTTTGCACCCGTCGCGAGCCCCGGAGGATTACGGCGCACAGCTGCAGTCGCGGTAATAAGAGGGCTCCCCTTTTCCTCGGCCGATCCGCTGCTGCAGGTACGACCGATTCACGACGTTTTCGACGCTTTTTCGACGCGGCTTCGCCTTCTGGAAGAGCGTCCTTTGCGCCTCGGAAGGCAAATATGTGGAAAAAGGGCGGTACTATGATCGGATATAAAAGGAAAGGAGGCATGGAATATATAGCAAAATATATTTGTATGGTAATAAACGTAATATAAAAATAGAAATATCCCAATTTAAAAAAAATTAGGATTCGTTATGTATCACCGCGGGCCGCGCGTTGGTCTCCTATCCGAGATTAAAGGAGCTCGAATCCTTATGCGAGTTGTGCGGTAGTGAGTTCTGGAAATTGGATAAATCGAATGAACGAAATCCGAGGAGCGAGCGGTACGAGCTTCGACGGAGTACGGCGCTGAGGCGTAATTTTTCGTAATCCTCCTCGTGGTCGGCATTTTCAAAATCCTGCAGGCCATTTACCCTGAGCGCATCTGAGCGTAGGTATTAGCGCGGGCAAATTCGATTTAACCTCTATTGCCTATTGTTACCCACGGGTAATGCACCATCCTTTATTTCTTACGTATTGTTCTCCGTTCCGGCGTATGGCCGCCGGGCAGGCCGCGCTTTGCATAGCAGTACCCGACGATTCGAGGGTTTCTTTCGCAAGAGCTACGCCTGCTGCCGGTTTGGTAATAAAATCGTGCGGTAGCTCGGGACTCCTTGCTTCTCCCTCGGTTTAATATTCCGGAGGATAATTGGGAGGAGAACGTTTGGCCGATTCGACGAAAGTCCGGGCAAAGCCGCCTGCGCGGAATTACGAAATCCCGCTGTGTATTAACAGATCGATTTACTATCCGCCGGCCGAATCTCTGTAATCTGATATCTAACCTTGCGCCGGCTTCCGTAATACCCCCCGATTAGGCGTATGAATTTGATTTCACGCTGCTTTAACTCTAAACCTCTTAACGTAGTTTCGCAACGTGCCTTCTTGGCGAGAATCCGCCGGCCTACTTTCCTACGAGGAAGAGACGTATCGAGATTTATGGATTTCCTTCGAGCGGATTATTGCGGTAAGAATATCGGTGGACGAGCAAGAATTTACTCTGATTATTTCATACGTCCGACATGGATCGTAGAATCGTACGTGGACATCAGAAATATATACGAGGATACGTAGAAATTAATTTGCGATCCGTTCTATCGTAGAATAAAGTTATTCCTTGCTAAGATACATGCGCGCCGTGGAAAAAACGCGGTAAAGATTCACGATTCTCACCGGTTGTGCGCGCTATATCTCGAGACGTATCTTCACGCCGCTGGTAACGATCATCGTATACCCGTGTTCTTTAAAATCCCTGGTAGGTTTTTCCGGTGGATCAACGGTTGGCGGCCCTCCTTTATCCTCCGAGCGTGCGAAAAGAACTTTCCCGATTCCATCTGCGCTTTCCATCGCCCTTTCTAAGTGCGGCGCTGGGCAAGAATGATTTGCGCCGTGCGTTATTATCGTTGTTCACGTGCCGCAAAGACACGGCGCGGTGCAAGAAGATAGATTTCCCCGATCGGTCAGCGATGTGCTAAGTGGAAGGAAGAGGGATGGCGGCGGTAGACGTGCCGGTATCGGTCCCATCCGACGGAGCAATTTTCATCGCGATACCGCTCTCGTCTTCCACCGCAACCGTTACAACTCGATCGGCCCTCGGCAAACCGAAACGTACGTTTCATCCGCGCAGAGAGCCCTGCGGACAATGGAGAGCGATCCAAACTGTCTAATCCCCTTGCATAACCAATCTGTGTATCGGAATAGTAATATCGGACGATAAGTCAATCCTTGCGTAACAAATAGCGATGTGGAATTGTAGTAGGACGAAGGAGGAAAATAAATTACCGCTCGTTGGAAAGTTTCGCACTTATCTCGGTAATCGAAAGAAAAAGTGCGTCGTCATTTAACTTTTTTTTTCAGCGAGTTTCGGTTTATGGATTGCCTTTGAATCGATTTCTCATACGAGGAGCGACGGTGATGTATAGGATAGAGGTTCGGCTCTCCAGCCGTGAGATTTGAGTTCGAATCTCGCCCATCGCTCGTTGAAAATTTCCCATGCGATACGTACGCCGTGCATTCGATCGCCCTGAGCTCACCTTAACTCTTTGCGATCCCATCGCACGGCTCGACATACCATTCCATGCTATCCATGCTTTGCAACGATCCCGCGCGCGAGCCGAGTCGCTTCTCGATCGCTTTCCCATTTCTGACTATCGGGAGGGTAGGTTTAAAAATGGCTCGTGGCGTATCTCGAAGTTCAACCCGAATACAAATCTACAAAGGAGCGCGCGTATGTATCGCACGAGGGCTCGCAGGAATTCAAAGCCGTTCATTTAAATTCCCTTGCAAGGCCGACGTTTGCCATCCCCTCTTCGAGAGCAGAATAATTGAAATTTAATAACGGAAGCTGGTCATTTAATCATTTTACTCCGTGCAATCGCGTCCCGTATTGCAGTGCAATATACGATCATCCGCAAACTACAACCATATTACAGTCCAATCTACAACTCGAGTTGACTCGCGCAAAATCGATCGAACATCTCCCATCGCAAACCGTTGGAACTCCGAGCCGAGTGTTCTTATCCGTCGACTTTAAGAACATCAACCTAACAAACAAACGAGCAAGCAAGCAAACAAACAAACAGACGGACAAACAAACAAACGAGCAAGCGCCATCGTACTAAACGACAACGGGAGAATCCGTCGGGTCGAAATGTCTCCGCTTAGTAAATCGGCCAAAGGGGGGCTACGGCGCGAGTAAAATCCGCTTTATCGGTTTCTTTGAAACGCTCAGCCCCGCTTTGTTTGCCGAGGCAGCTCGTGAATTTTATTGCCCCGCCGTAAAGCACCGCTATAAGACCGAAAGATACGAGTGTAACGGCATGGACGAGAGGGGCGAAGGGGTCGAGAGGGCGAAGGTGGGCAGCGGGGAGGGGGCCTGAAGGGGGAGGGTGGAGGGGAGGCGTGCTCTCGTTGACGCACGCGATGCACGTGCACGCACGCAGAGTGCCGAGGCGGAGGAGCCGGCGGATACTTGCGCTTATGCGCGCGGAGGAGGCGCCGCCGTGCCTCGCCGGCATTGTTACCGAGTGGTCCGGTTACGTGTCCTGTCGAAGGAGTCTCACGTTATTTCTGGAGTACACGTAATTCCTCCCACGAGTCTCGACCCGGCCACCGTCTCGCACGGCTTCCTTGGCGGAAGGACTTTGAATAGGATTTTTATACGCTTTAGCGATAGGAGAAACGCCGAAGGCGATCGTGTCGCGCGATGGAACGAGAATCGTAAGCTCGGACTTTGGATGATAATACGAGCCGTGGTGCTCGATCGTTATTTTATTTAACGCGAGAGAGTTAGAGGGGGCAAAGGAGTTTTATAGTACTCCTGGAGCGCACGTGACTCGTGCCCCGCGTACGCGAGTATGCGCGAGACCGCCTAGTGCGTGCCCCACGGCCGAGTTTCGAGGTGGCCACCGTCCCGCATACTTTTGTCGGCGAAAGGACCCCCGATGGTCGATCCTCCATGGAGGACGTAAAAGTGTCATCTTTGGTCGAGATCCATGGGTTATACTGCTCGGCGATTCGGGTTAGCGACAAGGTGTTTCACGGTTGGAGAATTCATTTGAGAATACTGCATCGAGCGGTGATGGTGGTGGATCTTCACGACGAGGAGACCGATTCGAATCTCGTCCATTATTTTTTTTTAGTAGCTCGCTGTATTACGTTCGCGTTATACCCTAATATATTACGTACGCGTGTTCGAATACCATATTCGTTTAATCGAAGTCCGCTCTATCTGTCATTTAAAATACACGGTATATTCCATCCAGAATCACCCGCCCCGAGCACGACGATTCACACCTTCGAACCATCATTAGAGCGGGAAGATAACAGGAGTGGACGATCCCCCAATTCGTTCATCTTCCTCCCAGCTCTTCCTACGAGTCCGCGGTATCTTCCGCTCGCTTTCCCCCCTCCGCCATCGTTTCGGTTCTCCGCGCGCTTTCTTTCTCTTCCGCGGCTTCGTCCGCTCGATCTTCCATCGGCCGTATCGACATCTCCGCCGAGGCGTCCATCAATATCGTTCTAAGCCGGCGCCGCCCATCCCTCGTTTCTCGTCCCCATTATCGCTCCTGGTCCTGAAACAATTTCCTCGATAATCTTTACAAGGGTCCACCTATCCGGCATTCGGAGGATGCTCCGTGGAGGGGCACGGGGAGGCGCGGTAATTGGTTCAAGAGAAAAGGAGCATTGACGCTCGGACCGCAGCGTCAATTATTCATGCTCGTGCCTGCCAGCCGATAGCCGTGATTAATGGCAACGAATATTCTCGGTGTGAGGGCCCCTTGATTTTCCGCTCGCCTCGTGTACTCTTACGTTGGACTACCGGTACCGGATGGCCGGCTCGATAAGCCGTAAAAACACTGGCGAAGGAAGCCGGCTCGTACGGTGGGCGTCTCGACTTTGTCCACCGACCAACGCCTTGCCACGTCGTTATCCGTGCCGTTATTACGCGCCGTCAGAAAAGTCGTTAAACCCGCTGTTAAGTTGCCTTCGTTTTTCCTCGAGGCAAAATTCGATGACTCGAAATTCGCTCGGTGGATCCTGCGTCGAAGGACCTCGGCGATCGGAATGTCGAAAGATTCGAGAAGCGATCGTAACCGAAAGCGCGAGATATCTCGGCCGTGGACTCGATTTTTGCGGGCCACCTACGGGCGAGGCCTGGCGCCAGATACGCTTTATCGAAGCGCCGGTCGAGGCGCGGGATCTACGCGCGTAATGTCTTCGGATAGCGCGATCCACTTCTGGCCTTAACGATAAGTCCTCTTATCCGAGGCTGAGTCGGTTCCCAGGAGAGCAGCCGCTTCGCGAGACGAGACTCGTTATTTGTATATTTTACGGATACAGGCTTTGCACTCCGAATTCACCCTTTTGCACTTCAAATTCGTTCTCTTGAAAATCAAGTTTTTTTTTTACCGAGGAAGCGTTCTCAAAGTTAAATTTTGTGCCAGGAATATTTTGGCCGATCCAACTATTGCTTGTACGGATTGTAATAATTGTTTTACGAATATGCGCATAAAGTTGCGTAAAGTTTTACGTTCAAACATCGTTACATATGTAGAATAAAATATTTCCATCAGGAATAATAACCTTGCGTAGTATACTTTTACGTCGTCGAAGGACTTGAACCGCAAGAGGGCACATTTGTTTCATTAAATGGTTCGTTCGCAGCGCAAAAGGGTGAATTTGGAGTGTAAAGCCTGTAGAGTGGGAGTTTGGGGCCGCCGGAAAGGAAACACAGGGGCGCATTCGTCCGTGGTGCGGAACCGTGGCGGAGGTTGAACCGTGGAGTCGTGACAGCACCGCCTTGGAATCCGACGTGCTGACCGTCCGCTTGTTCCGACTGCAATCTACCGTCATTACCGACATCACAGTGAGCTCGTTAGTCTCATTTATATTCACGTTTCTCGAGTACAACTTATGTTGCAAAAGGGACCAGGAGGATACCTCGGGCCGTGGCGTTTGCCATCTTCCTTGCGTTAGACGGTACATTCCTCTCTCTCTCTCTCTCTCTCTCTCTCTCTCTCTCTCTCTCTCTCTTCCACTCGCTCGCTCACTCCCTTCTTCTCCTTCTCCCTCTCCGTTTCGCGACTGACAAAGTGTCTCCAGCTCCGCGACCCTCCGTACGCTCTCTCTGTTCGGCGTAAACTTTTTACCGGGATGGTAACGCGGCTTTTAACGAAACAACCTCGACGATGCCTCGCATTGCCGCCTCTGAGATTCCTCCGAGCGTGCGTATCCATCCTACCCCCGGATTCGTTGGTTCGAAAAAAAGCAACGGTTCTCTCGGTAGACTGGTATCAGACGCCCAACTTCCATATCGCGCCCGCCTAACGTATATTAGCTTTATTCGCTTGAAATGTCTCGGCCCGAGAGATGCTGAAAAAGTGAAGCGCGGAGAACGTACGAAAATCACGCGTAAGACGTTTTTTCGGGGGGGTGAAAATAAGGATGACGGCGAGAATGGTAGAAGTGGGAATTATTTTTCTTACATCGTCTCTATTCAATACTTAATCCGAAAATATTCTGGACAGCGGTTCGAGGCGAGAAGATCGATCCTTTCGAACGACCTTCGAACGTGTACTTATTAAATCGGACGACTAGTTTCGAGAAGGATCGATGTTCGATTCGCACGTCTCAGAGATATTTACCTTACGATTTATATTTCTCTTTATCCCCGAGAGAAGCTTATCCCGTCTGGATTTCACGATTTACCCGCGCAACCATCTTCACGGTTCGCTGGCCGACGAGATATTTGGCGTCACCCTCTGGAATCACCCCGCGTGCGAGGATAACAATGACCGAGAGCTTGGATTGCGATTATAACGATCCGAGGGGCTGGCATCGCCGTTTTATTTCGCGGCATTCCATTCGCCGTTCTGGCGTGCCCTCACGTTCGACGGTTCCTCACTTTCTGTAATTGCAGCCCATCGCTTCTGCGCCTACTACCAGCATGCCCTGTACGCGCATACGTCCCGATATACGTATCCGCGCGGAAGCACATGTAGGATAGGATGAGACTTTATCCGCGAATTTATTTAACGATATATGCGCATTAAGACTAATATTCGCGCCTCGAGAGTAATTGGTTGCGCACTAATGCGAAATTTTGTTTACTCGTACGCACGTTTTATTTCGCAAGGTGCTCGTTTAAATTGTGCCGATAAATGTATATATACAGGCTGTTGAAGAAAAACGTATACGCGCTTTTGCAGCCTACAACCGGGGTAGTGAGCGATCGTTCGATTCAAAGTGCGCATATACTTTTTCAGGACACCCCGTGTATATCCGCGCGAGCCAATATTTGTACGCTGGACATCGCGGGTTGCAATTTAAAGTAACTACGTAGGAGCGTACGCATACGGCACTTTGATTATTGCGCATTCCCTGGCATGCGTGTAGCGGTACGTGTTTCACCCTCTTCGTTCCTTTCCGACCGAATTTCCCCGGGGTCTGACGCAACTGTAATTGGCTGAACGTGCTTGGGCGTCGATCATCCCGACGAATATTTCGCATCCAGCATTGAACATCCTGGAACCACTGAGTGTGCGGAGTTTTATCGTCATCACGGCGCGTGTGCCGTTGGAAAATGGTTCGAGGAAAGTGGGATCGGCACGCATACTCCTCGTTACGTACATTTCTTGATCGCGCACCTATTCGACGATGCTTCCTAAAACGTGTACTCGAGTATATTTATCGCTTTGCTCTTTTTAGCAACGATACAACCCTATTAAAAATGTCGAAACTTTGATTACGGTTTAAATCGAAATTTCGGATTAATCACAGCGTTATCACCTGTGCGTTAAAAATACACCAATAGCTATAGATGGATAATGAAACGAAGACGAATACGCGTACAACCGAGTGGTTTTTACGATGATACGTATTTTCAAATCAATTCTGGATTCTTTATATCGAGCCTGCGTTTTCGAATTAAGTTATGCAGGTCAAACTCGGCAGTCGTACACCCTAAACATTTGCGAACAACGTTCGCGAGTATCGCAGTAAGGCTGCATAACGAACGACTTTTGATCGATTCTTCCTGGTAGGGGATGTCGTTTCGAGAAGCGTGCGCGCACTTTGACGGGCATGTACCTCCAGCATGGCACGTAGCGATACAATTTGGTGCAACGGTGATCGTCTTCGCGACCGTCAGGATCTCGTATTCCTTGCCGTCGTTCGTCATTGTCGTGCCGTTACCCACGGGCGAAGAATATCCACCGAGGTTTCCAAGTGGAGCGACCGCGGGGTTCGCGATGCGTGACGAGAGACAGACGCTTCCGCATCGTCCTTTTCTTTCATCGATTTTCAACATCGACCAAGCATAATACTCGTATTAATACATTTCTAACCCAAGAGCGCTCGTAAGAACAGAACCGTTGATATCGCGGATGTTAAACCTGCTGCTTCATCGCGGATTTACAGTATTCGTATCGCCATCGAGGGTTTACGATCTTTTATAGAGCGAGTGAAATTACATATCTCTTCGAAAATGATGGAAAATTATCGGGATTAAAACCTTGATTTCCCAGGCGCAGGGTCGAGCTTTTGTTCGGTGGGCCACCGCGGAAGCTGCGTCGTTCTTTTATTGTCTCTCGGGTGTAGCGGACCACCGCGACGTCGCGTTTATCATCGTGCACCCTCCTCGAAGCGACGTATCTCGTTAAGGGATGATTCACCACGCGCCTCTGGCCCGGCCACGGGGGCGGCTCCCAAAACTACCCACCGTGCCGGCTGTAACCCTTCTCGGTCGAATTGTATCCACAAGTTGCGCCGTTCTTTACGAGTTATACCCGCCACATCGTTTATAGGTAATTGGAGTTGTACTTTCGGACTTGTTCGTGCTGGAATTCCACCTCGCGCACGTTTATTCCACGCGATTATTTTCCATTCCGCTCGTCACTCTCGCGTATTTCGGCTCGTCCTCCGACTCGAGTGTATTTTTAAAATTTCATTCGTTCGGCTAGTTTGTTGCCATCGATCGATTCGATGATTGAGTCAATGGTTTCGCTCGAATGTCTTTCGCCCAAGTAGAGGGCGAAGGTAGTATCTAAGTTTTCCATCTACCCTTCCAGCCTAGTATAGAACGTTTAGCGATAACTCTTCTCGTTCCCACCGCCAAAGTACTTTCCTCCCTTCTATCACTGCTCGAGTTACATTTACCATGATCTTCCATCGCTTCTTAGGAAATTTCAGACATTCGCTTCACGATCATCGATAACGCGATCCATTCTCGATCGTTATCGGTTTGTCGTTGATCAGCGAATGCTCGTTGCTACGGTGGAACGAGGCTGGCAGAAGTTTGACGCCCGCCCGAGGATTCTCGAGGTGGAAGTCGGTCGGAGCGACGGGCGACGCTTCGATTCAGCCTCGACTTAGATCCGCAAAGGATTAAAATCGTCGCGAATCTCCCCTTCGGCCTTTTGATATCGCTCGCGTTTTCCCTCTTTAACCCCCTCCCCCCTCCGGCATCGCATTGTTCCAGTTCTTTCTCCCGCGGACGCGAGATTCTCGCGCTCTGACAAAGGCGGATTCGTTATTGGAACGGTAAGCAAAGGACGCAAAGAGACCAAAGCGGGCGGCGTTACCGAGGCGGCGGACTCTCCTGGATGGTGTATGGTTTCCGCTTTATATACTTTGCGGTTGCTGAACCGCCTCATGCCTCATGCCTCGTGCCTCATGCCTCATGCCACCGCTACACCGTCCGGCTTTGTTGGCTGCAATGACAAAAGCGTTTTGTTCGACCGGCGCGTACCCCTCCCGTGCGCCAAGTTTATTATAATGCCCCGTATGCGCCTACCCCCGCCGCCCCTCGCCACCCCTCCGCCGCCCCCTCGAGGAGCCCGACAGATGCATTTCCTGTCCTGTCTGCGAGCGATAAAGCCAAGTTCCGCGATAATGATATACGCGCGTCAACTTAGCGACCACTTTCTCGCCTTTCGGGAGGGAGGACCAAGGGCATTTGGGCCGGAGCTTTGTTCTGGAAGATCGAGGGGGTGCTCGTGCGTATTATCCCCCGAGTGGTAGCCTGGATAACAATGGTCATCCATATAAAATTATGGTCGGTTTTCGTCAAACGTCCTCCATGCTAAATGTCGCAAGGTGTATTACACGAGCCACTCGTGTCCGAATAGAAGAATCGATGGAAGTTACTCGAAGGATTATCGATGAAGCGTTTGGAAAATTAGTTTGCTCGCTTAAATTCCTACTTTTGCAATGGATCGCCATAGCGTAAAGCGAGACAGCGTATGGGCTATGAGAAAAGGAAGGAATTCTCCGCGTCGAATACGTAAAATACGCGGAAAGGGGATACGGTCGAGGAATGTCATTGTCCGCGAGCGAGGGAGGAGCCTCGAGTCCATCGGGTCGTAGGGCCGCGCATCGGATTAAGAACTGGACGGGAAGGTTTTGAAGGAAGGCACGTCGGTTCGGATTTCTGTCCTCTCGCTGGAAATTCTCCCTGGCGTCTTTCCATTACGGCGCGTATGGAGCAACCCTATCTCCCGTCTCTAAGTACTCATTTTACCGGGTAAGACGAACCACGGCCCTCCCCGGGAGTTGGAGACTTACGAGCGCAAAACTGCTCGGGTGTATCCGCGACGTGGAACAGAATCTTGGAGGAGATTGGCCCTGCGCCAAGGGGGAAAGGGCCAAGGTAGATTAATTGACTTCGACATGAGGGAATTTCAGGAGGAACTGCCGGTGCCCACGGACGCGCCGTGGTTTTTCCTCGGCGCTCGACTCGACGACTTTGGGATGTACGTACCTCCTTGGGTAGTAAAACATTCCACCCTCTTCTCCGGAAAGTTCTTGTACCGCTGGAAAGAAGTATAATTTGACACGAGGGATGATCATTTTATCGGGATAAAGGTCGTGGAAAGAACCTTGCCCCGTATCCTTTGATGATTTAATATCATTGAGGATTAACCAACCGAGTTCCATCTTCTTCCTCGTAAGGTTCTTGCAGTACGCGAAAGAGATGTGATTCGGCACGAGGGATAATAATTTTGTCGCGATAAAGGTCGAAGTACGTTACAACGTATCCTCTTATAATTTAAGATCGTCGTCGTCCAACCGACCGGATTGTGGAAAATCCTAATAAATCCGTGGAATAGCTTTGGGGAATGAAGTTAAATCTCGAACCAAAGCGCATCTTACGTTCGAATAAAACCAGTTTTTCGAGCGCTCTACTTCCGTGAGAGTGTCTTCTTTGGAAAGAGAATTCGGTGGATGCGTGGAAGAAACGTATAGCGCGCTCGCTAAAAGAGGATAGCGTACCGATAAATTTCAAATATTCATATCCCGCGTCGCTCAGTACTTTACTCCGAGAATCCAATACAAACCACTTTCACGGATCTCTTTTACTACTTACATTCACGATTCGTTCTGCGTTATGTCTCGCCTTATTATCCACCTCACGTCGTACATATGTACTTACAACGGTCGTTCTCCTCTGTCTCGGACTCTCTCCTTCTCTCTTTCCTTCCTTGTCCTACATTCTGACTTTCTTACGTACGCACCAGCCTCTCATCTCCTTCCCAAAAGTTCTACCGCTTAGACGCGTACTCGTACGCACGATCATCGCGTTGCCTTATGTCGGGGATTCTCGACGAGATTCAGCCGAATGGGGCTTTGAAAAGGGCCCATAGCATTCGACCGATGCATGCGAGGTCGATGTAAAAATGTACGTTTCTGTGATTTAATTTAATTTGTAAATGGGATAATACATATCCGATCATTAGATAATAACAATAGTTTTAATATATATATATATATATATATATATATACATATATTATTAATAGGTATACATAGAATTAGAATATAAAAAACGTAGGAACCGATGGTGAAAAAAATTGGTTTCAAGGGGGTCGAAGTGGAAGAAAGATCGAGAAAGCTTACTTTACATCGTCGTCGTTATAATCGGTCATTAATTTGAAGCGCGGAGGCTCGCTTAACGGCATTGCCTTCGCACGGTGTAATCGAGCCTTACAACCCCGAGAGATCGTTCGTCGTTGGCGGTGGTGGGTACGCGACAGGGCGTTCTTCGTGCAGAGGCGTACACGGGATCCAATCAAGCCGGCGCACACGGTAATCGATCCTGCAATCTCCCAATAGTCTCGTTTCGAAAAACGCATTAGCGCGTTTATTTTCTCCCCGTCGCGCACGGTGCACTTTTGGCGCGTTTATCATCCTTTATGGCGCCAATCCGCCGACGAGAACGAGCAGTTTTCGAAGCATTCGCCGTTTAAATGCCGGCCGCGTCCATTCCTACGCAGGATCGATGTGTCCGCTGCTATTGATTTTTTTCCATCGACGATTCGGGATTATTCAATCCGAACCGAGTTGCTCAACGAGCAGGATTTACGTTGTTTCATTATCAAATTTCCGATACTGATCGCTAATGCGATTCGAACGAGCAATATGCTATTTTAAATAGAGCCTAAATTATTTCCGAATCTGTAGCATACGTAGGATGCGTCGCTTAAGTATTTCGCGTGGAAGTCTCAGATGCTGTACAATACACTTTGACATAGCATTATTGCCGTGGTGCAAGCAATCGGTTTAATACTCGCCAGGCTTTCGTAGATGGACCGAGCTGATAACAGGACTACCATTACAAATGAATCCATAAAGGCATGCTACAACTAAATTATCGTACCTGCTTTTCCTTAGACGAGCACCAGAAAATCTCCAAGGAAACGCTCGATATGCGAGCATTACGATGTACCTTTCCGAAGAGTGTCGTAGGGAGTAAGAGGCGTCCGCGATAATCTCGACGTTATCGGTGCGCGTACTCTTTGGCGGATACTCATTCTCGTCAGCTATTCTTGGCCCCCTCCTCGAGTGTTACGTTACCGCGCACATGGCATATTAACCAGACGCAAGGAGCGTTTCTACGAATCGCTATCTTATCGGCGTTGGCCGGTATCGAGTCGCGCGAGTATCTATCGGCCTCTGCTCTTGGCCCTTCCCCTAGCCGATCTCTTTACAAAGCCAACCGATGAAACCGTGAAAGACTATAGCCACGAGGTATACTCTTACATATTTTGATCGTCTGGCGCCATGAGGCACGCGCATCGCCTCGTGGAAAAAATGCCAAAAGCATTTGAATTTTTTTTTATCAAACGAGAATAGTGGAAAATCGAATATTAAGATCCTCGTTATTGTATACGTTATTTACTGTTTCTCCGTCATATCATTATTAAGCATTTCGTCATTCGTACGCGCGAGTCACCGTTCTTTTGTTATTATTTTTCCCTTTACAAATGGGAGAAGGTGTACGTCGACCGTCCGTCCCGACGACCAGTTCTCTTATCGCTCTTCTTCGAACGATTACGCTCATCTCCTGGCGCCTCCCCGACGATCTTACTTTTCTTTTTACTTTGTCGGACCCGGACGCACCTATATCGGTACAGGCCGATATAAACGTCGAATCGCACGGCGGTTGATACGAGAGTAGAAAAGCAGATAGAGATTTCCGGTGTACCGGGAAGTTATCTTATGTAAATCGCGCACCCTCACGATCTCCAACCTGAGAGCTCTCTAGCGTTAAATCAACGAGCCATTTCCCGGACACATTTTAGGTGTACCAAATATATTCTTAAAGAAAAAAACGATAGTGCAAGGATGAGTCGATACGTCGATGTATCGTAATTACGAGGAATCGATACGAAAGAAGCGTGGAATTTTTCCGAGTGTCCAATGTGTACGTATACGTAGACTTACGATATCTTTACGTTATCGCGATGCACTAAGCGTTCATAGGCTTAACTGTTTAGCGGTAATTTAGAGATTAGCCGCTTATTGTCTCTTATTATATCGTTAGAACATAAATAGTTACGCGGATAAGCCCTATCTATAATGAAGCGATCGTTAAAAAAAGAACACGGTACGCACGGTATGGGATTAGAATTTATCGTAGCCGATAACATACTTTATGGCTACTTTGGCTTTACGAATTTAATTCGATATAGGCGCTGTGACATGTGCAAAGTATAGCGAGTTCTTTCATTGTAAAATGAATTCTTTCATTGTAAAACAAATATTTAAATGTCGCTTGCCGTGGGTAAATTATCCTTCGATGCTTTTGGTTGAAAAATTCCGTTTCTTTTCATTCTTTCCCACGCGAAGCACCACAATCTCTACGCGCTTTAACTTCAAAAAGCCTCGAGAGCATCGTACGCCTCGTCTTGCAAAAGAAATCCTTGGTAGGGCGTGGTAGGGACACTTGAAATCTTCTTTAAAGTCATCGACCTTATCTCGATGGATCTCCGCGTTTCTCTTCGCCAGTCGCATTCTTCGAATCTTTATTGGCCTTCCCGCTTTCCTCGCACCCGGGGCCAATGACTCCTTCGCGGGTTTCCGCAGAAACTCTGCCGGTCACGGAAGGTTTAGTATTTCACATATATCGTATATATACGTCTAACTCCTTGTCGGTATTCGGTATATTAAGAATTAATATTTCTGGTCAAAGGCGAGCATTCGCGTACTCGCTCATAACGCTCACCGTTCGTGGGGAGTCGTTAGAGTTTTTTTTACCACTCGGTGCGCGGCCTAATTATTTGTCAAAGTTGCAAACTAAATTATGGGTTATAAGTTAGTGTGTATAAATGAAAAATTGAAGCGATAAATTATTAATATGAATATTAATCTGAAAAAGGAGGAAGAAAAGACCGGCTTATCGCTGGTTTATTACTCCGTTTATCGTAAGATCCTAGGAGCCTTGAGTTTTTCCGGGTGCGAGGGTAAAGGCTGCACGTTTGACCTAAAAATAAAAGTTACAAGGCACCGACGAAGAATCGTGGGCGTGCCGCGAGCACTGACCTTGCCGACGGAAAACAAAGCAAGATCGAAATCTATGATTTGAATGGCGACCCTCGCATGCCACCGGCACGCGATACATTTGTTCTCCGGCTCGTAAAAAGCTCGCTCCGCGACGGTGTACGCCGCGCGAACGAAAGCCGTGTAATTTTTATTTAACACCATCCGCCTCGTATATTCTCGTTAACCGCGCGAAGGGCAAAATTAACGCCCGTAATTCAGACCCCGCGATCCTGCGTCGAGCGTGGATCGACGTCGCGCCTCTCGCTATCGATGGTTTGCAACGATCCTGTAAAACTCCGCATAAACTTACCGCCGTTTTCAGCTTCCTGTTTATTAGAAACGTACCTCTAAGAGATTTCTTCGATCGTCTGTGTCGTGTGTTTTGAAATATAATCCGACCGTAAGGTACGGTGGCTTTGTGGTACAGTTGGCTGGCATCAAACGGGTAAAACATCACAAACTGCCCTCCAAATATTTAACGTTACATTAATTATACAACGCGTTGTATAACAGGAGAAAAGATAAAATCAGTCGCGGCGATCTGATAAGAAGATTATTTAAAAACCACGGGTCGATCATGGATTCAGGAAAATTTATTTATCGTGGAACAAACGGAAGTCGAGTAAAAGGTAAAGCGCGCGAGGAAAACGTTACGCAAAAATCCTCGCGGGTTACGCACTGTTAAGCAGCGTGTAATAACCTATACGTAATAACTTCGTTCTCTCTATAAGAATACCGCGCGTTGAAACATAATTATTTTGCGGAAAATGTTCCGACAACCCGCCTACATCGCACAATGGCCCATGAGTCGATATTACCACGCAATTACCGTTCATAGCTAATATTATAATCCGGCGGGTACTAAAATGGAAATGGCATGGCGAATAATTGGGCATTATCGGTAGTAGCGTGTAAATGGTATTCAATTTGCCTTTTCGCATTATCGGCCCGATTATTTTCGCGGCTACGCGCGCTGCCTACCGTTTGCCCTTTGTCGCCCGCTTCCGATCAAAAGTCGCCCCCCCTTTTTTTCCCTTGGCGTCCAACTCCAAGGCCGAAAATTGATTGGAAATTGGAAAAACGGCCGCGACAAGTTATACGCGGTTATATGAGAATCGCGAATATCGAACTCGGCAACCGAATATCCGCATTCTTTTTTCCTTTCCTCCTTTTTCCCGTTTTTTTTTCCGCTTCTCTCTTTCACCTCTTTGGACCAGCAAGAAAATTACCCCGCCGCCTGGGTCTCCGCGCAGTAACTCTCGGGGCCGAAAAGGCGGGGAGGAAAGAAGCGTCGTTGGAGTCGGCGCGCGCGCGTGCACCGGCGATCTCAATTTCGTGTAAACGGCAGAAGGGGATTAAGCGGGTCCTCCAATCTCCGCGGGCTTTCGGCTTGCGTCAGCTACTCGCCGCAGTTTTACCCGCTTATTACCGACTTTCGAACGCTCGGCTCTTACCGGAACGGACGTGATTTTCCTCCGCGAAGCCTTCCCTCGCAACGATCGCCCCGTCCACCGCGATCCCTGGCCACCGGCCTCGAGATGTTTCAGGACCGAAATCACGACCGAAATCACGACAGGAATCGCGTAGAAATCACGACAGAAATCACGACCGAAATAACGAGCGAGCGGCACGAAGCGACTTTACCTTTGCCGTCGTTGCGCCGTGTCCGAAATCGGGTATTAAATATCATCAAAGTGTACGTACATATAACGTAATATACCTCGGCCTGGAGAAATTACAGGACAGTCTCGTTCTTCGCGTACGAAGCGTTTCTCGCGTTCCGCGATTTTATTCCGCGAGGATGCGAGAACGGTGATAAAGGATCCTATAAAACGTACGACCTCGCGATTCTCTTTCCTCGAGTCGTACGCATCGTCGACAGTGTGGCTTATGTATTCTACTGATGGAGAATTACCATTCGGAGGACTATTATTCGTTCTAGGGTGTATTTATTCGTCTTGACTTTCCATGGAAATATCGTTGGCCCAATTATTCTTATGGTATTGGATATTATTAGAATCGACGTTTTCGAGGTCGAGCGGAAGTCGACGTCCTTGGCTATCACCGCGTGGTCCTTACGCTCCGTCGGTTCCAGCATAATGCCGCTCGCGGGGGCGGTTATTGTCCGTGGAAATATTACGGTGGCCCGATACCGCCCTAATATGGGTAAAGACAAACCGACATCCGGTAGGAAGTAGGAGGGTGGCTGGTACACGGCGTGTAAGAGCATAATCTGGTCACCGGCTGGTTTTATTCATGAGCCAACGAGAGGGTACACGGGGTACGCGCGGATAATACCATCGTTTATTATTTATACCGAGGTGCCACCAGGGGGGAAGTTGAAACGGCACGATTCGTATTTCCCCCTTGGAAATGAGGTGGCGTGATTAGATTCTACAGGTTGTCGATAACGCGGACGAAGATATTGGCGTCTTAGGAAAAATTCGATCTTCTCGCTTCGCGAATTAGGAAAGGTGCGAGTGGATTACTGAGAAGTAGAGAAACGGATCCGTCGATGGAAAAATAGGGGATTCGTCGATTATAAAGATCGTAGTGGACCCGATAGCAACTAACTCTGACCGATTGTGTGAATTTTTGTGAAGTTTTTCGTTTAAGAGTTGCACGCATTATTTCGACGTGTCTACCTCGAATTGGGTAACGAGAAAGGAAAGTACTTAGGCTAAACGATCATCGCGATGGACACCAAAATATACACGTTGCGCAAACGAGGACTTACTCATCGATGTACCGTGATTAAAGCTCTGTATTATGAATAATGTCTTTGCGTTAAATCTCTACGAAAATTTCCATAACATCGTTATCTCTGCCATGGAAGTACCTCTCCATTGAAAAACGTGGAATTATCATCATTACTCGGAACAGATAACGAATCGAGAGGGGCATCGTGCAAAATTTCGGTGACACGTCCCACAAAGTACTCTCCATAATTCCGATATAACGTTCCAATTACGTTTCATTAGCTTGATGATACCGTAATAATTGGATCCCGTAAAATTCGTTTAATTCCTACCTACGGTGTTCCCCCTTTGCGCGAAATATGTTGCATCGCGGTACCCGCACCGTTCTGCGACTTGCTCTAACCATTACCCGCCGATCTTTTTTCGCCATGCCCCACCAACGTTACCATATGTTTGTTAAGTACCAACGTTTGGCAACGATAGTTTCATCCGGCCGTGGGATCAAACGGCTGATGTGCATTAGCGATCGCTTCGGTCGGTCCGTGTTTTATGGAAAATTCAGCGATTCCCAGGGCCGTGTACGGCCGTATTTGCAGGGGGAGGCGCGTGCTGTGTCGAATGGCGATTAATATTAACGCTCGACCGCAGCACGACCCGCGAGTATCGGCGAAGCACCATCGCTAAATCTCCATTCCCATACCTCCCTAAGAATGGAGATCGTCTTGGGATGGAAATCGCGTATATTTCACTCGAGAAATTCTAACGCGGGTCGGGCCGCTTTTATATTTGAAGATGGGTCGCTATGACCGATCGATGTATCACCCGTTGCTGGTTTTTTTCTTTTTACCATTATTCTATGAATAAGATAGCGAAGACTCCGATCCTATCGCCCGTTCGAGATTCTTTACGAGTACGTTCACTTTCCGGGACGTCTGTCCTTTGATAAAATATATTTTCTTTTCTCGGAAAAATACTCGCCTTAAAGCACTCTATAAGATCTTTTCCGAGGAAGGAGCAGTGTTTCAAATACATTTGGATGGGCCGCGTTGATCCTGGGGTACCGCGGTCACTCGGGTGTTTATTCGCAAGTGTCACAACAGTAATCCCGAAGCCGAGACGATTGTCCGGCAGGGCATGTCCGTGTCTTAACTCAAGGAAGATTCCCAAAGTTGGCACTCCGGTTAACTCTTGGCGTACAACTCACGTCGTAACCAACCGACTTGCTTCCGCATTTAATGACAAAGTCCGACCGTGGCCATTTGCCCTATAGCCCTCTGGGTACGTACTTGAAGCTCGCCCAGGTACTTCGGCCAACTCTCCGCAAATATGATTTCACGGACCAAAGTCGGTGAACGGCCACTTCATCAAGAAATTACGCGTGGCCAGTTTCGACTACGGTTTCTCGGCTCGCTACCGAGGGAGCCGCAAACTGGCCGCTCTAGATTTTGATCCTTTGGATACATATCCCCGGATTTAGCGATATTCGAATTGGATTCTGTAATCGAACTCGGAGCATTATGCGCATCTCCTCCAAATGTACATTCGGCAAGGTGCTCTCGAAATTAGTACTATGCGCGTGTTTTTTATACGAGTAAAAAAAATCCACGGTGTCGGAAGTTTATGGGTAAGACACGAATCGAAGTTGAGTGCGAGAGTAATTTTAAGGAGATGTAGAATCCTCCGGGAGATCAAAAGGAGTACGTCGAATCGGAAGGTAGATCGTGCATTGGTTATTCTATGACCTGTACGAATAACCGTAAAAAATATTTCCATTACACGCGCGTGAAATCGAAACGCTCCATAATCGAATACTTTCCACCAAAACAACGTTAATCCATGCGGTTATTGTCTGAAGGATTCGGAGTTCCGCGTATAATACATCGACGATAGATCGCCTGGAATTTCACGAGAAGCGACATTTGTTCCTCGAAAGTATCTCGGAGGAGTTCGATGGCAAACGATCGCTCGCGGTCCAAGGGTCGGTCATCGTTTTAAATCGGTGCCCCTTCGCTCGCGGTGAACTATCTCGTATGTTCACACGGGAAAGCAGCTCTCGCGCGCTCCTTCTCTCTCTCTCCCTCTCTCTCTCTCCCTCTCTCTCTCTCTCTCTCTCTCTCTCTCTCAGGAGAGAGATAGAGACAAAGGGAGAGAGAAGAAAAAACTCTCGAAGAACAGCGGGGAAGAATTGTTAGCTGGCCAGACGCCGATTTAATGTCTGGTTGAACTACTACGAGCTCATTAAGGCTTACCGTACGTATTCTCCGTTTCTCCGGAGATAAGAGGGCGAGGGAAGGAGACCTGGCGCAGTTTCTTGCGATGGGGCTGCGCGAGGGTGAGGAGAAGGAGGGCGAGGAGGGGAGAGGGGAAGCACCATAGCGTACGTACTTTCGTTCTTGAGAGCAGGAAACAGAGATAGTAATCGCCGTCGTTGTTTTCTGCGATCTTCTTCTCCCTTAACGACGGAAAACACTCGATCCTACTACGAGAGATTCATCTCGGGGTGTTCTTCGTTTCCTTAATAACGTCCCGCGCTCGCTGGCTAAATAAAGATCTTCTTTGCGTCACGCAGGGCTGCATTATTATCGGGGGTCTTCGAGAGGCTGCTGCATTTTCCATCGTTAGGTAACTCCTCGCGTTTGCGTCTAATGAAGAAGGAGCTTTAATTATGTTCGCGTTAACACCGGAACCACCTCCGACTGTCTGCGTGTATTAAAAAGAGAAGCGAGGCGAACAAATATGAAATGTCAATGGATCGACGCGATCTTTTATCGTGCTGCAAGAAGATTATAGAAAATGATTAAAAAATAAGCTTTGTAACGCGTCGCTGTAAAGAGAAATGTATTTTTTTTAACATTCCCGCGGTTCGTTAGTTTCGGTATTAAGAAGCATCGATCTAGGGTGTAGCGCAAGAGCCTGGATATTTGTCCTCGCCACGTTTACTCGCGCGACGTGTGAGGAATAGACTTAATGCACGCATGGGAGAGCATTTATTTACCGTGGAAGGAAATAGCCGTGAAAAGATAAAAAAAAAGGAGGCAGGGAACGGGAGAGAATTAATAGTAAAAGGAAGCACCTGATGTTATGGAATAGCATTATAAAAATAGGAGAAAGAAAATAAGAGGAACGGACCTGGGTGATTAATGGATGGTACGTATTTTAAAACGTTCAGTTTGGTGACCCGGAACTTCGTTTAATGCAGACCATACCCGCGGATAGAATGTAATCTCCCCTATTTTTCAAACCCAACGTCATACCACATTGCCAACTCGAATCCCTCGTGCAGCTTGCAATTATTTTTTGTACGTTTGTCGGATAAAGAAGAAACATGCGTTTCTATAATTATATACATTCGTATAACCTGTACTTTTATTATACACGTATTATTAAAAGCACGAAAATTTTAGTATCGACGCGTGTTTATTTCATTGCGCCATTACTAGAAGCGCGACACAGTTTTTATATCCGAGTTACCAAGAGTATACGGCTCTATTGCACTCGGTTTATTTTCTTTTTCTAGCTCTCCTTTCCTCTCCTTTTCTTCCTCCCAGCTCCCGAGGGCTGTCCCCAGCTCGTTCAGCGAAATTTGAACAATTTCCACAACAGTTCCGAAGGCTCACGGTACCGGCCAACGATTTTTTATATTCCATCCGCGAGCGATTGCTCGAGCGAGGCACGCATATCCGTCTTTATCGCACGAGCCGTTTAGGATCGATAAAATGACTTCTCGAGGATCCACTTACCGAGGCATTCGGTGTCACGCTTTATACGACGTACAGCGCGTACCCCGAGGCCTGTTAATTCCTTCGAAACGATGCTATTCGATCGAACTAGTGCGGGAGCTGATTTTCAAAGAGTCAACGATCGATTAAATATTCGTTAAAGTTTGGCGTAGTCCGAGTTACCGGCCCATAAATTCGCGGGCACGCGGCTGTATCGTGGCGCACGATAAGTATTCGCTGGAATGGCCGAGGGAGTTCCTTTGTGTCGCGTCGAGTATTTTCCAGCCGTGCGTCTTATGGCTAATTCCCTATTCCAACGGCTACCATGCTTATGCGACGGCGATATTTAACGCCAGCAGGGGGGCAGCGTTGCGGCTAGTGACGAATTCCACGTATTACGTGCCACGAGCAGCATTTGCATTGCAAAGGGGGACATGTACGCGTACGAGTCCCAGGCCTGGCCTGCCTCAAAATGGAATAAGTCGCTCCGGGTTTCTCCTCTCGCGTGATGTTCATCGTAGTTTCTACCTGTAAATAATTGCGGAACACCGGACGGGATCATAATAGGAGCGTAACAGCTGCTTTCTGCCACCGTTCTTTCCCTTTTCTCCTCTGCCCACTCCCCCCACTCCCTCCACACACCCCTCGCGCCCTCGCCACGGAGTCGGCTTTGTCGTCCATTCGTTTCGCCGTTTCTTTCCCTTCCTCTCCTTCCTCTCTCCCTTCTCCGCGCGCTCTCCTCCTTCCTCCTCCTTTCTACCCTTTAGCATTTATCCGTACATTCATCTCCCGGTTTGCTTCGGCCGCCAAGCGCCGGGGAATTATCTCTTAAGGCCATGAGAACAAATCATGCAAAACGTACTTATCGTGTCTGTCTAACCGAGTAACTTGTTCTTCGCGCATTCCGCGAGGCACCGCGCTTTTTGCGCCGCTTAACGAGTTTACTCGATTGCCGCCGTTGTCGACGCTCGAACGATCATCGCGGCTCGCTATTTTCGCGATTCGCGCGACATTGTGCGCGTAAACACACGCCGATGATGTATTTCTGAAAAATAAAAGACCGATTAAAACGACGCTCGTACACGCTGGTTACGGTGTCTATGGTAATTTATCATGGCGGCCATCCGCGTCGAAGCGCTCGATGTTTGGTCGCGGCTCCGAACACGCTTCTCGTTAGGAGAATTTAATTTGAAAACTGAGAAACCGATTAAAATGGAATCGTTCGTGTATATTGTATATATTTAATGATGTACTATGTACGCGCGTTTAGCATAGCGCTTATGATAATTTATCGAGGTGGCCATTTGTGTCGAAGTACTGTTCTTAGCATACGACTACAGCGACACTAAGCGCATTCTTAAACCTTTCCCCCAAAATTCTTGTTATTCCTTCTTCAGCGCCATGTCTTAGCTCCTTCGCCGTCTCTTATTTCGATTTAATACGCTCTTACGTCGCTCGGCAAACGAGTTTATCGGTGCTAAATCGGTTGTATGCGATGTTCGTACCGTCGATGAAGCTCCTCTTACGCCTTCATTGAAAATCCTTCGATGGAGATATTCCAGTAGGTGAAATAAATAATGCATCGTCTTCCCAAAGAAACAATACCGCGTAACGCGGCATCCTGTCGTGATTACGATTTCAAAAACTATTGAAGCGCGTCACCGTAACTGTTTCCCGTAATTGTACTTTCTCGTGTGCGTCCCACAATATTCTCGCGCACAGAAGGTCTTCCGGAGCGCGGTTCATTCATGACATTCCCAGTCTTTTAAAACGTATTCAGAAGGAGCGAGGTGCTGGCGCTTGTTGGCGCTGGTTTTACAAATTTCCGAGTAAATTCCTGTCGCACCTCGGCACACGTTTCAAGCCGCGCTGTCGCGCACTGACAGACGCCCGGCTTTTTCTTTTACGCTCGGTGCTCCGTTACGCGATCCTGAAACGGCGTAAAAAAACAAACGGTACAGAAGCATCAGCATTTTCGCCAAAATAAATCGGATTTTTATGGCGATCGGCGGATTTACGGCCACGCGTACCGCGCGGTAAAAGTTCGAAATCTTCGAGATTCTCGCCCTCGATATCCCTTCCGACTTTACGCTTTCGAAAACGCCCGGATAGCTTTAAAATCGAAGATATCGGGTACTTCACGGCTCGTGGAAAAGGAACGTAAATAAAAAGGTGGAATGCGACACGGTGACTCCCGTGTAGCTGGTTTGATTTTGCCCCGCGGCCGACATCAAAGTCCGTTTGGAAACATTCGAAATTTCCCTCGAGGGCGGGAGAATATTTGACAAAAGCAATGCCTACGAAAAATTTACCTTTTGCGGAACGATTACAGAAAGCGGGGAACCTTTTAGCTCGATGGTATGCGTGTGCTTGGCGCGATTCTTGCTCAAGACAAATAACATACCTTGGGAGGGCTCGCATTAGAGCCAAAACGTCGTACCCAACCATTTTGATTTAATCACTTCACACCACTCCCATCGCATCGAGGGAAAATTGCCGAGGGAGACCAGTAATTATTTCGCGCAAAAAGGTGGAATATCCCGCGAGTCGTGGACGAGGCGTCGAAGGAGGATGCGCGAATATCGCGTGGAATGCAGAAATTTCGATCGAAAGTCGAGCGGCGCATCGTCCTCGATCTCCGTGGACGGACGCGTCCGGGGCCAATACCTTGAACACCAAAGTGGTCACGCGCAATCCTGTGTATATTGATCCAAGGAATTATCGAGACACCGCAGGTGCAAACGTCCCGATTTACGTTGATTAATTACGCGTCGCGTGACCTAATTAAGCCACACATGCTACACCTTCAATAACGATTCCGAAGTGTAAATCCCCCGTAGTTTCGGTGTACAATTACCGTCCGAGTCGATGGGACGATTCACGAGATCGGTATGCGCAATTATCGAGTCGCGCGTAGGATGCGTATTCGAGTCGATTAAGAGCGACGTAAGGAGTCATTACGAGAATACGAATGCAAAGAAAAGACATTTGCGTGTAATGTAATGCATTCTCCAATAAAACGTCGGGAATAAATTCCGTGGAGCATAGGACACCGAATCACGCTGTTCGTATGGAAACGCGATCGTTGATCTTCCTCACGTTTTCATATCACCGCTTCACGCGTCCTCTATAGTCGATCGATACAATGGGATTCTCGCTACGCCGATGGTCATTAGTGTCGCGACGTTGTCTCTATCCGCATCGTAGATTTCCTAAATCTCTCAACAAGCGCAATTAGCGATGGAACTTGCCGTAAAAACAAATATTTTCTTACGCCTTGGAAAGAAGGTGGGTTAAGGTCGGACATAAGCGTGACCTCGTACTCGAATTAACGTATCGAGCGGTGGAAAAAAATTCGAGGCTTCCCTACTGACCTTTTTCCGGCCAAAGGAAGCTGCATCCTCGTTGCCCGCCTCCTCGCCCGCCGACCGTTATTTTCTCAGGCTTACGCGGCGCGGTTACTAAGCAAGTGCAAACTGGTTATGTGCAAGCGGCCAAGCGTACTCGCGCACGGGAACGAGAAGGCTTTGGGGTAGCTCTATTATGTATTAAAGTAGAGGAGTTAAGTTGCTCTCGGCGTAGAGAGAGCGAGAAAGAGCGAGAGGAAGAGAGAGAGAGAGGGAGAGAGAGAGAGAGAGAGAGAGAGAGAGGGTGGAATTTGCGCCTCGTTCCTCGGTGGCTTTTCGTTTCCGGCAAACGAAAATGCCATCGCCAGAATCCAACGGTTGTCCGCAACTTCCCGAGCTTTGCCCTCGTGTTTCGCCCTTCTACTCTGGCCGCGTTCGATCGGAACCTGGAATTTATCGGAGCTGAACGAAAAGCGCCGTGATAACACGTGTCCGGCACGGTTCGCTAACTCCGATCTCAGAATTGAATGCCTATTAGAAACGCTAATTGGAAGTCCGCGTTCGTCGGTCGTTGCTCATGGCCCGACGATCGACGCGCTCGCTTCGGATCTTTCGTTTATCGAAGAGAATGGTACTTATAACGAAGAACGATAAAATCGTTCTAACAGTCTTTGCACTAATTTTGATTTTATCCTTTCGACCTGATTTTGATTTTACATATCAGCTCGATATCCTAGTATGCGTCTAGAGTCTCCACATTTGGAAAAATGTTGAACAAAGGAGAGGTATTTGAGCGACATTTTTTAAATCGTATCACCGCCGCGTACGCAAAACGAGATGGTCTGCGATATTAAATTATATATCTCCCACATTCACCGCTTGGCCCGTGATATAATCCGATATTTAATAAAATATGTAAGCGATCCTCAAACAGATTCGCGCGGTCCCCGGATCTAGGGACGCGCATACGTTTATCTCGCCCGTAATATTATACACGATCGCTCGTAAATAATCGCGAGCAATTGCAATGCTCGAAAGGATGGGCAATTATCGAGGCAATCGCCTAACCAGATTCCGTTTCCAAGGCTGACCTGCAGGAAAGATACAAAGTATCCGCGCTCTGATAACGGCGTTGATTAAACGAGAGCTCGAATCGGGCCGCGGATTGGCAATGAATCCACGCGGAAACAGCGGCGATGGCGTCGATCGGTCGGCACTAACGATCCGTGATCTCCATGTACAATGGCCGGCCAAACGGTGATGGTACGCGGATACTTAGCCCGGAGAGTTATCGCGATCGAACGGACAATGGACAGATTAGAAGTCGGTCGCGATGTTTGTCGACGGACGAGCATTCTGGAACCGCTAATCCCAAACCAATGATCAAGGGGACGATCGACGAAGCCACAACGCCGGGCGATATTTCGGTATCCGTTTCCCTTTCGTCGTTCGACTCGATCCTTCCTCTATTTTCTTTATTCTATAAAACCTTCTCGACGATTGGATCTATGATCGTATTAGACGATCGAAGAATTGACGTAAATGATTTTTTCACGCGACAGTAGATACGCGTTCGATCTTTATCCACGGTCATCGTATTGGACTTTATCGATCATTTTCCAAGATTCCCACGATCTTTCTTGGAGCGTATCGATTGATTTTTCCTTCGTCCTCTTTTACGTGTATACTTTGTATACCTAAATACGTCTGGAAAGTAGGTAGGTTTCGCATCAACCTACAGCATCGAATCCATCTCTTCGTTCTTTCTCATCTTGACCCTAGATTCGTTCCCTGGGAAACCACGGTACAACGATCCTCGTACGATACAACGGGCGTTTACGTATTTTGTCCAGGACGTCAGGATTTTGAATCACGACGCGTGGTCGGGGGAGCCACATTTCTAGGAGGTCGTAGAGCTCGCGGCCGAGCTCAACGGCCGGCGGTGGTCTCGCCGATGAGACGTTACGGGCTCGAACTAAAAGCTAACGTAAATCGGTATTACGCGGCGCGTATACGCGCCCATTACATCAGCCTAGCCCAGCCGGCCGGTTATATCCCGTGGTTTATGCCGGCAGGTGAAACGCGTACCCACGTAGAAATCTGGCCGGTAAGTAGGTAGGCGGATGGCTGGGTACGACGCGCCATGACCCACGTCTATTACCGATGGTTCGACCCGAGAGAGGCTTCGATGCACGGAGGCCAAAGGGGGTCTTTCGCCGGACACGCCTATCTCCTCCTTTGACGCAGGCCAAGTCCTCGTATTTAAGCCACGACGGCAAAGATCGCAAAGGAACGAGACGCCCGTGCTCATTGGCATCCGTCGAACCCCGCGATTCACCCTCTCCACGTACCACACCGTTCTGGCCGTGTTAACTCTATAGGGCACGGTGGGATAGAAAGTGTCCCACCTTTTCGATGTATTTCACGGCACGGTGGGACATTTTTAGTCCCACCTGGAAATCTTGCGGTAGCCGCACGCGCATAGGTTTATATTTCGTCTTATTTTAGTAAAGCTATTTTAGTAAAGTTGGTAATATCTTCGAACGATGTTACGAATGTATTCCTCGTGTTGGCAATTGTGCGTTATGTTTTTACACGATTTACCTTTATTAATAAAAATATACCAATTTTATTTCGTTTAAAACCCGATACTAAATTCCCGTGCAACGTGGGTCTATTTTTGATCCGAAATCCTGTGCCTCAAAGAGTTAACGTCAATGCTGCGCGACTCGGCGCTCACTTCGCGCCGTCTCACTCGCTCTCCACACGCCTCGTCCGCCGTCCTCGTCGAGCGGTCGGATCGGCGTGCGTAGCCACTTAGCGAATAATACGCTCGGCTCGGAAATACCCGTGAGCGGAGGTGTACGCTTTTTTCGTCCCACCAATTAGACCGCATTCCTCTCTGCGCATTTCTCGAGATGCGCCAGCGGTGGGTGAGCCTACGGCTAGGTACGACACGCCGTGACCCGCGTGTATTACGTGTACGGCGCGGGCCCCTCGGCTATCCTCCGGCATCCTTCTTCGTGGCCAACCCCCGTGTAACGCGTGCATGCGAGCCCGTCAGCTCGCCGATACAATGGACCCCGAACCTCGCCGGATCTCCGGGGGTTCTCTGACCTTCCCCTCTGCAGGGTCGAGCGCAACGAGCCCCGCGGAGCGTGTTTTCGTACAACCACGCCGGGAGCATTTTATCGAGCTCGATGCCGTGACCATCGTGCTTCCTCGACTTTTGTTCCTCCTTTCGAATTGTTTTTTCCTTTTGCGTATATCCGTAGGTACGCCTAAGCTGACTTTTGTCCTCCATTTTCTCCTTCTTTTTTGTTTTCGCGTATCTATTGTATGTACGTACGTCTGGACCCCCTTGCTCGTCGGTGATTCGAGTATCCGTACTTATTTCCGTCGTACGAGCACCGCTGTGATTCGCGCATTTCCGGATGTCGATGTTCGAGCGCTTGGCGGATGCAGAGGTCTGAGGTTTGATCCAGCGCGGTGGTAATATCGCGAGAGAAGCTGGCCCGCTGGCGTTTCGTCGACGACTCGCGGGGATTAAGAGCCGCGGACGAGTCAGCTCGATCGAGCATAGACTCCTCGATTCAGCGTCGTATCGATTCGACGTGGTGTCCACAAAGCAGCGCCCACGTCGGTTTTTCGCGACGAAAGTACGAGGAACGACGAGGCGTTTGATGGCTGCATCGTCTGGTGTTACGATCCCACGACTTCCTCCTCGGCCGCGACGGCCCGGCGTAAAATCACCCACTCTGCGCGAGACGATAAACCGTCTTCGAAATTCGGCCCGGACTCGCTGGATTAAACCCAGTTAACGATAAATTGACTGGATAGGCCTCCTTTATTGACGGCAAATTGCCGCTCGTTTATTACGGGCTTTCATTATTTCATTATAAAAATAGCAGTGGCGGCGAAAAGTAAGCAGGACTGTTCGGCCGTAACGTCCAAGGTAGGTTTGAATTATCGAGGTATATCGTATACTTCGTCGTATTGAAAAGGCTACAGATTATACGTAAGGGCAAATCCCAGATTTTTAGAGGACCGTTTCAAACGCTTATCCGAGGTGCATTTTACAATACCGAAAATTGTGACGCGTACGAATATGCTTCGAGATTCTCGTTTGGGATCGAATTCCACGTTCCCCATATACCTTTTCAAACCGACGTATATTCGAGCATCGCTCAAATTTCTATCCTCCACGTTCTCGGATCGATCGTCCTTTCGATTAGCCGAGGACTTATCGTTGGAGGCGAGCGCTGGGCTATCGACCAACTCAAACAGAGGTCCGAGTCTGTGTCCACAGCACCGCTGCAAGCTTCTTCCTCCGTCTATTTCCGTTTCAAGATGGATGGATACGAGTCGAGGGCAGCGGGTTTGAAGCGCGGTGTAAGTTATCGACAAGCGTGGATAAAGGTCCAAAGCTATACCCAGCCTAGCGCCAATACGTTTCCTCGTCGATGCCGTAAACTCCGCTGTCTTGGCCTCGATCTCATTCGCGCTTTCATCTCCACCTACGTCGTCTTCCGCTCATCTCCAATCGCTCTTCGCGCAGGCTTCTCTTTCACGTCGTGCCACCTGTCGCTCCGATCGATCGCTCATCGATCTTTCGACGCGCGGCCGCGCCCTTCGTCGCTGCGGACATCGGAGTCCTGTTCACCCACACGATTTCGATCCTACGCCGGTCGTAGTCGCTCGAGGTTTCGCATCGTCATCCTGCCGGCCGTACCACCGCGTTTAACCCCTTCCACGATGGTCTGTATAACTTGATGTAGCTAATAATTACCCTCGGATGTCGTATACGCATCGTGAAAAGCCGTTCGTTACACGCGTACGCTGTGTATCTATGGCGGCGTTAATACAATGCACCGAGGATGGATGATTAGTTACGAGGAGCTACGCGTATACAGGGCTATACACTTCGAGTTGCACGGGGAATTATTCATCAAAGGTGCGGTGTTTAGAGTAAATATATGAAACGGCGTAATCCGATTCGTATCTCTTCTCTGTAATTGTCGGAGAGGGCGTTAGTAATTTATCGCGAAATTTTTTTTATCGATAATATAAACTAAGGGTATCAAGAATATTTTTAATATTTTTCTCAGTATATGTAGATATACATAAGCCGAGGATGTTTGCTCGATTCTTGTATCGTTCTATCGGCCGTACCAGTGGTTTCAACCGAAATACGAGCGTACGGGAGTTCATCGACCGTCTCGTCGGCTTTTGCAGAGCGCGCATGTATGGCCTCGTCGTTTCCAAAGGGTTGATTGGTTTACAACGCGACTTTGAAAATTCCACAAAGTTCCCTGGCGCTCTGAGGTCAAAGCAAAGGACCGAGCGGCACGACATACTTTCTCCGTCGAGTAAATCCTTTGACGCGACGTACTTTTGGATAATTTTTATGATTTTACCGCGATGCGTGGACCATTAATCGAATGCGTTTACTTCTTCTCGCCCCCGGAGCTTTTCGTGGATATTCGTTGCGTCGATCGTAAGATTACCCCGATTATGAGATACACCTCGAATTCGAGGACTTAAAAATAATAAAACGAATGCGCGTCTTACGATCGATGAAAAACCCTGCTACGCGAAGGCGCACGCAACGACTAAGAGTAACGAATTCATCGATGACGTAAATGGCAGGAATAACTTCTCGAGCGCTCGAAGATTAATTCAGGCCACTGTATGTCGGAATGGTGACCCGTAGTTCCAATGTTAATCAAGTCGCACGTTACACGCGGCTCACGGCGCTTTAACCAGGCATGAACCTTGGAGCTTACCCTTGAGAAGTAATTCTATCTCGTCACGGATCACTCGCTCCGCGTGTCACCTTAGCCCCCGGCCGTTCTCTCCTCGTACCGCCTCTCCTCTCCTCTCCTCTCCTCTCCTCCCCTCACCTCGCCCCTTCCTTCCCCACGCCAACCAGTCGACAGCTCCGACAATGCGAATTGCCAATAAGTCGGCCAGGTCGTGTATCGAGCCTGGCATCGCCTCCTGGTCCGCGGTTTACGAATACATTTGCTCCTTTGCGTGCAACGAGTCCACTCGCGGCACTCGTGGCGCTTGGTACGCAGAAGGAATTTCGTGGTTTCCTGCGCGACCTCGAAGCTCTTACGGTTACTCGCTTTATAAGAAGACTGCGGGCCTAAGTAAAGAATACCAAACCTGTATTCGAAAGACACGACAATTAGACACAATTACACAAAGAAACGTATCCGTCCTCCTTTAAACAACTTCCAGCAGAAATCTAACGGAGGAAATGAAAAAAAAGTGGCACGATGGTCGATCGTTCGATACTCTTCCGCGTGGACGATTATATACCGCAGCTTATCCATCGTAGATAGTATTTCAAGTATATACGATATATATATAGTGTATTGGCATAATAAAAAATCCATCGTGCCGCGACGGGCGATGCTTGTAAAACTAGCGCCGCATCGAACGTGTTAAGCGCCGACCAGGATCGAAGTACTACGTACTACGTAGCCACGTTACACGTGCGCGCATCTAGGCCGTGGTTGCTCTGCACTTATACGGCATTGCCGGAAGTAATCCTGAGGATATCGCGGTGTATCTCGCGTTCGGTGTTGCGCTGCCTTCGGTATTATGAGCCGCGGACTAATACGGCATCGTACGGGGTATTGTGCTCGAAGGAGCCGTCCCCACGGGATGCCAGGGTTTAAGTCGGCCACCGGATACTCCGCAAAGGATTCGCGTTCCGCGTAGGCCACTCTGAGGGGATACCGCCGGGTCTACCCGGGCTCTCATCTTTCATTGAAAATCGGACCTCTACGGGGTGTTCGAAAAAAACCATTTGGTCCTTCTACAAATGTGAATGATCGTAGAGTATATCCTAAGTATTGAGTAATCATTCGTTCGATAATTAAATAATGGTATAACGATATTTTACTCGAGTAAACGTGTATAATGATTTGCTCAAAAGCAAGAACTACGAACGGATATGTAATTATGATAGTGAGTACGCTAAATTGCACTTTTCGCTTTACGCTTCGCCTCTTGGTAATCACCGAGCAATGTTTTTCGCGCACCTTCGAGTTACACGTATACCGCACACAAACGACTTACGTTAGAGGTAGTCGTACGGTACGGAGAACGCACTGTCCGGAGTGAAAAAAGTTTTGGTAAAGGTATCGAAAGGTTCGCGCTTTACAAACGTCGAGGTAAACGCTCGATCATGGAAATCGGTAGATCGATCATGGCGATAACGCGATAAAAACGTTTATATCCCAGAACCGGTTCGCCTTTCGACCTGTGCTTACCAAAGTTGTTTTTTTTTTTCACTCGATACGGTGTATTATTTGCACCTTATAAATACCGAATGTCTTTCGCGAACACCCCGTATATCGCATACACCGTAATAAGGTGAGCCGTCTTCCTCTCGCCACGAAATCCGTGGCCTTCTTTGTACAGCGGCTTGAAAACGGTCGATGACGAATCGTGCAACGTGCACGCGTCGCGTGTCGTACTTTCCTTTCTATCGTTGGATCGCTACTCCCTGCGTATTTACGGTGCAATAAAGTGGATTATTATCGGCACCGTCGCTGTTATTACATTTCGCCCCGATGGGATAATTGGGTGTAATTGAGATTCCCTGAAGTGTGAACGAACGATGCGAAACGAAGATTTATAAGAACGTTGATTAGCGCGGTAAACAGCGCGTGTAATAAGAACCGTTCAAACAATCTCTTTTCCCCCTCGACTTCCCCCTCCCTTCAAAAGCGAAAGAATCAATGAGAGTTGAGCACAGGTGTGCGAGCATGCAAAAGAGGGGAACTCGGGTCTCGGAAATCCACGAGGGTTAGACCCGAGAAATCCTTAACCCGTTCAGGAAACGATTTTCGCCGATCTCGCGGTATTCTTTATAGAGTACGTTTCAAAATACACCCTTGGAGCTATCGGTGTTCCTGAAAATAGGCCTTGTCCGGGAGAAAAGTCGGCCATGCTTCGCGTGTTCATACGTACACAATAGGGAAACCCAAGTACCCCGGGAAATTACAAGGATTAGACCCAATAAATCCTTATCCGGTCCAGGAGACGATTTTCACAAACTTTCCGGTATTCTTTTCGAAGGACCTATTCGCAACACGGCTATTAGTATTTCTGAAGGCAGTCGTTGTCCGAGAAAAAAGTCGGCCACGCTCCGCGGATTCCTACCCCTTGCGCCCTCTTTTACTCATCGAAAGGAGAAAGGGACGATAACCTTCTCCCTACAAAGCCATTTTCCATTTTCCATCACGTCGGGAGGGCCGGCCCGCTCGGAGGTCCTCCGTCGTTCTTTGTAACCGTCGATGGACGTACGACGTAATCATTTTTCAGAAGCCATCGGGGACGGTCGGCCGCTCTCGCAGGAGGGTACGAAATTTCACGTTTCTCTGCCCTTTGTAGGCCCCTCCTGATCGCCCTTCCGCCACTCCTCCCCTCTTTTCCCCTCACTATACAAGTCGCGCTCGACAGAGCGAAGAAATGCACGCGCCCCATTGATTTATTTATCGTCCAGTAGCGAGAGGGGCCGAGGATTTTAATTGTCCGGATAAAAGAAACGCGGGAGGTCACGGTGGAGTGGTGCACCGGTCTTCGAATTTTGTCGGCCCCGCGGCCCGATTGATGGTCGCAAAAAAACTGCGTACAGTCCGGAATAATTTTTAAATAGAAAAAGGAGTATGTATAGTTGATCGTCGAAAATGTTACTTTCAGCAAGTAATTGAAGTCAAAGGGTAGCGATGCGACTGTCTCTCTGGTGAGTAAGTCGAGTAATTGGTAGGAAGATAAATTATTATTACAAATTATCTTGGGCAGGCTTTCCGCGGAGAAATCCTTTTTCGCGCACCCCACTTTGGAGACCTCTTTAGCAGTGGATACGGAGACCGGGACTTCCACGCGGAAGTTTCACGGCTTCGAGTCACGCCCATTACCTTTGGACAAGTTTCCACGTGATATACATCCTGTGAACTCGATGACTACGAGCGCATCTTAATGTTCAAACGAGAGAATCCGCGTTAACCGTTTACAAATCACTGTGAATATTAGGAACGTGCTCTGTCTCGAGTCGACCGTTATTTATCCTTCTGGAGGACCGATAGAATCATAAATCGAGATATCGCACGGTGGTAAACTCGTAGTTTGATTCTACTTCGCTCTATATTTTTACCAATATATAACGTGCATTTCCGTTTATAACTACTATAAGCGAGAAACGAGGCGACGGTACAGTCTATTAAACCAGATTCTCGGCTAAATAATTTCGACAGCTCGCGTAAAAAGGTAAAAAAAACACATAACACCCGCTTATCGCGTTTAATTCACTTTGCGCAGGCCGTGCGTGAGAATAAAATAATTGCGGCAAAAAAATTCAAGGCACGCCATTAAAAGCCGAATAAACGCTTTGAACGTCCGTCCATTATCGATGCTCTCGCTATTCGCGCGCGGATCGTGAATTATCTGATCCCAGGGGGGCATAGAACGTGGTAATGCACGGTGAATGTTATTGAAATTCGTACGTATTCCCGGATCTGCGCTCGACAACGGGGCTAGGGAAAAATCCGACGGGTGATTGCAGGGTAGCTGGCGCATAATCGCCGATCGGGCAATTTGTGGTGATTAATTACCAAATCATAAAACCGTAATTATCGGTATAATTAATACTGCGGGCATAATAATTGCTCGTTAAACCGTGAAATCGTTACCGGTATCGCGAGTCAGGTCCTGCGTGGGCATCCGATCTATTTTCGACGAGCGTATCGCTGGAAATTGATCCCTGGTATTATAAGTAGGCGGACTTATACACTTCGCTTGCGCGCTCGGCGAGAACGCGTTACGGCCCAAACTCTTTAACTCCGCGAGGCGTGTACGGCCACTCGTAAAAACCGACCTTTTATTTGCCAACAGCTTGTATACACGCGCGTTATTAATTGCGAAAGTCATATCTATTTGCATTGGACGTGTGCAAATATTTCGATCGTTCTTTGGCAAGTTATTGGTTATACGGTAACTCGACAATTACCCTCCCATACGCATCGTAGTATACGATCTTTTTTTCCATATCCATGGTTTTACGGTTTACGTTATCAATTATCCGCGACCTTGCGGTGCGGTGTACCGTTTTCCAACAAAAGTTCTCGTTCGACGTTCCCGACTCTCGTCAAAGTTACTACCCTATTATCGACAAATTTCACGGTGTTCCTACCGGTAACTCGTTCAAAATCCGACATCTTGCGCCAATCCAAACTTCGGGCTGCAGCGTTAATTCGGGCGCAATCCAAACTCCGCGATGCTGATTCCGACGCCACGTTTCCACGACGCATGTCGCGTCCCGTGCGCGCTTTTCGCTCGAAGCCCCGCCACGAAGATCCCCCTTTCGCGTTTGCCTTCTCGTGTTTGAAGATCGTCCGAGAGGAGGAAAAAGGGGGACGCGAGTCGGAGGGGAACGGACGTTAATTGATAGCGCCAATTAAGAAGGTTAATTATGCCAGCCCAATTATACCGTTCGCTTGGCGGCCAAGGCGATTTCCTCCGCGCGCTCTTCGAGGGATAAAAAAAGCTCGCATGCCGGGTCGACTATCGAGGCGTATCCAAGGCGATATTCTCGAACTCTCCGAACCCCCTTTACCGCGAAACGGCAGTTCGTTTCGTCGCAGGAAGAAGGAGCGTTCGGAGGATACAGGAATGGCCCGCCTTTCCGGCGGTCCCGCTGCGAGCAGTCGAACACCGTATCCTCTATTCGATTAACCGTTTGACTCCCAAGCAGCGCGATCGCGCCCTTCGGATTTTACGTCGAGAAAACCCAGCACATTTTGAACATCGTGGACAAGTGTTCGATGATCGTCGAAGTCGCGCGCTCAGATTTATTCAAGCAAGCACATCGCACGGCTCCTTTTAATCCTATTTTTGGACATAAAATAAAACAAGCGCTATCGCGCTGCTTGGGTCTTTTTGCGCTCATTTAGAGAAAGCGCGGTTTGGGATTCTTCGACAGGGTTTCTTCGATACCCCCTGGGACTCGAACGATTAATACCGTGAGATATCTTCCTCCTTCGACGAAACGTACCGCGTCTCTCCTTCTTCTCTCCTATCCACCCAGGATATATGCGTAAGGAACGTCGAGTAAAAATCCTAAAAATTGATCGCGCATGCGCGCCGTGGAGGGAGCCTCGTTTCCAGCGACGCCTCGACCGACTTGCGCGACACTTCCACGAGTTCGAGCCGTCGCCGTGGGTGTAACGGTTATTCGAATATTTCACCCGGCGCTCATTAATTATGCAAGGCCTGCCCCCGTCACGAGGCGCCTAGAGAGGAGAAGCCGATCGAGGTAATCGGCCGGCCTTAATCGTACGGCCGATCGATCACCGTCGATCGCGCCGCCGAGGAGACGCGAAGGGAGAGGAAGGTAGCGATGAACTTTGGCCCCTCTTGCGCGAACCTTTCGAGGCTAACGCCGACCACTGGCTCCGCCAACTTTGGCCGACTCTGCGGCATTCTTACGGCTGCTCGGATATTCTGGCCGAATCGCGCCTAAACTTTGCCGCTCAGCGCGCTCGACAATGCTCTCCGTGGATAGAGGTGTTTGTACGATAGGAGATCCTTTCCTTTATTGGCCGATTATCGGGCGCGGGTACGATTGGGTAATAGATGTGGATATTCGGACTTTTAACTGGAAGATATTGAGTAGAAATTCGTCATCCGTTGGGTTTAGATCATTTTCCACGCCTTACGCGCGTTTAATACGGTAGTTCTTGGATGGACCGACCTTCGTTGTCCATGCCAAAAATCTATTGGACAAACAAAACTTTGGACCTCGCATCCCGAAGCGCTCGTCCGAGTGTTTGCGCTGCAAGAGACACAGGGATAATCCTCCGGCTTCCATCACCGGCCATTCCGAAGTTCGCGCGGACCAACAATGCTATTCATGATCTCGATCCCCGAAATCTAATCGGAATACACGCTCGCGGTCGGCGATAACTTCTTCGTAGTGGAGTATGGCGAAGGGTAGGTTGCCGTTATACAACTTTGGCCCGACCAAGAAGCACGCGACTGGACGCGATGCGCTAATTTAACGCGATACGAGGATGCGATTTGCGATCACAATGGCGCAAATGCAATTTTAGCGGTGCACAATGGGTGGCTTTTGCCTCGACGAAGAGCACGATGCGTGTTTGTTTGCGGTACACTATTACGAACATCTTGTTCTCGACCTAATTACCATCGATGAAGCGCTATTCGCGTGAAATTATACGCGTCTGTCTTTCGAAAGGATAGCGAACGATGACGTTAAAAAAATACACGATTTTCCCGATACGTCAATTTGTACTTCGTTCGAAGGAGCCTCTGGACCGTGAATCTTTCGGCGCACACGCGTTATAAAGACGTCTGCCACAGAATTGGGCGCTGCCGTTATACCGTATTTGCTCGTATCCCACGGAAGCAGCTTGCCAAAAAAGGCGGTTTCAAAATGAGCTTGGCTGACGTATCCGAACCGTGAGTTCCTCGAATTTCCTGCGGTAGACGAGATTTTGCAGGTACGGGAAACGCTTTATTGGACCGATCGTATATCTCCCTCTGAAACGTTATTGAATTCGATAATATTGTCGATCGCGCATAACTTATATTTTATCGCTGCTACGATGTCGGGGTTGAGCGAAATTTCTGGGAAGTATCGCGGAAATGTTTGTGTTTCAGCCTCTCGTGGACGAGCCACGGCGCATATTTGAGAAAGGCATTCGAGAGCGGTATTTCGAGCAAGACGGCAATATTATTATGTTTAACTGCAGTATAATGCGGCATGTAATAGCGGCAATCATGTTCCGGTACTTCCATCGTCGGGCTCCCTAAAATACGTCGGGCAAAACCGTTTTCGCCATCCTCGAGACGCACATAAGTCAAGTATGCAATTACGATTAGCATTAATGCAGAACACGGACGAGCAGTTGGGTCGCTTTACATGTCGTTTGGAGTGCAAACTACGCCTTGTCGGCCGGACGAAACGACGCATCGCGCCTTGCATATATCCTCTGTACGGACAAACGAAGAATTCTCTATACACGTAGCATCGCGTGTATATTTCCAAAGTAATATCGAAAGCGTGCATTAGGAGGGATCCTTTGAAATTCTTCTCCACCCAGGGTAATATTTTTCCGCGGTATGAGGTTTTAGCACGATGTGCCCACGTTATGTTTATAACGATTATATCGTTTAATTCGCCAAGAAACGATTTGCATATTCTGAAAATCAATTTGTGGTCATACAGTTTCGTGTTGTTCTAGAAAAATCAATTTTCTAGTCAAAATTCACCGTCAGGCGTAAAATCATGATTTTCTTCTACAAATACTCCTGCTCCTTCGTATTTCCAGATGCCTCCAGATGAAGCATTATTATACTATACACGATTTTGTATCGAGGAAGTATATCCATAAAGTCCCTCGGTTACTTTGTCGCACCATCGGGATCGGTCGAAAAGATATTTCGGTCTTCGTCTCTTGGCCCGCATGCCGGCGTCGAGGGTTCCCCTTGACATTGCGGATCGTGTGCGTTTTGCGGCCGCTTAAACCGTCGCTTTCATTGACGCACGCACGCGATGGTACGGCCGCGATCTGGGCTATTCTATTTCTGATCCGCCACGCTGGCCACGCCGAGCCGTTTGCGTCCAAGAATTACACGGGCTCATTCGGCCGGCGATACACGCGTCGAGTACCCTTTTAACCGCGACGCAATGCCACGTAACTCGACGCATTATCATTTTCATTCGGGACAATCGAGCCGCGGCTAATCGGCTAGATGCGAGGAGCGCTTTATCGGGGCCTCGCAAATCGCGCTAGTGTGGAAGGATAAGGTCGTTGTACCCTTGCATCCTGTTTATCGATCGACTCGATGTCCAGAAAATTTTTTAATTTTAGTGTTCGAGCACTGCTTCAAGGTTTATCGGTTTGCGACTGCGTGTCGATTGTTGGGTATTATAAATACTACTCGAGTGTGTTGAGATAAAAATTCGTCGCATAACAAACGATTTTGCAATCAATTCTCGGGTTGAAGAGATTAATCACGAACGAACGAGAAAGGAAGCGTTAAAACTTCTTCCGTCATCGTTGTCCAACTCCCCGGTGCACCGTAACCTTTTCCAAGGCTTCCCCATTCTGTTCTTTAAACTTTCATTTCCGTACAGGAAGGAACGTAATTTTGGGCGGACCTAATCCAGATCGAACTCGTTTGGGAAGTTCGTCGTTGGGGTGAAGGATGATTGTGTATCGCCATCTAAGTTAGTATCATTTACCTCGCGTAAAACTCCATCCGTAGAAGGGGGCATCGTGGCCAGGATCATTCGCCTTTTCTTCCGTTTAAAACTTTTCCCCGGCCGTAAAGTTTCGACTCGAAAAGCTCGTGTAATGGCAGCAAAGGGGGAAGGAAGACGATCGAGTTCTTCGATCGCGGATAGCCCAGACCATCCGTTTATCTATGGTCCTAATATTAACACTTTACCTACAGGGGTCTTTGCGTAAATCCACTTTACATTGCGCGCAACTTTCATCGGATATCGATGTAAAATTGATCGTTCGCAAATTTCCCTGATGGATAACTTTCCTCGGATCTGACTTTTTATATAATCATTACTTCTACGTCTCAGTAAAGGCGTACGAAAATCTCGATAGAAACGATAAGGAGTGGCATTCACGACGACAGATTCGCCGTAGGGCGTCTCTCGTGCTTTATGAATCTTCGATTCTCGGCTATTTGGCTTTTCCCTCGAAGCAACTCGTCGTTTCATACGTCGCATCTCCGCGGACAGCTCGATCGCGCATAAATACTTAGGCAGGCCGAAAGGAGATCCGACATCTCGAGGGTTTCCGGGAGAAAAGTGTCAAGCGCAGAGCGGCTTAGCCGTTAGCCGTCAGCCGCAGCCGGCTCGGTTTTGGTTACGTCGAAGAACAGTTGCCTTGTCAGTATCAGTTCTGCGCCGCGAACTAAAAAGACGAGCGCGCGGTGATGCGGTAGGGGATGGGTTTTATAAACTGCAGAAGGAGGAGGAAAGAAAACACGAGCGTTTCTAGTTTCCTTTGGCAGTATAATGGAATGTGACGGAGTGTGATCGAATGTAACGGGCAAAAAGAGGCCGCGATCGGCCAAAGTACGGTAAATCCTCCGAAAGTGTTTCCGCGAGCGAACGAAGCCGACGTCTGCGCGGCCCGCTCAGATGGAAACGCGACGAATTCTCGAGATACGCTCAACCGAGACGCGGTGTTACGGGGGAATCTGGAGGATCGGTATGGAGCTGCGAAAGGCTTAATCTTGAAAGGCATCGAATCTTGTTCGACGTCCCATTGTAAAAGTGACAAAGGACCGCTTAATCGGTTATTCGAGCAATTAAGGTGCAATGTAGTGTTTGGGAATAAACAAGGGGTTAAAGATGTATTTATTTGTGTGCACGATCATTGCAAAGTATCGATGGTAAAAAGTACTTTTAAAAATATGTACGAAGATACGCCGTAGAATCTTTTAAACTCCCTTTTAAACGACACTCGAGGAAGTACCATTAATTCTGAGGCGCGAAAGTCATTTTTATCGCGCGAAGCCCGACGTCATAATCCGAAGTTCCAATAAGGTTTTCCGAAAGCACATTACGGAGCGCCTTGGACTTTATGTACCGCGCAGCCCCATTCCCCCTTTCTCTCTTATCGGTCAACCCATCGCTTCCTCGACCTCTCTTTCCTCCTTCAGCCTCCCCTTCCTGGTTATTAAATCTTCTTTGTCCACCAGCACGCGAAACTATCGATTTCGAGGCGATTCGGTAGATAGAGCCTCGAACTTTCACGCGTAATATCCATGATTCCAATCCCGCTCATCACCTCCGGATAATTGGCCGCGCGATAAGCGTGTCGTAATTCGGGCGATCCGAAATCCATTTTTGAAAAGTGGGTCGTAAGCCAAATAACCTGTCGGCGTCGGAGATCGAACAAAAAAGAAACTCAATTTCGCCTCTCGACGCCCAGAGGGAGATTCGTATTACGTAACGGGCGGCGTCTTCTCGCGCGCGCTCCCACGATCGCGGATCTATCGATCGACACATTGGCGCCCACCGTCCTCGATCTAGAACAGCCGCGTCTTCCGTCATTATTAAAACGCGTGCCGATCGAATGTGTATTTCCACTAAATCGTACGCTAATAGACCAATCCATTTACATCGATAATACACGTGAACGTTCGTTCCTCGGCAAGTACGAAATAATACCTACGAAATTTTAAAATTCGATCGCGTATTTGGAGGTGCGATGCAAATGGATTAATCGAGAAGTTCGATCTCCGCCGGAGAATCAATTCCGCGAGCGAAGCGGGCCTCGATCTCGATTTCTTGGGAAGAGGGACTTTGATACGGTCGTGAGTAGTGGGCCGTCAGCGATCGAGACGGGGTCATTAATCTGGCGAGCATTACCCATGTTGGCCGTATCGGAGTTCTCAATATCGATCCCTCGACCACCTTACGCCACTCGGCTTTCCTGCGGAGGGCACGCACTGGAGGGCGCGTCGAGGGCCAGGGTTGGTGGTGCCGGAGGGGGGCGAGGAGGGTGAAGGAAGGAAGAAAGGAAGCGAATGTACCGTAATCTCGGACGGAGGTCCCTGCTGTACTTAAGATGGGATCAGCCATTTGAATGGAGAACGAGAAACAGGGGCCCGCGTCCGACCGTCGAATAAACGTGCGTCTGTGAGAAGATACAGATATGTACGCCCGATTCGATCGTAATTTTCGTAATTGTTGTCCCGTCGATAAGAGGGACGCCGTTATAAAGGATGTGTTCCTGGGCGGCCGAATTCGTGGAATTTACAAGTCCTCTTGTATGATCTTTCTCAAGTGGATTCTTGAGATAAAAAGATCCGAAGGCGAATTAATTTATTTAATTGTCTTTGGTTGGTTTCGCAAGCTGTGAGCCAAACGTGTATGGAGCGAACATATTAGCGCGCATTCCGGATAGATTTGAATTATACGCGTGCAAAGAGGAAAGCTGATTCTATTAGAAAGGATACCTTATAAGATGGTAGATCCTTACGTGGGAAAGGAGAAAATAACGTATATCCCGTGTAGCAGCTTATAAAAATTTGATAATTCGGTCAAAGTTACTTCGGCTCCAGCGATCCGTGCATTCGCTCGCAAAGTTTGCTTATGAGTACGTAACGTGCTCGGCACCGGCTTTTCTCTCGCAATCCTTATCCTCGACGACAGCGTGATTTTTGCATCTTCGGCTCCCCGGGGAGCCTTTGGCGAACGATGCGCGTGCTACGTGTATTATGCGATAAACCGCTTTTGGTTAATCTCGCTCGATACAGCCGACATTCTACGGGAGGTGAAACTTTTACGAAATTCCCTCTTCTGGAATAAATATTCAGCTGCCGTGTTCCCCGTAGAGCACCGCCTTGACGATCCCTGGAATTCTTTCACTATTATGAGGTGCTCGTAATTCTGTTTTTCTATCATTTGTATAGGACGCGATAGAGAACAGATCCAGACATTATTGCGCGCGTCGTTTAGATCCAACGTGTTCCAATAAATCTTTTTATATATTTAAGCTCTGGGTTCGATCCGTAACCGATGTTTCTTCTACATCTTGGCACTCCAACGACCGATCGGTCGGTTTCTGATTTACGATAATCCGTGAAACGAAAGCAGTGTAAGATTAGCCCCTCTATAAAATAAATTCTCAATGTATTAAGAACCGAGCCTTAAACAGGGGAGTTAAGGACGCTTTTCCAATCGAGGCGTCCAGTCTGCGAGTTCCTCTTTGTACCCCTCGCGTCCGAGGATCTCGCGAAAAGGTACGCGCACCAGACTTGTTTCTCGCGTTAGCCGGGACGCACTCAGGCCCGTACGCGTCCTCCGCGACGCCTGAAACAAACGACGAATGAAATTTTGCTTTGACCGACGTTACTCGAATCGTGGAAGCGTGAAACGTAATGAGCTATCCGCGGTGGTGCGTGCAGGTGCGTTCCACGATCGCGCGTTTACTTTGACGAGACGCCCGTGATAATCAATGCCTCTCTCTCCTTTTTTCCCACAGGTGAGACTGACAAAGGGACCGTTGAAATTAACGAAACCTCCGGCCACTATCGCGAGCGGACTACGCGCCAGCCCTGACCTTTCAGTAAGTTCGATGCCACCGCGAGACTTCGTTTTAGTCTCGATCACCGATCAACGTCTCCTTCGATCTTCGATGCTTCGTTAACCAAGTCGTATCATGTTTTTTCTTTACGATTTTATGCCGATAAATGCACGATTGGAGAGCGTTTTGTTCCTTTCTATGGTAGTACCTAGTTGATTCTTGGATATTTGGAACGTGGGTAGGAAAATGTCATTGATCCACGTTTAAATATCCGATGCTCGCCTATATCACGATCAAATAGTCCATACGTTGTACCGTATTTGCTCGAAGATAGTTAATCCTGTAGGAAACTTTATTCTCATATATAACGCAGCTGACATTATCTCGCCTCGTCACGATCGAGCTTGGTCATTAACCCGATCGATTAAAGTAAGAAGTTAGACCGGCATCGATGTATGCGCTCGTATCCCGCATGTACCTTTTACACGGTATATGTAAAGAAGCGGTACAGAGTAAATTGAACAATAATTGGGAGATGTTTACTGGAAGTACCAAAAGCAATTTGGCCGAGGCGGTTAAGCTGCGTCAGGTGAAACTTCGCATCGAAGCACCGCTTTCATCCGGGCCCGACACGAGGAGGGCTGAATCGTGCGCCAAACGAGCCGGCACTGACAAGCTCCACTTACACCGGCCATTACCGTTTATGCGTGCGTATCAACCGAGGCACGTAAGAAAATCACCGGTTTTCACGACCTTTTTCCATCCTCCGATGCTGCCCTGCGAGGTCCCGTCGATTGCTCGCGACCCACGCTCCTCCGCGCGCGATTTTCCAACACACTTCTCTGCGCCTTCGATTCGTTTTCGGCACCAACTGCTGGAGCCATTTGTCCTAGGACCTACTGCTTCAAATGGATTCCGAGCCAGTAGCTATATGTTACGTGGAAAAAAATGATGAGGGATGGTCGGAATTCGAACTCTGGCCTCTCACGTGGATGTCCGAGCTTCTATCCGTTACACCACGGTGGTTTTAAGGATACTTTTCGTGCGCGATACTGATACGGATGTACATAGAAGCTCGTTGGCTTTTTATATAATTTTTCAAAGTACAGGGTGTTGCAGAAACGTGTAATCGTTTTGGGATTGGCCATTACTCGTATATTTGTTCGGTTCGTTTATTTCTGTTACGTATTTCATTTGGAATAAAGAGCAAGTACATTCCGTTGGGACACCTTGTACATTTAGAAACATCTACCGATTAAATTAGCATACGTTAAAATATAAATATTTAATTATTACCGACTCACGTTTCCAATGTCGTGCACGACGAGAATTTCTTTTATATTCGTGGCGGAGAAAGAAATGTAATCTCACGTATGAGCGGCAAGTGTCGCGATAAATGAATTTATCAGGGATACGCGCGCCATTCCGAGGAGTGGACAATTTTTTTTAATATGCAGACATCGACGCGCGTGAGCGGGGTCGCCTTTCTTACACGAGCGAACGCGAACGCGCATCACGCGCGCCGAGTGGTTAATCGTCGCACGATAAGTTCCCCCTGTAATTGGAAAACGCGAGTAATTCCAACGGTTTATCGTTTCGTTTGTGGAAATATGAGGATGTTAAGAGGAAGATAATTGGCCGTGCTAATTATCTACCTCGTCTTTTATCAGAGCCCACGGTTTGTTTCAAACGAACGTTTATGGGACGTATTTTGCATGCGTCACGGTTAGTCGAGCATTTATTCCGGGTATACGGACGCGTATGGAAATCAGCAGAAATTACGTAAGCGCGAGTGACCCCTTACGCGGACCATATCGCCAATAGCGCGGTCGTCGTAAAACGACGTCTACACCTACGTTTATGGGCCTATGGTCCCGTGGAGGCTGGAGGAAGCTCGTACGTGGAAGATCTGGTTTTGAATCCCAACACCTGTAGAGTTTCCCACGTAACACGCACGCTACGTATCCGGTGCTTTCGAATGCGCGTTGATAGGTGAGGCTCGACATAAAAACTCTGGGCGATCCGCGCCAAAGCTGAAGAACATCATCGCAAATATCCTCGCATATATTTAGTAAAACGATGGCTCATCGGACTTCTCGTTAACGCAAACTCGAAACTCGATACGCATAATACGAGATCGAACCGCGCTCGGCCACTCTGGCTTTTGTCACGCGATCCGCGATTCACGCGAGCGTCATCCGAGGTTGAGCGGCCGATGTCGAGAATCGATTAAACCGGCAAACGTGAATTAGCGGCGGAAAAATGTTAAGCGTTCGTATAATCGAATGGGAGGAAGTAGGAGGAGGAGGAGGAGGAGGAGGAGAGCGTATCGTCCGCCGTTAATCCTCGGCCGGATGATCGAGAGCTCGTTGCAAATCCCCTGACGAGGAAAGAGAAGGGGAGGCAGGCGGACAAAGCGATCTATGTTAATGCGGACGTGTATTCTAATCTACATTTTATGCGGCCAGGGGATTTGCGATTATAATAGCGGGCGATAGCGCAGCCTTCGGCGCAACCTTGCCCGGGGGAATCGGCGCGCCCACGTACGATGTTTGTCCGCCAGTCGCGCTCGCGAATCCCGAAGCGGGCCGCGCGCGCCTTGCGAGCCGCTCTCTCATTTGCGATTCCAGCCGCGGAGACTTTCGTACGTCGCCGCCTTGCTGACTAAGCTTTCGCGGAAAACATTGAATCTACCGAGTATCCGACGTTCTGGAATCGATTAACGCTTCCTCGCGCGTCGGCCACGACCGCGGACGCGACTGCTTTTTGCGCCCCGCCAGGCGGCCAGCGCACGTGAACGGAATCGAGTCCCGCCTTTGCCGATCGTGCGCCTCTGCTTCCAGCGGGAACCGCCGATTTAGGAAACGATTTAACGCCGACGCTTTTCGGATAATTTCCCCAATGAATTTGGGTGGGTCGAGTGTACGAGATGTCTCCATCGTGCTTTCGCGCGCAATGATTTCCTAAGTCGTGGCTCGTGGAAAGCGATGTTATACGTAAGATTAGCCAGTTGTTGGATATTACGGTAAGATGTCTTCCTAGGAAAGGGGATGAATTTTATTTGAAAAGATTTTTTTTAAAGATGTGGGACACGATGCAGCTGAGAGAAGAAGGAGACAAAGGGGATGTCTGTGGATTAACGACGTAATGATATACGTGGTATAATAAATGTTTGGAAAGATGTCGAGAAAAACGTAGATACTTCGACCTTTCCGCGAAACGGCCGAACAGCGGTTTCACCTTATTCCCAACCCATGCCGCGCGTGTTAAATATAATTTTGGAATGCGGAGATAATGTAGAAGCGAATGGTGTATTTACGATGGAAAAGTGGATATTTGTACGATGTTATGGGCAAAGGCACGGTGCCGCTTACCCAGCGGCATTTGTCCGTAAAAGGTTAAACCCGACGCGCGACTACCTTTCCGAAGGTATTTTCTGGTAAATAGTGCGAAAGTGGACTGCGTATCAAAGCCTGCAGTGTAGGAGGTAAAGGGAAATATACCTTTGGCGTATATTAAATTACATAAAAGGCTTGCGGGGTACTGCAAAAAATCCTTGACACACATCTTTCTTTTGTACGTCGCGGGATAAAGAGGAAGGGCAGGGAATTAAATTGCAGAATTAAAATCATCTTTTAATGCGTCGGAAACCTTTGCGCCCTCCTGCGCGTTCTTCTTTCAGTACCTTGACAATTTTTAACGTCATTAGAAAAGATCATTTGGCGGCGCTATTCTGCCTCGCACGACAGCTCTTTTTTAAGTCACCGTGTATAAAAGGTTTCATCGGAAAAATGAGGTACGGCGCGTATCGCAGTGGGTCGGTGCAAAATTTCGTGCTCGATTTCGCATTAAAATAGGAGTAATCCGGCAGGAACTTTTGCACCGACACAAAACTCGTAATATACCGAGCCGGATTATCGGGATATTTCATTCCAACGGGAAAATCAAAACATTACGCTCCGATACAAAAATCGATGACCGTTATAACGTTTAATACTCTAAGTAAAAGCTCGATGCCGCTTATTTACCGTAATTCGTTCATTAGGGTTAAGGCAAAGGAGGCGGTCCGCACGGCAGGTGTATCGACCGCGCGATACACGGATATCGCGTGCCACTTAAGCATCGTACACCTTATCGTAAGTCATAACCCGAATATTTTAATGGATTTTAATGTCTCCCTTAGGCAGATAAATATTCATCATTAGCCCAGGCAGGTAGTTGCGCATGCGCGCGTAAACAAACATCCTTTCGTATTCCACAAATCAATCCTCCAAGTCATTACGATTGGTCGGACACGTGGCGCTTCGGTAAAAATTCTAATTCCAGGTGGCCACGACTAATATCATCCGATCGTTTTAAAACGCATTTAATTAAGAAGATATACCAATGAACATATCGAATGGAGCAATTCCAACAATCACGCCACGCACCTCCATCTTTATCCCTCGCGAAGCGTTGGTAGGTAAAGAAATAACCCACTGGCGTGTACGTTATATCGGCGCATTTATCGAAATAAGCGGAGGAAGAATTCGACTTCCCTCGGCTCGGTGCGCTCCGACGAAGCCGCCGCGGGTACCGCTTGATTTAAGATAGCGTCCGCGAAAAGCTCGCTTCGCGGATATTCCCCGCGAGGTAGTACGATGGTTAATGAGTCGCCGCGTCGCCATCGCCAATTAAGGTCCATCCTTTTATCGGCGCATTAAGCAGGAAAGCGCGATATCGCTTGGCAGGCGGTATGCGGGGAAGGCGGTCGGTGCCTTACCGCGGAATTGTGCGCCGCCAATGGCCAACGCGCCCAGGTATTTCCAGCCTAAACATTATAATACGCGAGGCTACGCCGTCGCCGCGGGCCGGCAATCAGGTTTCCAGCTTTTTTCCCTTCCCCCCTTTAATGCCATTGACCGTAGCGCTCGCTCAATGGGAATGTACGCAAGAAAACTATGGATTCGAACTTACCCGATGGAGCTCATTGATCGAAGTGCACTTGTGCCTCTTGCCCGACCGGCTGACGCTTCGTGGACGAGTGTTGGACGTTACAGTTTACCTTGTAGCGAGATCAAAATGCTCTTAATTCGGCTCTTTCCCCCTATCGATGATCCACGTACCGTGAGGATCTTATTATTTATCCGCGCGCGTCGATGGAATATCCTTGATATACCTCGTTGCTGAGACGATTATTCTCCAAGATTAACTTTAACGAGTTCATTTCTAAGCGTTGAAGCGTTTCTTCGCGAAGGATCGTATTCGTACACGTGACTCGATTCGAGCTCCGGTACTAATATATACCGCGCTATTGATCGAGATCATCGCGTTCGATACGAGCATTGGATAACGAGCCGAAAGGCCCGGCGATCTTCGAGGCGGTTGCGTTTCGGATACGCGCTCGTTACCTCGTATCCCTCGAGCTCCATCGGTCCGTAAACTCCGTAGCCATATTTTAATTGCACCCCGCGTATTCGTTACGGCGCTCGCCATGCCCAATTTCTCATTTAAACAACTCCTTTTATGCATCCCGATTTTTTGCTCGCCGACATTTAATTGCCGATCGACGGGCCGTGCCCCTTGGGATTTCTCAGCGAGGGGAGAGTTTCACCCCCCTCTCCGCCTCCCTCCCCCTCGTTACCTCGGAGAAGAATATTGCGCAAAGACGGAGGCGATAATCCTAATTGGGACTCGATGCATTTTCCGGATAAGGAGAGGTAAAAAAGCGGAATTATTCAGGGCGTCCAGGGTGGTGGGCTTCTAAATCGTTAATTCGCGGATAAAGCATTCCGCGAGTGCGCCCTTAATTGCCGCTTCCGCCGCTACTTTCGTACTCGTCGTTCGGAAAGGGGAGGCGAATAACCGTTACGAGTACCGGTCATAACTACCCTCGTTATTGTTCATATTCGCTGGCATACGATGAGACCGGTTTTAAAACCTCGCGGGACCGCCCTTTGTCCTCGAGATCGTCCCTCCGTCGATCGATGCGAGCGATCGACCTCGTTTCTTCGATTTCTTCCGCAAAAACTCGATGATCTGCCATTCTTCTTTTCCCCGCTTGTTCGATTATCTCTTTTAAGTCGCTGAGAGATTTTCTTTGCGCGTTATGTGCGAGAAATATGATTGATGTTCTTGGTGTGGACCGTTGCGGTTGTTTAATGTAGTGGCTACCGTTTCATCTGGGATTTAATCGTTCCCAGCCGAATCTGGCTATCTTTATTTTCTATGTGATTTATGGAGGTTGATTAATTTGAAACTTGCGATTCGGTATGCGTTCTTCATCGTCGATTTTTTACGCGCGTATCGTATGAAGAAAAAATGAGAGTTAATTGGAAAAATATGTTGATAAATTCACGTCGTACACAGTCCAGTGGGTTTTTAACGATTCAACGCTTTTGATTACTTTCTCTTCGTGTCGGAGAATCGAGGACTCATAGATACTTGTCGGCGGACTGTATTTTTTTTTCAACACGATAATATTTTATGAATGTACGCTTTTTTAACCGGCAGTATTTCAAGCGAAGGTCTTAACGACGTCCCGTTCCCGACAAGCGAGATTAGCTTGACGCAATATTTCGTCATCGGTCATTAATCAGTTACTCGTTCTTGGTAATGGTCTCGAGACACTTTGGCCCGTCGCTTCGAGCTCGCTTCGGAAGTTTGGAATCGTCGCGAATATCATTTGAAGCTAGTAATTTTTGAAACTTTCGAAAGTTTCGAATGCCAGGAGAGTAGACGTTTTGGAGTATCCCGGTGATAGATATCTACCTTTACTCCTTTAAAAACTTTATAGACGTCTTAGACTCTCGAGACTTTCGATGCCTTCAAGATTGTCCAACTTCCAAATGGCATTCGAAACGATTCAAATCTTTGCGATGATCGGTTTGTTTGAAAACTTGGGGGCACGGAAGGAATGCGAAGCGCTTATCGCGATCGTCCAGAGCACATTTTCTTATTTACGTTATAACGTCTTACACTTTGTTCCACGTCTGCTTCTCTCATTTAATCCGCTAACATTACTACCTTCTCGCGTTTCCACGGGACATGCACCTAGTGCATCCGCTGCACGGCAAGCGCATTCACCTCGAGCCTCAGATCAAGGACGTCACCGTTCGACGCCAAAACTTGAATAAATAAAAAACAATATCCCAACGACTTTTTGAAACGTTGGAAAATAAATTCAAAGCTGACTCTATACTTGGCCATCCGCTATGAGTGATCATGGTCATCGCAACAGACTTAACTTTACGTTTGCAGAATCAGCTAAAATGTTCCTTGCGTCAAATGTAGTACACGATTTAAAAACTTGATTCGTAAAAAGTTAAATTCACCATTTAGTCGGTGTACCAATCGTATCGAGTACCGCAGCTCGATCTCTGTATAACATAAATAAATCTAAAGAAAAACCTCTAAAAATCTTGCCACTCCAATCCAACGTTGTAAATCTCTTTCGTTGCACCGTTGGGTCTTTGTGCTCAACCGTGGTACACATTCAGCGGTCTGAGTTTCTGGCGTGGGTGCATCTGCACGTGACCGTTTGTCTTGGCGCGACAATGCCGCAGGTAACGCATCCTGGTTAGGTCCGGCGCTGCAGGTGTCACGCGGTGTTCGTCCGCGTCTCCGCGTCGCCTCCCTTGGCCCTTTGGCGACGAGACCGTGGGCGCGGGATGAGTTATATTAATGCATGTATTCATGGGTGTAATTAAAATTAGTACGAGCTAGAGCTCCTGCTACGAGGGGATTATCATCTCGATCCTCACGAAGAATTATCTCAGGTTGCCGTTAAGTCGTACGACGACAGCGCGGGGATACCACGGATTTGTGTTAGGTTACTGTACAAATAATCGCGGTTTGCGCTGATCAAAGTTATCGAACCCACTCTGCCTTCGCGATGGAAGAACCGTGAATACTTCTTAGATTTATTTTCTAAGGTTCTAAGGTACATTTTTCTTAAGGAGGATTCCGAATCATCGGTATTCATATTACATGGAAAAAACCATTAGCGATGGGCGAGATTCGAGCTCGCTCTCACGTCCGAATCCGAACGTTTATCCACTGCAAACTCGTAACTCTAATCGTCATACAGTGTTTTACATGGACAAACTCGACGTGCGCGCAATAAAAGTCGCGAAAGTTGTCGCGAATGGTTCATCGAAAATCGCGAGCCTTGCCGTGAATCGAGGATCGTTTCATAAAGCGTAATGGATTATCCTCGACTACGGTATAATTTATTTCAATAAAGGATATGCTTTACGACGTGCGATCGCAGGACATTACGTGCACGGTCTCGCGTCTTGGCATTCGCCGCACGGTTTGGCGATCGCTGCGCCGCACGCTCGGGTCTTGAAACCTGTCTACCAAGCGCATACATCATCATTAACACATATCCTACTCGCCTATAATGTAGCACGTCTAACCATGCGACGACGCTCGCAGGTCGCATCTCGGACGGCTCGGCTCGTACTCGTTCTCGGTACACGACTATTTAATACACTGTAACGGACGTTTCCTTTTCATGTTTCCACAGACTGCCTTTCCATAACCGACACCTTCTCTTTTTATGGATTTTTATGATACGGTTATCGTTTAATTGATCCTAGGTATTTATAGATGCACCGTAGGATGCAACAAGAATTCGGATATAGCTGGAAAATACGGTCAATGATAATGGTAAATCATTACCCATTATATCACAATGAACGTGCTCTTCTCATTCGCTCGGTCGTCCGTCATTTTTTGGCATTGAGATCGATTACTTAAATATTCATAGACTAACGCGATTTGTTTCGTCGTCGAAGGAAAGAACTACGAAGGCGATCGATGATACTCCAACTTCAATAACGTTCCCCGTCATTATTATCTCGACAGAAATCACTCGTATTATCGCGTATTACTAGGCAAACTCTCCAGCCGTATTACCGCGTATTACTTCACCAAACCTCCTCTACATTGATTTCCATAAGTTTACCGAATTCCATCATAACTCCGCTACATTAATTTCCGTAGGTTTACCGAATTCCATCTTCGTGAAACGATTCAAATTCCGCTGGAATAGCCTCGGAGGTCCTCTTTACCCCCACGCCTCGCTCTTCCCACGGCTGCGGCGATCAGCGGGGGGCTCATCAGTCCGAGATTCCTCGACGGAGGATACATCGCGGTTGCTGCCGCATCGCGGCAAAAACAGCAATTATCCAGTCCGATTACGGAACAATAAAAGTAAAAGCTCGCCGCCAGATCGCGGTGGAAACAGTTATTATCCACGTCCAGACGTCCAAGTCGTCGAGTCGGTAGACGCACCTTGCTCATACTCGTGCGAGGAACTCTTTACGGAAACTCGATCGATATTTTTCCTACCGATCGTAACGACGTGGCACGCAAATGGATCCGCAAAAGGATTTACAGATTACGTACAGCGTACAAGTATTTTATAACCGAGTGGACGTTATTTTATAAATATCCTGGCATTCGTCGTTCTTATTTAGCCAACCGGGCATTCAGTTATCTATTCCAAATCTCCGGTTATCGGTTTTGTACATTCTTCTTATAGTCTCTTCCAAGGTGATTCAGTACAGAACCTATTCTTTCGAGGTACGTTTCCAGGTGGCGGATCCGTAGGGGAAAACGCGGGGAAAAATTGCGAAAGTGACTAGGCGGGATTCAAAGTTGAACATAGCGGGCGGTGGTTCGGGGGCCGATCCGCCATATCCCGAGGTAGCTCTCGGTTACTCGAATTGGTCGGCGAAAGGAAGAGGGCACACGCGGTAGGACCCACCGAACTTTCTCCGTTATCTCTCCCTTTTCTTACGCCCCATTCCTCAGGAGCGACCTTTCGGTGTGCGAGCTCGAAGATTGTCGCCCTGTCGCGAAACTTTTAATGAAACTTGGCCGGAGGCCGCTGTCAAATTTTCTCGGTTAATTCACGAGCCGGATTTTCGGGTCGTTCTAATTCTCGGCCTGGACTCGGGACGCACTTGGGGCGGAAGTTCCCCGAATTAGGTGGCCAATCTCGTTTCCCCTACTGCCGTTACCCCGGAACAGGAAGGGCAATACGCGAATTCCTGTCCCGTGACTCGCCTTGCCCGGTCACCGTGCCTTTCTCGATCTGCCCGCTCGCCTTTCGCAATACCCGGGGCCTGAATAAATCATATCGCCCCTCGCTGCCCCCTGTAGACGTACCCGCCCATCCCCCTCTGCCCCCTGTTTCCAACCTTTCTCCCTCTCCCCGCCCCCCTCGGAAGATTGCTTTTCAATCACTCGACGCGAGTCACGAAGGTTGCGCGATGGTAACGTGGGATTTATCGATTAGTACCTGGAACTCGCGGAGGCGGTATCGCGGTTTGATCCTTTTGGGACGTCTTTTCTCGAAGATAAATAAACAATGGCGCCTCGTAATTTTCGTTTATAGTAAAGTATAAAAATTCGTGGTGTCGCGTTGGCGTTGAGCGCGTAATCGCTTTATGCATGACTTTACGTATTATTAAAAACGAGCAGTAAGCGGATCTCGCTTCGTAATACAAGCCGGAATAGCGGTATTAAAATGGATAACTTGAGAATTAAAATTGAGATCGATTCGTGGACGGTATAATACGTTGTTCCTTCCACCGTTAATCCATCCCACCTTCGAATAGCTGCTCGCCAAGACCACGTATTTAAACTATATTCTCTTCGTCTCGCCGGGACCATTTAGCCGCGCGCACCGGCTTATCGTGGCCGCTTATATCGCATCTCGCGGTGCTCGCAATTACTCCCCGGGAAAAATAAAGGGAGGGTATTGAATGCGCGCGTGCTCGGTTTCTCGGTTAATTGGACGGCAACAAAGGCCGCAAAGGCAGCGCAACTTGTCACGTAGAATATAGATTCCGGACGATGGAAACGCACCGGTGCTTACGGATGAAGAACGCGCGTCGTATTGCGCGAAAAAGGCTCTTGGAATTTTTCCCTGGACAGCGAGGACTTTGGTCGGGCCTTTTCATTTCTGTGCGCTCGCTATCGATTAATTTTATACGCTACCGAATACGTTGGTTGGAATGATTTTGCATTGAACTTGGACGAATGCCGATGGCATCGAAAGCGCGTTGAGTCGGTGAAATGGGCGATCGGAATAGTTTGCTTTGGTGGCCGAATGCGGAAATACGATCGCAAAGCGTTGAAAGCGCGAGACTATTGTACACTGTGTTTTCTTTGGACTCTTCTTTGAACGGAGAGGATCGATCGAGCGTTTTAACCCTGTGCGGCCGTATCAGTTTTATACACAGCTGGATATGCGGGTCAGGTTTAATTTTCATTGAACTTGAACGAATGCCGATCGAATCGGAAGCGCGTTGAGTTGATGAAATGGATTATCAGAATACGCGCTTCGGTGGCTGAAAGCAGACGTGAGACCGTCAAGAGTTAAAGGTAGAAGACCGTTGCACGCCGTAGTTGGAGAGACGCGATCTTTCGTCGATTTGGAAAATCATTCGCTATGCGAATCATCGACCACCGGCGCGATCGGGCGGATTGTGCCGACCGTCGTGTCACCACAGCCGTGTTTGGGACGCGAGTCACGTTTTTAGCGTAACCGTGTTTGTCCGAGCGGTTATGAAATGTATGGAAGTATACCTATATTGTGCGGCGATCTCGCGTGGTATATCTGTAGTTCTATCATCGAAAACGCGTTTGATACCCGTCAGCTGGTTTCGGTTCATCCGTATTTAACCCAAAACAGATTTTCAGTAATGTATACGATACAATAATCTCCGAGCGTGTAAAGTGATACGCGATAATATTACTCCTTAAAAAAACTAATCACCGATTTTCACGCGCTTGCGTCGGACTATTGAAGAATTTGTGATTTACATCGATTTACTCGATCGTACGATGGTTGCCTGCTCAAAATCTCAGTTTTTGAATAACATAACGAGAAAAAATACACGGAATGAATTTTCAAGCTTGGACTATGTTTTTCGACTTCTTCTCAAGGTTACCTTTTTCCACACCCTGCGAACGTTACGTTCTCAATCCGGAGCAAGAGCGAGGCGTCCTAATTTCTGAGGCACCGGCACCTTTTACATTATTACGACCGTTTCCTTTGATACGCGTTAATAATGCAATGTTCCTGGTCGCATTATCCCTTCTGAGTCTCGCGGTTACGTCGGACAATGGCAAAACGACGAATGCGCGGAGCGCATTCCTATCCCTCGGGGAATATTCGTTGACAGGAAAGAGGCAAAACGTAGCGTGGAAAATTATGCACCTCGGAAAGCATCCATGCGATAGTCTATAACTACGAATTATGCTCCGTTCGAGGATCAAAGCGCACGCGCGGGGAAAGTTTAACCGGAGTAATAGTCTTAAATCGAATTTTAAATTCAAGTAGTGCAACGATAATATACCTCGCGATCGCGAGTTCAGCGCGTACCTCTATGCACGCGTGAAGTGTTTATCCGGACGGATCCGCACGGTTTTGAAGCACAGTTTGATTGCAGTTTGATGCACGGGCAAAAGTTTATACATTTGAAAATCGGACTGGAAGCGATTCAGAAGGCTTGATTAAATAGCTCGCTGAGAGCAGACGCGGGAAATGAAAGAGGGATTCCGGAATGTTTCGACGATCTAAAAAAGTAACAGCGCGATGTTTTACCACCGTTTTCTGCCACTACATTCCTACAAACTATCATCTTCGGCAGCGAATATTATCTAAATCTGATACGTCGATTAGATCGACGAACGAAATTAGAGGGTCGATCGAAATTCTTTGGTTCAAAGAGAACGATATTTACGCTTCTACGCTAGAACTCTATGCGCGTTTTATGCGCACTAGTTTCCAAATAACGTACAAGGCTTATTATATTCCCGTGGCGTTGCAACCTTAATGGTCATATTTCTTTGTCATTTAGCGACAAGTAAGCCGAAAGGTTCGCCATTCCTGGTCCATAATCAATGTTCCCGATTCATCGACGATAGCCCGGAGCATGTGTTACGATCGTGGCCCGATTCAGCCGGTTTGTACGGCGCGGCCTAATTAACCTGGTTTTCTTGCAAGATAAACATCGCTGGAAACGTCGTCACGATTCTTCAATTCGTGCGCGCGCGCTGCGCCTTTGCTTATTACATTAATTATTATAATTAGCACGACACCAGGCTAAGTGCCCCATTGTGAGCCCGCTTAACTTATGTACGACGTGGCTAAAACGGCCTGTCGGCCATATCTCCTTTCGTTCAATCCCGCCTAAATTTTACAATATTCCACGTCCAGCGTTTCAAACCCGGCGCAAAGCGAGGCGTCGTCGAGGGTGGTGCTCCGTTTTTTGGCGCGAGAAAGCAAAAGGATCTCCCGATTTACATTACGGCCAAGAGCTCAATATTCCTTCATTCGCTTTACTAAAAATCATCGGAGCCTGAATTAAAGCGCCGGTCGATCGTCGCAACTTTTTTAGTTTTTCCATCGAAATCAAAAACCCAAGATTCAAATATACAAAATTCAGCGATCTGTAAGGACGAGACAAACCAATGCCGCATCGTTGCACGAATACTCGATGCATCGAGACAACGGTCGATCGAATCGCGCGGTCGTTCACCGAGTTCCACCTCTCGTTTCATCCTCTTTTCGACACCGGGTCCGGCCGTACAGGAATATCTCCACGTTCGCAAGGGCAAATACTTCTGAAACACGAAGTGCACGTCCCGTAACTAGCGGCCCGTAGCGGTGGGTAAGGTGTCGCGAAGCTCGGATAAGACGATCCACGGGCGCCGTAACGAAAGCACGTTCGGTCCTCGCCGGAGTAAGTTTGCTCCCGCGTACGTGCTGAAACCGCAGGGCAAGGTACGACCGGCAAAAAACCATAAGCCGCGGACACACTTATTTCGCGGGAGAGCTTATCTCGTAATAACGTATAAAGAGAGCCTTGCCACTACGTGAGGTACATAGTTTACCGCGGCCGAAGTACCCGCCAGGAACGTTTTTACGAGCTCGTCTCGAACGTGAATACGCGCCACTGCGCGGGAAAAACCCGCGGCTCGTGTTTCCGGAAGGAATTTTTACCCTCCGATTTACGTCATAATTACGCGACCTGAATTTCCGGTACGTTCGGCGTTGTTTGGTGCGAGCTTTTTTTTTTCTTTTTTTCCCTTTCGGACGTAATAAGATTGGTCGATACGCGACATAGGATAATCGAGTGGATATACGAATTTGGAATCCTTTGCCCTTCCGAATGTTCTCACACGATGCGTACGGTGCAGAGCCATTAATATGAAATTCCGTAGATTCTACTCTCGAGCTTATCGCGTATTTACATATCTCTCGTAGAAGATAAGCACGTTCGGAACGAAATGTTTCGGGACGTGCATTCGGTTGAAAGTCTTAAATCATTTCAAACGATTCACAAGCATGTTAATGATAAACCATGTTTCTCCACTACTTTTATAACAATTTAGTCTCATTATATCCCGTAAAACATCTTTCCACGTATCTACCAATTTACATTGTATCTACTCGAATAAGCGTCAGCCAAATCCGAATGACGCGGCCCGATCAGAATTTTTGTCGTCATCCGAAAAAGAGTGACGCGGCGGCTAACGCGTGAACTCGCTAAAAGTCCAGCGCCGAAAACGTTTGAAAGCAGCGAAGGAACTTGACGCCTGGCGCGTTTATCGATCTATGCCGGCCGTTTATCCGGATCGCATCTGGCACGAAACGGAGCTCGAGCACCGTTCGGCGAATTTACTGGGAGCGGCACATTCGGCCAGTGTATCGGTCGTCGGTGATTTTGATTTCGGCGGCGGAACGCGGTGAATGGCTCTCACGACCAATGCGCCCGTTATCGAATGGCCCGAGCGCTATTAGCGGTGGCCCTCGCATGAGCGGCAACTAGCATTGCAAAACAGTAGCCGATATATACAGTTGGGCGCAAAAGTAGCCTTCCGAGTACTTACCGGCGCACTCGCCACCGTATAACTGCACCTCGCGTCTTTGACACCGTTTCCGTGCGCCGGGCATGTAAGCGATGGGAACCGAAGGTTTGCACCGGTGGTTATGGAATATCGGCCTTTGTAAGTGGCTCGAATTGATTTGTGGACGAAGCGTCCGTTTTCTATCGTAAACTGAAAATTTACGAGCGATAAATCGTAAGGGTTGTGAATCGACCAAAGAGATTTCTTGCTATTCGCATCGTCGAAATCGGATCTTTGGAAATCGGAATAGGCTCGATTGGTCATTTTGGTTTCCAGCGTCGATTATCGAGCGCGTCTTAAAATCATGATATAATCGATGGCATTATAAATCGTATCCTCTATACGGTCGTTCTAGATTTGATCGACCACGATGTTTCCCAAATTTTTCCCGCGAGCAAAACAAGTAAAGTGCTCTCTCCACGGCGATCGTTTCGATCGAAAGAAATCTACGATCAGAGGGTTAACGCGTGCCGCGCGGGTGAAGACTATAGCATTCGTTTTCACGGTAACGCTATATAGCACGAAAATTAATTCGTATGGGCATCGATGCTTTATCATTCGTTGTATTTAATTAGTAAAATGTATTCCGAGTGCTCGAAAAATACCTGTCTAATTAAAATTTGAATATTACGATTGGTTTAAAGGATATATGACTCGTCTTTTTTTCCAACTCGATGAAATTTTGTAGCTTCGGTGAACGCGTTAAGAAACGCCGCCGTAAACTTTCGTGGGCAACTGTATCGGCGGGTCTCGTGCCGTAGGTCCGCGGCGAGGCCAAGAAATCCGCTCGTGCCGTACGATTGGGCCCGTTCGATCGTGTGCGTGCGCGTGCGTGCACGGCCAGCTCTTACACACGCGGAGGCACTCGTACACAAAGTCCATTGTAAACGGGATAGTTACTGCATCGAATTAGCATCGGATTAGCCGAGTTAGTCGGCTGTTTCTCTCCAGGAAGGTGAGGTACTCCCGCGGAAGGTTGGAAATTTATGCCGCGCACGTACGAACCATTTCGGTCCTCGACCGGCGCAAAAATCGACTGCTGGATACGGTCGTTCCTTTAATTAGCATACGATCGAATCGTTTCGCAACGGCCTGGCATTTCGAGCCGTGCGAAGTAACGCGCGTCGACCAGCGACGAGGGACGACGAGTCCTATTCCCGAGGTGCTCCTCGTGGATTCGCCTTGAAACCGAAAGGTTCGCGCCTCACCGTCTCGGCGTCCCGACGGAGAGAAATATCGGTTCTTGCGAAAAGTGCGATCGCCGCTTGGAAATGACGTTTGGAAAAATGTAAGGCGTAAATCGTAGAAAAGATTTGGTACGTAGACATTTTATTTTTAAAAAGCGATGAAGTCGGTGAGACGACCACGCAAATCATGGTGCTCAGCGATATCTCAGTTTTCGAGGTAGAACGAATAGCTTTTCATCGAGCTTCCTTATAAGTCCTAAAAATACGGAAGACTCTTTATCTTGCTTTGCTCCTAATCGTTATGCCTCTATAACCAACACTTTCTTTTTCCAAGAATTGCGAAGTCCTGAGCGTATCGCTCTTTCCGCGACGTTTTTAAGTGAAAAAAAATTAACATGATCGATGCATCCTTCGACGAATACCACGAACCCGGAAGGAAACATTTTATCCAACACCACAACTATCGAAGCGGTTAAAATATTTTGAGAAAGCAATGTATTCGCAGCGACATTCGCGCGACTGCACGCGTGGGTACAGTTCGTTCGCTCACGATCAAAGTCCTTCCACGGCTCTGTTTTACGATGGTTCGTTCGCCAAGGTCCCTAGGATGCGGCGCTCGTGTTGCCTCGAGCAAAAACCAGCTGGAGTTTCTCCCCGCAGAGATAGGAGCGCACGTTTCGGAAGAGACTTAACCCGAGGGGTCGTGCGCTATAAGGCGCAGGCATGTACGGGGTATTAGCGATCGAGCGCAGACCCATCATCTCTGGATGCCATTAATTTAATGCCATGACAATCGCCGCGTCTGAACGGTACGGACAGGTCTCCTCGAGCATTGTTACGGCACGGTCTAATCCTTAAACGCACGAATTTTCGGTCGATCGCAAAAATCTAGTTGGTACACGAATACAAATATGACGAATTACAACTCGATTCCTTCGTACGCTCGAGTATTGGAAATTCTATCGTACGATACATTTTAGGCTTCTGGAGTATATATCGAAATTCGAACGCGTTGTATTTTTTTATGGTGAGATTTATGGAGAAAAGAATTTATTTCGAATATAGTAAACTCGACGAACAGGTGCGCTGGCTTCCGTTAAAGGGTAGGTCGTAGGCTAAACGATCTTAACAGGCGATGCTGAAAGTTGATCCTATCACTACTCAGGGTGACTATGATTAACCCGGGTACCCTGTACTATAATTAACTCTTTGGGGACGTATATGTGTTTAGCGGGAGCGATTTGGAGACGCGTGTGCGTCTCGTAACCGCCGGATACCCGGATTAACTTAGAAATATGTTCATCGAACGTCTTCAAATCGTGCTCCGGGGACGATAAAAAGTTATTAACGTTCGCGATGGGAGTGTGCGTACGTTCGAAGAGTCGTTACAACCAACGGGTGGGATACATAATGGAGCTCTGATCGTACCGATGAATAACGTGCCAGTAACTCGGCTATCGAGGCTGTTGAGCTTTGAACCGCTGCCGAATTATTCTTATTTAACCTTGAAGGGTTAATAAACTCCGCTCGCCTATCGATGGTTATATTCGGCTATTTCGAACGGCGAAGAGTCGAACGATATATTCGTACACACGTACTTTTTCACGATCTTCCGTCAGGACTAATCGATAAATCAAAAATGTGCGAAGCAAGCTAAACGGGCCTGTGGATCGTACACGGAGACGGTTTAAGGCCTTACGTAATATAAAAAAAAAGCTATTATCACACATCGTAATAAAAAATAATATAAACGTCAACATTATTTTCCGCGTATCCCACTTTGGAGAGCAGTGCTTTAAACGACTCAACCCTTGCTCGCGTAAAACCCCTTGGCGGTTGAGATCGATCGACGTCGATACTCAGCCTTTTCTCTACCAAAAACCACCCCAGTCACCTTCGAGCATTCGACACGTATCACCTCGGCGGGCGAAGAGTCGCGGGATATCTCCGAATAGGCGCGTTCCGTCTCGATCCTCCGTCTGGGGTAACCGGTACATCCACCGAGAGGGCTTCGATCGCGGATGCAAAACGTGGTCGTCGAAGCGTCGGACGAACAGGTGCGCGCACTGTATGCAGCCAGTCGATTAGACGGGTGTCCAGAGAGCATGTCGCCTGGCGTGCAATTGCACGGCGATCGAGCGTGCGCTCGTAAGTGTGCCCGATCCGTGTGTGGCGCGACACGCGTGTGTGTGCAGTGCTCCCGGGCACGTACCGCAGTCCGGTACCGGGGCGGTATGCCCAGGGCTCGCAATGCCGCACACTCGCGCTCGCGTTCGCTCACACACGCGCGCGGGCACGTATAGACTCGTGGGCAGGACGCGCGGACGCGTACGCACGCACGCAAATACACGGGCGCAGAGGCGTCCACGCAAATATGTAGACGCAAACGCGTACGTAGAACCGCATAGGCGCAAACACGTCCGCTGCAGCGGGCGCGCGTACGCGCACGTACGAGGCCAAGGCGCGCATAGGGGAAAGACACGCGTGGAACGGTATGCGGGCACGAGGAAGCCGGGAGCGGAGAACCATGGGATCGGGCATAACCAGTTTCTGTTACTCGTCGGCCGGCGGCGTGGCGTAACGTGGCCAATTGGTCAATCAGGCTGCCCCGATATGCACCCAGGCCCGGTCAGACGAGTTGGATTTCCCGAGAAATCGGCCTCGCAGCGCGACCGCGTAACTCGTGGATCGACCACGAGCGGCCGCTTCCGGGGGCCGTTTTTCCTCGCTTCTGTTCTTTTTCGACGTCGAACTTAACGCGCCCGTTGCTGGGGAAATTAGGAGCGTTTGCCCTGGATGAAAATTTTATTTCGAAGATAAGGGTAAAACTTCTTTGAATTCAATATTGTTTAGCTGCTGTTTTACCGTGGTGTTTATAATACTTTGAAGGGGGGAAAACGAGGTATCTCGTATTTGGCGGGGAACGTGTCAAAGGTGTGACTATCGAAGAAGTATCGGGCAAAGCGATTTGTCTACTGATTCTATAAAAAATTGTAGACGTTCGTAATGGCTTATTTTTCATGGATATACTTTACTTTAAAGCGAGTATTCGAGCGATCGATCGGACCCATTTTTCAAAAATATCCACGGTACGTGTAAATATGTTGGAAAAACGGCCGGTAGTACGGACGTTAAATCTCCGTGCGCGATTCGGAGTATAGATTTTTTTAAACGAGCTATGGTCAGAGAGATACTCGCGTGCGAAACTTCGAATGGAGCGACCTACGTATCGCGCGGCAATATTGTGAGATAACTCGCTTTAAGAACGATAACGCGCACGACGCCGGAGTCGAATGGAGGATTTGTTTGTGTAATCCGCGTAACTTTTGACAAGGAAATCTATGGTTAATTAACCTAAATTCTACCAGTTAGGGCAGGTTCTAAACCGCTGGAATCTTGGATATATAAGTTTACTTCGACTCTGGCTCGGTGGGTTAACGCCGCGAAACTTTCGGTAATGTTATGTAATCTCCGATGTGATATTAAGTCACTCTCCGACTATTCGATCGTCGATGTCGTTTAATATCGGATATATCGCCTTGGATCGATTTTGGTGCGTTCTAAAAGTTTCGTCGTACAAAATTATTATCAACTTTATCAAAACCCGAACGTATTATTTGTAAAATGTTTCGATCTACGGAAAGTGTTATATAGATATATCGCTTGAAAAATATTAATGCGATATATTTTGCGATATTCAGAAATTAATCGTTTACGATAAAATAAAGCGTGCTTAAAAGCAAAGCGATATCAATGTCGTTCGAGGACGAATGCAATGGCTGTCGACGCGTCGGCGGCGTTTGCTTTGGCAATCATCACGGTGGATAACTTTGTCGATCGGTCTCGTTGCCTCTGTGCCCACAGAAAAGGCGATAATTTAATTTCGCGCCCTAGCATAGACAGGCCGTCCCCTTCGATGGGAGTCCTTCCCTCCTCCCCCACGCCGCTTCCCTCTGCCGGATTCCACATCCACGTCGCGTTTCAGTCTGGCTATACGACTCAATTTAAGAACAATCGGCGATTCTCTTTTCTTTAAGTTTTAATTCTCCACTTGGTCTCCTGGAGTTTGAATCTCAGGCGACCACATCAACGCTCTTTGCGTGGAACGATAATAATTTTGGCCACTGGTAGGTGATTGAAATAATTAAATAGTCGCAAAATTATGAATCGAAATAAAATTAATATTAGAAAATTGTAAAGGTAATGGATTGAGCTATATTAAAGAAAATGGCGTGGGAAAAAAAATCGGACACCGGGGTAACTGGACTGGGACTAGGATTAGGAGTACGATACCTGTACGACTCAATGTCGTACAAATTATTTCTCACCGAGCTATCGAGGTTGCGGGACTACCGCGCATTGTTCACACGGTCTTACACTTCGTTCGAGTTCCTTTCCTCTTTTTTTCAAGACCGTGATTTAGAGAGACCCAAGGATAATGCGGTCCTCGATCGCAATTCGGCCGATAAATGAAATACGATCGCGAACAATGGATTTAATCGAGCCTGGAAGATCGTGAGCGACGCAAAGGTCCGGAGAAAATTGCGGAGTCTAAGAAAATTCCGGGTATAAAAGATTTGGAACTTGCTTTAATCGATCTCGCGAGTCACGGCAGGATTTGGAAAAATCGCACGGAGTGCCGATAACCCTTTTCACTTCTCTCATCGATTACGGACGTTGCACGTAGAAAAGTAATCGCTTAGAAAATTCGTAGCAAGAATTGCGGTGTAGTAATCACGGTGCACCCGCACAAAATCACGTACTCGTTTGTCACACGCTAATCCTAAGCGGCATAGCTCGAACACGTATTCTCGTTAATGTCGTACATAAAACAAACAAACCCAGCAGATCCATCAACAAAGATTAAGCAGAAAATAAACGATCGTTCAAGGATGGATTCGATAGGATCGATTCTAATCGTAAGATCGCTCTCGATCTTTTCGCGACTTTGGCGTTACAGAAGTATAACAGATATTCCCAATCGTACGCTCTCAGTGTCCACAGATAGTTCTCAACGCTCCATTTATTTCCACGAAACAAAAACCGTGCATCGTTACCACGCAACGGTCTCTCATCGAGCCATTGAAATCAATGTAAAAAAAGTCACAAATAGTCACACGTACCCTATCACACGCCCCGATAATTCTCTACGGTTAAAAGTTTCAATTTCTGCGAGTCGAGGTCCGCGATCGCCACGGTAGTCGCTGTAGGATTAACGCTCGTAACGCGGCTCTCTTTGGCGCTTACTTTTGTCACCCCCCTCCCGAAGCGACAATGCTCCCAGCAGTCTCTCCCCTTTGCTCCGGTGTTTTACACGTCCCAGTGTACGCCAGGGGCACGGGCTGGCTCATGATTTCTATAACAATTCAGAAATTCTCCGACGCGATCCGGGGCGCCGCGACACGGCCTCGGATAGTCGTTTCATTCATATGTAAATGGGAGACGGTCCAAGGCACAAAGGCGCACCTGCGACAAGGCGGCGCTCGTGGATGATGTAAGAAGATGTGCCATCTTCGAAAGACGAATCCACCCCTCCCACCCCCCCCGCGGATCGCGACGCAGGGTGGGGGCGGATTCATTAAGCGTCTAGATTACTGTTATCGCGTGGCTGCATGCCCTCAACATAAGCAAACAGCGTATTTCATTGCGCGCCGGTTCTAAAGCGTACGACGGCACTATGACATCATCGTCCGTGTTATTTCAGTCCCACCCAGACCCGATGTACAGGGTGGCTCGCGCAGTGAGGGACACCTGCTTGGGGGACGATAAGAACTGCGATCGTGGGGAAAAAATGCGTCGAGGGAAAGCAGTGTGCTCGTGAATGCGTGTCCTTTCGAACGTGGTTGCTCGTGGAAAATTGCACACGGTGCTCTCCGTCCAAAGTTTCTCTAGTTTTCGCATTGCAATCTACGGACACGAAGTTTTTTTTTTGACGAGACTTTTGAGAATGCGTTTGGAAATGTGGTTTCATTCGGATTTGTTTTTGGGCCTCTTTCCTTTCGCCGGTTTCCTCGTTCGTGGCCACCCTGTATACGTATATTAACCTCGAAAGCACGAAGTTCCGAGCTAGATAAGCCGTTTGTACACGGTTGCAGCGCACACCTACGTCCCTTCTTGAAGTACGAGGTCTTTACGATCAGCTTAGTTGACCGGCGACCTAAACCGAGTAACTTTGATATTTAGTAGTCCTGCATTTATTGCCCGATGTTTTGATAACCTTTATCGCGTAATTTACGCTCGACTATCGTACGATCCGAACGTTAATTATTTGTATTCGAAATATCTTTTGGCGGCACGATCAAAGCTACACCGTAAATCCTGATCGACCTTATTAATACGCTACATTTCCATTATCATTTATACGATGATATTACCATGCATATTAATTTATGGAAATGAAATCCCTACAAATTGTATAAATCCTCATTGTTAGAGCAACATAGCCCGCCGTGATTTGATTTTCGGTTATTAAGAAATAGTTACCAAGCGCGAGGGGATAAAGCCGCTCTGTAGGAGTATTTTTCGCGCAAATTGAACGGCGAAAATTTCCGAAGCGCCCTGACGCGGGTAATACGCGATTACCATTATTCAATGAAACCCGGAACCGATGATCCTCTCCAGTCAACGATGCCGATAATTTCCAGGCCCCTCGCCACGATCGAGTTAGAACAAATTGTACTTTAATGGATAAATGCATGAAAGGTAAAAGGAAAAAGGTCGATAACCATAATCGAAGCGTGGTGCAATCGGGTAATAGGAACAAAAGACCAGTTTATCAAGTATATTTCATCTTCGACGCGCTCGCTCCGCTATGGCATTACACGTATTTCATTAACCCGCAATTACGTCGTGTTACCCGCGGGCAACGCAACAAATACGCACATTAATCATTTTACATCGTCGAGCGTAGGATAATATCGGGCAGTTTGTTTGTTATATGGAAAGCGAATAATAACGCAAGATTGAATACTATTAATCAGATGATTATCTTGTCAGAGTGCTTCGTGAACTTCTCGGAAACAAACCGGCGTGCATTCCTGTTGCAACGCGGTACTCGAGTTACGCGGAGTCTGGGATGGCGAGATTGTTCGATTAGTCGTTTCGGAGCTTGAAACGATTTTCAGTCGGGTACGAACGATGTTTTTTTGATGCACGAACGTGCAAACGGATCGTGTAAATTTCCGGTTTTGAATAATACAATCATTGCCTCGAATACCACTGAATTCATCAATCGCGTTATTCGAAGGTCGCTTGTATACACTTTCGTTTTTGTGCTTCGGCATAAAAAGGTACGAAGCAAAGGATTAAATTTGGTTTATTCCGAATTTTTAACCGCGTTGATCAATATACTGCACCGTAAACGTATAGAATCGTTAGTTCCGAAATGGGTCCAATAAATTTTCGTGGTTTTTTTCGTCGTTTCCAAAATTCTTTTAAAAAATACCGGAAGCTTTGGAAGAGATACGGATTAAAAAATATTACGCGATATCCCGACCGGTGATAAGCAACGCGCCCGTGAAACCTTCGAGAATATGGAGTAGGCTCCGCTCGAATAAATAAATGAACGATCGGATAAAGGAATTAATTTATTTTACGTTATTTATGCCACGTACACGCCATTTCACATCGAATAAGCTCGAGCGATATAATTTACAGGATCGATTAAAAACTCTGGTCGTTAGTGGGACTTGATCGAACCATATATTTTAACATAGCGGATACAAACGTATACTACCGATCCGTTCTAGATTTCTCCACGAGATGTTTATGTTATTGTATAGCCTCGGTAGTTTGAAACGCAGCACGAATAGTACCCCCTAGGGTAAACGTCGTTAGCAGCCAGCGAATATCGCACAAATAAACCAAAAGTGCGCAACGCTTCAGGCTTTGCGGTAGTTTAATTAATCTTTTTCGATACACTAGCGAATCGTATTCGCCAAAGCATTTTTTTCACTATTGCGCTCGTAGAACGCGGTACATTCGCCAAAGGTATAGCCGCTCCCTTGAAAATGAAAAATTGTCATTTTTCCGACAAAGGTTAATAACGTAAACGCGCGTCGATAACTATATTAATTCACGAAGCAACGAATCTGAACGCGTGCACGATGAACTCATTAACATTACATAACCCGCGTCGATCAATTTTTCCATCCACCGGCGATACGATTCGTGGAATAGCCTTTGGTCGGGACGATCCGATCGGAAATTGATTAATACAGCCGAATGTCCAGGTACAAAAGCAGATTTACAATTCCAGCCGTCAACTCTCGCTGTTTTCACGCGTTATTCATGGCGCAAACTCGATCGCTCGAAACGCAGCCCGTGTGTTTAAACGACATTAGCCCTCCCTCTTCTTTTCAACCCTCGGGCTTTTTTCACGTCAACGTGCATACCGCAGAATCGATAAGCCGAAAGGCAGCTCGAGGGTCCGAAGGAGCGTAGGTAGTCGGTGTCGCAAATTAGGGGGAGCAACAAAGGAGTCGTCGGATGGTCGGGGAAGGGGGAGGGGGCAGCGGATCGGTGCCAGTCGGGTAGAAACAAATGGCCATTGCCGGCAAGTATATTCGTCGAACCAGGAAATGCCGCGAGGTGCGGTTGCAAAAGTCGAGCGTTGCCACGACGGCTATTCAGGGCGTGCAGATGCACGAATGGATTTCAACGAGTCGGGCGCTTCATGCTTTCTGAGCGTAGCCGAGCTCCCCACGACTGGCTCCCTTTACAACCTCTGATAACTCGGCGAATTCGCAATATGCCGGCCCGGCTGCACGGCCGTATCGCCGACGCCCGGTTTAAGCTGCCCATTGGCTGCCAGGCCCTGCCGCGATACACCTAACGAATAATATACCGCCACTTTACTCGCCAGGAGCTCGTTGAAAAAAGACAAAAAGGGAGGGGGAGGGGAGGGGCGCGAGTGATGAATGCGGGGGCAAAACAAATTCGAGCCGATACGCGCTTCATAACCGGGCCCTTTGTAAAACCACCACTTTTGTAACCGCCGTGTATAAACGTTTCCGCGTTAAGCGACCGCCTTTCATCATTTTGCCCCCTTTTTTTTTACTTTTTTCCCCCGCGTATCCGCCGGCCGCGGGACGCGTGGAACGACAGGAATATTTATGGTTCGTGGAAATTCGGGGCGAGTCGACGGGAAGAGGATTTTTCGAAAAGCCGATTTGAGCGACGGGACGGCCGACCGTTTCTCGCGAAACGTTTGCCCTTTCCCTCCTTCTCGTTGCCATTCGTTCTTTTGCCGATCGACGACTTTCACGACCGATAAATCGAGGCTGTGTTATTCGAATCGGCGGTGTCCCCTCTCTCGATCGCGGTAGCCGCGATTTGAATATCGATCGAAGATATTAGGCATCGGCGAGTGGACGAAACTTGGGATTTCCGCGTCGAAAACCAAACTTCGTTATACGTTAAATTGCCAGTATTCCCGCCTCGATCTTTTCCCTAAATATTGTCCCTATTCCCTGGGAATTTGCTTTTCCCTCCTTTCTTTTATACCGAATTTATCCATTTTGAAGAATGCGACTTATTATTTATACCGCCGCCTGTGTACAGGGTAATGTCGTTCTCCTCGTACACAGAGAATTCTCCATGCGTCCTTTATCCTGTTTCGCTGTAAGAGATGTCGTACCACGGCCCGTACTGCTTTATGCATGTACACACGTCGTACGATAAGACGTCGGGGGAGCGCGTCTACTCCGCGTCAAAGGGGGAAATATGCATGTCTGCCCTCGATATTCTGTCTTTCCGCGTTTAACATCGTCCCATGCGACCGGTGATTCGTATCCGTACGTAGCTCGTTACCGCAAAAATATCGGTCACGACATCGACCGTAGGTCCGACAAACGAGCGCCGGGCCGCTGCAATACGGAATGTTGCATAACGCGGCGGGGGAGTATTGCCTCGACGTCCAAAGGATCTAAAAGGAGAATGAAAAAATCCGTATAAATCCGCGTCCAGCGCTCGGCTATTTCTGAATTTTAATTCGATCATTTCCGTGGCTCGTTAGCCGTTTGATTACCTCGTTGCGGAATGTTCGAAGCCGTTACCATCGATCGTTGCCTCCGATTCTAACAGGTTTACGGCCGTCCACGGTTTGCCTTTTCACCCAATCGGCCTTTCGGAGGTGTTGATTTATTTTTGGCACGTCTCTCTATTTGGCAATCGACGGTTTGCATACTCCTTCGCATATAAATATGTTTGCCTCGGCCGCGTTGCATTTGGCGAGTGCCTACGTAAGATGTGCGTTGCTTTGCGCCGCTCAACAACCTCGCTTCGCGATGGAAATACCCGAGCATAGCGGAATACACGCGAGGCGTAAAAATGCTTGTGAAACACCTTTTTGCGGGTCGTCAAACGTACGAATGGGGTAAGTTGGTTAATGTAAAAAATAAACGGACGTTCGATGAGCATTTTGGCCTTGCTCACTCCCGGAGGCCGTTAATGGAGTATAAAGTAGGCCGTAACCTGGGCAGCGAAGTCGTACTAAATCTACCTTTGCGCCAATCGCGTTTCTCGCATTGCATCGCGCCGTGTACTCCCCTGGAATATCTATACACGCATATCTCATACGTACTAAAATCTCCCCCACAGTCGCTCTGCATCGGGTCTATTGACACACCACTCGTTCCTCGTGTTTCGATCGATCGGTCAATTCGGTAGAAAGAAAAACACGGCGTACCAAATTCGATACACGTCTTGCTTCTACACGCGAATCCGCAGCGTTCGTCGGTACGTGCGCATTTTTGCCGACGTTTCGCGGCCGGATTTTTTTTCCCAGGACGGAGAGGAGGAGGAGGTAACTCACCTGCAGCTGCCCTCGCAAAAAGCAATAATTCACTCACGTTTTGCTCACAGACCCTTCCGGCGGTCGCCGATATTACGAGAATATTTCTAACGTCCTTATTTTGTTGCAGGTAAATTTTCGAGTTTAAGAACTTTCGACGCTGGAGGAACCTGTTCCGAGGCGAGAATTTTTGTATGCCCTTGGACTAAGGTAAAATATTGCAAAGCATTGTCTTGTATTGCGTAGAGAGAAAAGAGCTTGGGGATTTATTTATCGGAACGGTGATTTAAAAGCGTAAAGCTCATTTATATCCTGTATTCGTAAGATCGATACGCTTATTTAAAGTCGAAGAACCGCTTTTGTCGGTTTGAACAATTAAAGTACCCGCGTCGAGGAAATACACCGCTGAGAGGCCGAGGAATACGATCGAAAGTCTTACGTCTAATTTCGCGTTTACTTTTATGGGAAGAAAAAAGCGGAAGGTCTTCCCGTCACAAAGTTATGAGCGAAAAACGTGCAAGGACGTACTGCCGATCGTAGAGCCAATTAGTATTCACCAGCATTGTACATAGCACAATGCTGCTTCTATTATTATAAAAAATCTCGATCAATTTCCTTCCTCGAAGATCCGCCTCTACCTCGCAATCCTTTTTCCCGCGAGAGAATCGATAATTGCACTCGAGATAAGTGCTCCCTGTCACGTTTAAGAACGGCAATCCGACGAAGAACGCCGTTAAGGTCGAGAAAATCCCGAATGCGAATAAATTTTATTCCGGTTCTCCGCAGTTACGCTCCTCCGCGAATATAAACATTCGTACGAAACATACGTGAAAGGCAGTCGAATCAAGGCGGTGGCGGCGGAGAGAGCAGGAGGGAGAGAATAAAGGAGAAAACGAGAGAGCAAGAGAGAGAGAGAGAGAGAGAGAGAGAGAGAGGAGGAACGGCGTTGCTGGCGCGTCCTCGAAAGCCTTTCCTTATCCCCGGAAACATTTTTCAGAGAGTAAAGCCACGTTTGCTTACCTTCCCGTCGCGTACGCAGGGTCTACGTGCAGAATGCGCGCGGAGGCCCTTTTCATCCTCACGGCCGGAGGATTTGTCCCCGCCATAGGCGAATCACGATTTTCGTCAAACTTTAACGAGAAAAATCTCGACTCGCGAGGAGCACGAAAACCTTCCTCGCCGCCTCTTTATTCACCTCTCAGCCTCGCAGGAGAGCTCGATGGTGTGGCAAATCCGAGGGAGGAAAGGATGGGGGAAATTTCGAAGCGAAGATCGCGAGGCGCGTCTCGTTAGCGATTCGCGTGCAACAAAAGGAATTTGATTTTCGAGGTGGATAGTGAATCGACAAGGTTTATCGAAGATGACGATACTCTGTAAATTCGCGATAGTCAACCTTCGAGTTCGGCTTAAAACGGATAAAATAATACGTTATAAACTCGATATAATTTTGAGGATAATATTCAATAGATCGTCTTGTAATCGACGTCATCGACGATGCCTGACAGGTACTCTTTGCGCGATAACGTTTCACGAGAATTACACCGCAGCAAAGCCGTGCAGCTTAATCCGGTGTTCTTCCACGAAGTTAAACAACGCGTTGGGATCCGACCGTCCCGTTGGTATCGTTCCAGAATCGATAAACGGTCCTCCGATGAGCGGACAAAGAAAAAAGGAGACGCGGCTCTGGGCAAGCTCATCGTGCGGTTTGCAGAGGCGTCCACGTCGCCGTGAACCGTGTTCCGTGGGTCGGTTAAGCCACGATCGGCTTAAAGCAACCGCGCGAGGGAGGCGGATGCGCGAATCTACGCGCTTACCGTTTTAATCTTTCGCCCTTGCCCACGTGCTCCTAGTCACGCCTTTATGTTGGTCAACGGCTCAGCCGGGCTCTTCCTCGTAATTCCCGAGGTAAACTCGGCGTTACATTCCACGAAGCGCTCCGCACCGCAGAGTCCTGTGCAAAGAAATTACCTTCTCCCTGTTTAGGCGAGCTGCGCGATCGTTAAATTTGAATTCGCTTTCGAGAGATAACGGACCGATTGCAACTGCGTTTCTACGTATTTAACCGTTTGAGAGATTTTACGTCGAGAAAACCCAGCGCATTTTGAAGATCGTGGACAACCGTTCGATGATCGTCGAAGTCGCGCGCTCAGATTTGCCGAAGCAAGCACATCGCACGGCTCCTTTTAATCGTATTTTTGGACATAAAATAAAACAAGCGCTGTCGCGCTGTTTGGGTCTTTTTGTACTAGTTTAGAGAAAGCGCGCTTGCGCCGTTTGGGATTCTTCGACAGGGTTTTTTCAATACCCCCTGGGACTCAAACGGTTAAGGTTGCACTTTGCGCACGTTGCTCTTTATGGGATATCTAACCGCGCCTCGCTCCAAATACTCCGTATCGAAGTCCAGTCGTTATTTTCCCGCTTCGACTTCGGATTTATGATCCGCTTGCTCCGTAGAATTAATCGAGGGTACTCAACAAATCCTAGATATGCCACCTACGTAAATAGCCCAAGTTTTCTGGTCGACCCGAGTGAAAATCAAACCTGTATCCGCGCGATGACCGAGTATCCCCGGCCAACGATTCACCCTGGCCCCCCTAAACCGCACCTTTCTCCCATCGATCGGCGCTCGTTTGGCCACAATCGCGAATTAACGTTGTTTGCCGAGCACTCGGGAATTAATCAACCGCCGCTTGTCGTCGGCGCGGCCGTTCATTATTTTGTCTCGAATTACATCCGATCCGGGTCGCTGTTCGGCGGCCCGCGACAGGAATAATCGGTCGAGATTTTCGTGCGCTTTTGTCGCGGCATCGACACAGCAGGCAGTTTATCCTCGCAATTACGTGATTTCAGGAGCAATATCGTATGTAACGCATGCGGGTTTATCTGTTCCCCGGGGCCTCGTTTGCGCCCGGGTCCGCATTCGCTCGTACGGCCACGTCCCCGATATCTCGTTAATTAGTAATCAATCCGCCGTGTTTAATAAAGCCTCCCGCGCGCGGCCATCGCATCCTCGCGCGTCAAAGTTTTGACGGTTTGTACGTCGTTGCCCGTGGCCGTCGAAAATTTCATCGAGCTTTTCATTCTCACCCCCCTAGAAGGTGTTTTCTCGAGGTACTCGCTTTGTATCCACAGTGAGATTTCTACCCTGCGCATTCGCCTTGAATATTACGTCTTGATATACTTCCTCGATGCTCGTAAATGATCGTTTAAAATTTAATTTTCGTATACGGACTTTGACGAGCAACTTATATGTACGCGCTTTGCTATCGTGATCTCGTATTATAAAAGGGAGAAGGAGAGCGGATGCGTAACCAGCAGCCGTGTACTTGGCAAGTATAAGATAGCCAGGCGATTTACGAGGAATCGATGAGTACGACAAATCGATATATTAACGCGTTCTCCGCAGAATTTAAGTCCTCGTACGCACGCACGTAGACACGGCATCGAACGTGCGCGATGTTGGTCTACGGTGCGGCCGCGAAAGTGTCAACATATTACGAACCGAACCGGTAGATCTACCTTTTCTTTGCCACGCCCCATCATCCGCTTACTATGCAGAAGTGTATACATTATGAGTATCAATAATGTCCCCGCAATGGGTCGCGTCACTCCACGGTCCGTAAACCAAGTATAATATTGATGGGCGCTCGGTAAGCGACCTTTCTCGGATGTCACGTAGGTACATAGAAATTCATACGCGTGCACAATGTCCGACCCATTTTTCTTTCTTGGAAATCGTTAATAAATCCTTCCCTCGGATTAAAGGGAAGCGGGCCGATGAGGCTGTAATATCAATGACGAAGAGAAATATTCTCAAAAATGATGCGTAGTACAGCGAGCCGCCGGAGAAAAGCGCACACCGGCCGCGAGTTATTTCGAGTTGCGCGCAATCATAATTCCGTTAATTGAAACTCGGTATTACAAATCGCGACTGCGAAGTACCGGCGATGAATGAGCGTATGAAAAGATACGGTTCGTTATGCCTGCCCTATACTTTTTTACGGGCAACGATACCATCTTCACGCTCGCGAACGCCCCGTACGAGTATTAGCTTTTTAACAGAGCTTCGTAATGTTTCCTCTCATTACGTCGTTGTATGTCAACAACCGTCGCTCGTCAACATCCGCCCATTTCCGACCTTCACGGTGCACACACGTCGCGTGGAAAAACCCGGAGGTAATGGCCGGGACTTAAACGTGCGTACTTCTGCACGGTGGTTATGCATACTTACTGCCACGGCACTTAGGCTCTTTCCTTTTCACGTCGCCGCGGAGACGGCGATACGTTAATGTACGTTACGTACATACCGCGTGATACAAAACTCGCCTGCCTCGTGGAACGCGTTATTCCCTTTGAAAACGACCGCGAGTCTTCCTGCGAATTTATCCTCCGTGTTTGGCACGAAAGAGGATCGTGGCGAACTTGACGTCACGCTTAATTCGCGTGTTAGCTTCATTTATCGTTTAGAGTCATCGAGAATCGAGGAGGAGAGCGTTATTTTGACTCGCGATGCATGTGGATGGATAGTGGATCGGTCCATTATGTCGAGTTCCGAATAGCGAGAATGGATCGCGCTGGTACTCGAAGCGCTTTGTCCAAGAGAACAGAATCCCTTATTCCTATATTTGTTATTTCGAGATAAGGGTGATTTTCCTCCTTTGGTAGGCGATTTTCGCGCCACACGGTATAGCGCTCCTCGACCAGGTTTACGTAAGTACCTGTCGTGCACCGATCCGTCCGTCTCGTCCAAATAACTCCTACTTTTTCTTCGGCTACTCGGCGAAGAGATTTTAAATATCCTCCCCGGACGTTGCTAAATTGTAGACGCTTTGCGAGAGCCCACTTCGCCTACGTAAATCGGCGTTCTTCCTTTCGGCTACTCGACGGTGCTAGGGTTTTAGACCGCCTCGTGCTTCTCGTTTCTCTCCATCCGTTGTTCGACGGTGCTAAGATTTTAAACGTCTTCGCGGAGTCGTAAGTTGCGAACATCTTATAATCATCCACCACGCTTCGAGAACCCTGCGTTTTACCTCTCGAGGCCATTTAACGACGTCAGGAATTTTAATCGTCCCACGAGATTACTCGGTAGATCTTCGCGAGAAGCTTCTTACTCTTAAACACCTCTCGGAATGTTTGTAAATTCGGAACGATCTACTCATCTCGACCAAACAACCGAGCGTCTATTCTTCGCAGAACTCTGAAGCATTCCAAACGCCTTTCTAAACGTCTACTCAGTTTCGATCGCGCCACGATCGTTCATCCTGATCGTAAAACTGGACAGTCGTCGTGTTCGATCGCTCCACAAATGTGCGCTTTCGTTTCTTTCGAGGATACTTCCAAAGTTCCAACATCCGATAATACCCCTGTTACGATATAAACATGCATCGTAAACATCTCATTGGCCCTTTCCACTCCCAAGGGTATCCACCCGCGAAAAAGTCATTTCTCAAACCCGATGCCCGACTCATCGACGAAGCATCGGCGGTCGCAATTAATTTTCCAAATCTCCATCGCTTTCACGATCTCAATGAAGCCGCGCACGACGATCGTCGAACTAATTAATCACCGCCCCTTTCGAATAATTCCAGCCGGTACACGCGGTACGATCGTGCGAATCGGGTAAACCGTCAAAGCCCGCAATTACGCCGGGCGTATTCGTAAATAATCGATGGTTCTGTGCACTCGCCGGCGGGGCCTCAGACAACGATACGGGGGAGCTCGTCCCCTCTCCGCCCCCCTCTCCGCCCCCCGCAGGCCCCGCAGCCCCCGCGGGCAATATTCCTGGAAGCGTGCTTTCGCCAGGGACCGGCGCAATCCGGCATCGTGTCGATAACCAGCCGAGGAGCGCGGAGGGCGGAAGTTATGAGAGTCCTGAGGGTTCCACGATGCCGGCACGGAGATATTAGTGGTAATATCACGTCGTTTGTAGTCCGTCCCTTCGCTGTCGGTAGCGCGGCAAACTACGGCTAAACTATGTACTGGCGCTCGCCAGTTTGCATCATTACTGCGCAATCGGGGGAAAGGTCTGCCGGTGCTCGCTCTTGGACCCAAAAACCGATGCCGAGAGTTTCGAACCTCGATATTGGCCGTTGGCGCTGGAAGATGTTTTGCGATCGTTGTTTCCGCTTCCTCGAAACGATGCTTTGCGTCGCGGTCCTAGCTCTCGACTCTCGCGTCGGCGAAATGGTCGAAGATTCTCGATAGGGGAAGGATCGTAGGAGAGTTTATGCTCCGACGCGAAGGCTTCGGCCTTTCGGAGTGATGGTATAGATTAATATTCAGAGTTAGGATTGCTCTCGAAGTCAAAACGTTGACGTTCGATTGTATAAACGAGGGAGCGGATGCGCGGAGGGAAATACGAGGGTTTATGGAATTTCTGATCGTGGCGAAGCATCGATAGGCAAGAAGGCGGTCTCGCGATAGAATCGTAAAGAATCGATAGCCGTCTTCTGGTAAACAGTTTTTACTCATAAATAGGTTATCGATCGAGATAATTTAAATAAAGATAATCGAGCAACGCGTTCTACTCGTAATATACGAGCGCTGGTTCTACATTTTTGTTCAAAATATCGTATCTCGCCGAGGATCCATGCGAGTAGCTCGCTTCCAATAAGTTATTCCCGATAGGTAAACAGCGATCGGACAATCGCGCAGGTGACACGGTAGGGCCGTGTTCGCCATGAATTTATTGCAAAACACGACGCAACGTCGCGCAGTATCCCCAATGTCCACGGCTAGTAAACTCGTAATGCCTTATTGTTAGATGCGCGGACGGCCGGTTCTTGCTTACCAGGTTTTACCGCGGTAAATGCGCGTGAACGCGAACTTAAGCACCGGAACGACGTTTCTCGTCCCCTACCGTGCAACCTAATGGCTCCGCGGGACCTTTTGCTCGCTTTTGATTTTCCACGGCGACTACTACTTTCACTCGACCCAACGACTCTCCTTCAACGTGGATTTCGATCCGCCGAGCACCGTGATTTGGGTTCTCGCGTGGAAAAGTGCGGAGGTCGAGACGGACACTGGGAAAAGAAACTGGAAATTAACGAGTTGGATAACCCTGCGACGGATATATCATAATAATTCGCGTAGATCCACGTAGCGACTTAAGTGTAAAACCAACGGATCAAAGGGAATCTCGGCCAAGCGACACGAGAGTCGGAATGCTTCTCCAATTCGTTCGTATATACAATTTGAATAACAAATTTCCTCGAAAAATGCTCCTAACGATCGATAATGTTTCTAAAGTGATCGAGCATAAATCTTCGGAGACCATAACCATTCTGGTATACGCGACGAGCGTCGGTAAAGTATAACGATCATTACGCCCTCCGTAACTCCCCCGCAATGGAGTCGTCTTCGAAATTCGGCGGACGCGCTAAGGCGACATTTGCATTTCCGGAATAAATGCGAAGGGGCGATTGTGGTGACCGTAGCGCAGCGCCAAGGTGGTTAACGAGGATAGTACCGGGGGAAGTTCCAGTAATTGCTCACTCTCGTTACGGCCGCTGGCACGGCGACGTCCCTGCGAACGTCTCCATTCGGAGTCTAACGTATCGTAAACTTGTATCCATTAACGTCGCCCAAAAGCAAGTTTCTCCCCTTCCTAGTCGGTGCTTACGGATGCATCGCGCCGATCCTCCCCCGCCGGCCTCTTCCGGAATCGCCTCGTTCCGCTTAGAATGCCCCGTCCTTATACCTTGCACGCCGCAGGACACCGCTGGCTTCGGGCCGCTCATAAATTCCGTAATTAGCGGAGTAACGCCGGAGTCAACGAAGGGTGGGGCCACCTCTCGGTTTAACGCGAGAAAATCTACATAACCGTGATTTTCATGGGAGAGAGAGAGAGAGGGGGAGATAGAGAGATGGATGGATGGAGATGGAAAGGTGGATAGGGGTCGGAAGAAAGATAGGGAGCGGGAGGGTGGACCGGCCCTCGGGGCTTTCGGGTGCCTGGCTGGTTTAACGATCAACGAACCTTGCGAGTATATTGCCCAAAGTCGAGTTTTTGTCGAGCTACGAATCATGCCGAATCTTGGATAAAACGATGGATCTTTGATCGACGAGAAATTCAAGGTGAACTTTGGATTTAGCGACGGATCGTAGTGATCGATCGGGTGGATCTTTGATGGATAGAAAAGTCTAGATAGTCGAATGATTCGCGATAGATTCCAGCGATGATCCACAGCGGTTCTTCGTCGATGGATTTCAACAGAACCACAGGCGCCTTATGTAAGATATGGTGGTATATAGTTCTTTTATCGGTGCACGAATTTTTCTTACTCTCGAATCGACGGATGAATTTTCCTCGGCCATTCATCGCACGATTCTTCCTAGTGGATGTTTTTAATTACCTATCGATTCGCGATACGCGTTCGATTCGATAGCGCGGCTTATCAAATTTCCAGCGAGGCGAAGAGTCATGGCTAAGGATGAATTCGATTTCTGCGATATCTTAAAGAGACGGAATGCCAGGGCCGATAACGAGGGAACGTGCGCGACAAAGCTCGACGATCCGAGGCGGATTCGAAGGAGCTCGTAAATCGGGCTTTTCGCCAGCCCGGTTACCTTTATTAATCCGGTACGTGGCGTAAGGTGTCGTAATATATCGGCGCGAGGGGGGAGAGAGAAACGCCCGGGGTTATAAATAATCGTCGGCGAGTAATTTGCTAGGCACCGTGCCCCGCGATCACAATTACGATTTTTACCGGTTATTGGAGAAAGTTGACCCGTCGCCAATAGAATTTATTCGAGGGTGGCACCGTAGTTTCCCCCGGAGCCCGTTGTTTGCCGATTATATTTTCGCCATCGATCGTTAAAGCCGTGGGTACAAGAGCTCCGAGTGCTTTTCGCGTCATCGAGATTAAAGTACGCGTTCTTACGTACGAAAATCTGGCGATCCTAATGGAATCTTCTATTTTCCACTGTACGAATTTATCGTCGTATCGGGTTCTCCCAAAAGCGCCTTTCGCTACTCGCATACGGCTGCTTCATCTCGCGATGCTTGCACAGATCGAAACTCGATCCGTCAAATGTCGTAGTTCTCGTCTTCGACTATCCTCTAGATGTATACGTATTTCAATAAAATAACCCAAACAAAAAATGTTGCGCATCCATTACAGTACGGGTACTGTAATGTCGAGGATGTACTCTCGGATGTTTTTTTCAAAAATTGGTCTTGGTACATAATCTACGAAGGCTTAAAGAGTACCTTTGCGCATCGACTGTCGCCATTTAACAACAGAGAAACCGGATACTCATCCTTCGCGTGAAAAATTTCCCTTAACCGATCAACTACCGATATCCTTACCTCATTTCCTTCTGAAACCAAAGAAACTTTCGTGACAATCCAGCGCATCAATTAATCCCAATAATCGCGTTTCGCCGGAAGACCGGCGGGTGAGCCTAAATTCCGGAGGTGTACGATTTCCTCGACGCTCAACAACGTGGAGGAAGTTAGTCCGTAAGTGAGCGAGGCAATAATTCATTTGGGTCGTTCTAACCCGGTGACGGGCTCCTCGCGGCCGGCCGACCGGGAACACGGTAATGAAATTCGTACTTTCGACGTACCACGAATCTGGGGGATGCGCCGGGTGTTTTAGTTACGCTTTAAAGTCAAAGCATTCCGGCGATGCGCGGCCTCGAAGGGCTCCCGGGACAATAAACTTGGAGTTCGGGCGAAATGCCGCGGCGTTCTAGCCTTAACAGCTTAGAGCGACGGATGCATAAGGGGCCGGGGGA